>LR812535.1:59875376-60046836 GCA_903798195.1 Danio kyathit
CACCGCCCTAAATGACACATAGCTCCGCCCCTAAATGATTGATAGCCCCACCCTAAATGACCCGACAGCTCCACCCTAAAAGACTGATAGCCCCACCCTAAAAGACTCATAGCTCCACCCTAAAAGATTCATAGCTCCACTCTAAAGGACTGATAGCCCCACCCTAAAAGACTCATAGCTCCACTCTAAAGGACTGATAGCCCCACCCTAAAGTACTCATAGCTCCACCCTAAAGGACTGATAGCCCCACCCTAAAAGACTCATAGCTCCACTCTAAAGGACTGATAGCCCCACCCTAAAGGACTGATAGCCCCACCCTAAATATCTGATAGCCCTGTCCTAAAGGACTGATTGCGCCCCCTAAATGACTGATAGTTCTGCCCTAAATGACTGACAGCCTCACCCTAAATGACTCATTGCTCCACCTTAAAGGACCGATAAAGCCACCCTAAAAGACTGATAGCTCCGCCCTAAAGGACTGATAGCCCCACCCTAAGGACTGATAGCCCCAAAATAAATGACTGATAATCCCACCCTAAAAGACTGATAGCCCCGCCCTAAAGGACGTATAGCCCCACCCTAAAGGACTGATAACACCGCCCTAAATGACTCATAGCTCCGCCCCAAATGACTGATAGCCCCACCCTAAATGACCCGATAGCTCCACCCTAAAAGACTGATAGCCCCACCCTAAAAGACTCATAGCTCCACTCTAAAGGACTGATAGCCCCACCCTAAAGGACTAATAGCTCCACCCTAAAGGACTGATAACACCGCCCTAAATGACTCATAGCTCCGCCCCTAAATGACTGATAGCCCCACCCTAAATGACCCAATAGCTCCACCCTAAAGGACTGATAGCCCCACCCTAAAGTACTCAAAGCTCCACCCTAAAGGACTGATAGCTCCACCCTAAAGGACTGATAGCCCCACCCTAAATGACCCAATAGCTCCACCCTAAAGGACTTATAGCCCCACCCTAAATGACCCAATAGCTCCACCCTAAAGGACTGATACCCCCACCCTAAAGTACTCATAGCTCCACCCTAAAGGACTGATAGCCCCACCCTAAAGTACTCATAGCTCCACCCTAAAGGACTGATAGCCCCACCCTAAATGACCCAATAGCTCCACCCTAAAGGACTGATAGCCCCACCCTAAAGTACTCATAGCTCCACCCTAAAGGACTGATAGCCCCACCCTAAAGGACTGATAGCCCCACCCTAAAGTACTCATAGCTCCACCCTAAAGGACTGATAGCCCCACCCTAAAGGACTGATAGCCCCACCCTAAAGTACTCATAGCTCCACCCTAAAGGACTGATAGCCCCACCCTAAAGGACTGATAGCTCTGCCCTAAATGACTGCGCTACATTACTTTTTAAAATTGTATATTTTTGTACACTTTGATTGACGCTAAAAACTTATAAAAAATATAAAATATACTTATATAAAACATAAAATATACAAACTGTAGAAAAAAGCGTCCAGTGACAAACCAGTTTTGGACCAGGACCAGAAAAGACCAGTGTCTTGTCACATTCGACCTATTCATAGGCCTATACTACAGTACAGCAGTGATTGGTTAGTGATCAGGTAAATAATCAGTGTTTGCACATTTCAGCAGTGTGTGTGTGTGTGTGTGTGTGTGTGTGTGTGTGTGTGTGTGTGTGTGCGTGTGTGTGTGTGTGTGTGTGTGTGATCTGGTAAATAAGTGTAGCATTTTAATTGGTTGTGTTTGGAAAGGGAAAGCAAGTCCCTTCCTTTTAGATCTTTGTGTTTTAAATAAAGCATTGTGTGTGGTGTTTTGAAAAAAAGAGTCCAAGGCTGGGGCGGCACTGGTCAGCACTGTAGCCTCACAGCAAGAACGTCGCTGGTTTGAGTCTCGGCTGGGTCAGTTGGCATTTCTGTGTGGAGTTTGCATGTTCTCCCTGTGTTGGCGTGAGTTTCCTCCGGGTGCTCCGGTTTCCCCCACAGTCCAAACACATGCGCTGTAGGGCAATTGATGAACTAAATTGTCCGTAGTGTATGAGTGAGTGTGTGTGAATGAGTGTGCATGGGTGTTTCCCAGTTATGGGATGCAGCTGGAAGGGCATCCGCTGTGTAAAATAGTTGGCGGTTCATTCCGCTGTGGCGACCCCTCATAAATAAGGGACTAAGCTGAAGGAAAATGAATGAATGATCATAAGGCACAGAGCTGGAGGTGTTGCTACTGTAAGGCTCATGGCTGGAGCTGTCGTTTGACTGCGTCTGGACTTCTGCTTCTGCTCTATTGATTGGCATCTCAGTGAAGAACGACTGAAAATGAAGATAGAGGTGAAGATTGCATTGGTGCACACCTGCTCTCTTTCTCTCTCTCTCTCTCTCTCTTTCTCTCTCTGATGTCGACTCCACCAGCAGCTTTAAGCAGATAATTAAAGATAAACAAAACAACGGTTCAATCATTACTATCAGCCTCTCTCTCTCTCTCTCTCTCTCTCTCTCTCTCTCTCTCTCTGTTCCTCTATCTTTCTCTTTCACGCTTCAGATAATTCAGTCTTCAGTTGGTGGCTTCTCATTTGCATGCTTATCAAAGTGTTTTGACTAACCAACGGGAGCTGCGGTGCCGAGGCGGGATCATTAATATGTTAATTAGTCCTTTTGACACTTCGCTTAAGCATGTGTACGATGTGCTCGTCATCCGTGACTTCAGACACACACACACACATACACACACACTCCCCACATCCATTCACCTTCATTTTAGGGCTAGGAAAAAAAAAATCACAACAGACATGAAAAGTTACTTATTCAATCAATAATGTTTCAGTTTAAAAGAGAATAACTATAAAAAATAATGAAATAATAATCATAATAATAATAATAATAGTGAAGGAAACTCATTTCGGCCACTTGTATCCGTGATCTTGTCCTTTCGGTCATGACCCAGCGCCCATGAACATAGGTGAGAGTAGGATTGTAGATTGACCGGTAAATCGAAAGCTTTGCCGAAATGAGTTTCCTTCGCAGGGTGGCAGGGCGCACCCTTATAGATAGGGTGAGGAGCTCTGTCACCCGGGAGGAGCTCGGAGTAGAGCCGCTGCTCCTCCACATCGAGAGAAGTCAGCTGAGGTGGCTTGGGCATCTGTTTCGGATGCCTCCAGGACGCCTACCTAGGGAGGTGTTCCAGGCATGTCCCAGCGGGAGGAGGCCTCGGGGAAGACCCAGGACACGCTGGAGGGACTATGTCTCTCAGGTGGCCTGGGAACACCTCGGGATCCCCCTGAGGAGCTGGAGGAAGTGTCTGGGGAGAGGGAAGTCTGGAGTTCTCTCTTAAAGCCTAGTTCTCACTACAGGATTTTAAGCCTGATTTGGAAGCTCGCCGACAGATCGGGCTGTGGTCGGGGAAAAATCTGCAGGTTCTCGGCGCTCGGCAGTCTTTATGTGTGAACTACTGAACAACGCATCAAAGAGGCTCGCTGACGCGTCGCCAACACCTCGCAGATAGAAATCCAATATCTAGCATGCTGAATATTCCAGAGCAGTCGGCTGACTCGACCCCACGTGCGGTCAGATGTAGTGACGAGCTGCAGCCAATGAGAGAGCTTATCAGCATGAGCTGAATGGCCGTGTGTTCAGGAGCTCAACAGAAACGTCTGTGATTGGCCAGAATGAGCATCGATGCACTCGCTTCATTCTGTGTTAACACAGACACCAGAGTAGACTATATTAACAGTGGAACTAGAATGCTGTAACTATTAGAATTACTATAATGGTCATCCTGACCGTTCTCATATAAGATGTCATATTCATTCATTCATTCATTTTCGGCTTAGTCCCTTTATTAATCTGGGGTCGCCACAACGGAATGAACCGCCAACTTATCCAGCACATGTTTTACGCAGCGGATGCCCTTCCAGCTGCAACCCATCTCTGGGAAACATCCATACACACTCAATCACACTCATACACTACGGACAATTTAGTCTACCCAATTCACCTGTACTGCATGTCTTTGGATTGTGGGGGAAACCGGAGCACCCGGTGGGAAACCCATGCTAACGCAGGGAGAACATGCAAACTCCACACAGAAACGCCAACTGACCTAGCCGAGGCTCGAACCAGTGACCTTCTTGCTGTGAGGCTACTGCACCATTGCGTCGCCAGACGTCATATTTACAAGTCATATTTACATTCAAAGCTTCTATTGAGATATTAAAATTAAGCTTTGAATGTCTGTCATCTTATTTTATGACAGCGTTACCCTAAAAATATCAGCTTTTTTTTGGTAATACAGCCTATAAATATGTAGTTAAGATACTAGAACATGCAAAGGTCTGCGCCTCACTTTCATTTTCACTTTCAAACAGGAGCTATTTCATGGCACAGAATATGCTGTTCTGAAATATATATCTGAAGTAATTTAATGTTTTTGCTATCAGAAAGTTTTCTTTATGTTAACAGGAAGTTGCTAGGCAAAAAATACACGCATTTTTAAAGTTACAGCGAAAAGTAGCAGACATGCATGAGGTCGTTTTGACCAATATGGTAATTAAAGGTAGACATACTCAGTTCTTTACTGTTTTGTAATTTAAAAAAATAACAATGTTAGAAATACACCGATATTTAGGAAACGTCCGGGTGTTATAGATATGTTAGTTTTATTTCAAAGAGTTATTCAATTACAAAAATTAAAAACTCTCTGATATCTTTCCACTTGAATGTTGCAGATGAGCGATTGATCTCTGATGCATCAGCTGACTGACGATGTTTTTAAATGCTCCCTTGAAAGCTTGAAACACTGTCAGTGCTGTAATCAGCACTAGAGCTGCACGATTCTGGCTAAAATGAGAATCGCGATTCTTTTGCTTAAAATAAAGATCAGGATTTTCTCACGATTCTGTACATGTAAAACAAAGGTTAATATGAGTGTATAGCCTATTATTATTGTTATTTCTCAAACATATGATAAAACAATAATAATACTATTATGTGTAGGTCTACTGTTGGTTAAAATGCTACAGTTTAAATAGACCTTGAATGGAGGACTTGAATGTCCTGGTCATTAATGCACAGTAAAGTGACGACATCAGAATACAACTATTCATGATTCTGAAGTTGAATTATTATGTTTGAGAGACGCATGCTTGTCATTTGTCATTGACAACATTATTAAACAGTATAAGAACATGTTTTTCTACTGGTAAAATCAGACATTTGTCATTATCAGATTCCATCTTGCATTATATTCAACATTATATGGGCTACAGTAGTTATACTAACACTGGTGCACATTTATTCTCATGCACAACACTTTAGGTTCGCTATGACAAAAAAACATTAAGCGCTTGTCCTAATCATTACTCTAAAATGCGATATGATTGTTTAAATGATGTGCACGCTTTCGGTTTTATTTTAATCGCTAAGTGCGGTTCATACTTCCCACGCAGCTCCCAATCGATCACTCTGTGCCACAAACTGGATGTTATTTGCAACTTTGCTTGTTATTCACAGCCTATTCTGTTCACTAAAGTAGACTTCATTCACAGGCCCTCTCTGTGGTAACCGCTCACGGTCAGCAGCTCACGTCACGTGTGATTTCGCGGCCGCGGATACATCATTACATGAAGACAGAAATGACATTTTTGGGTGAATTATGCCTTATTAATACAGTATGTGACTCTTTCAACACCATTTAGAGGTGTCCACGTTGCAACAAACAACGTATGTAAAACAGTGTGAAGACTTGTGCGACTGCTTCTCTCCTGAACTTGAAAATATGATTGGCAGAATCGTAGAAATGCTGGATTAAGATTGTCTAGGGGGTCGAATCGAGATCGCGATCTTTTTTCGATTAATCGTGCAGCTCTAGTCAGCACACAAGCAGCCAATAGTGTTCAGCTTTTTCTGACGGCTCCTCCCTCAAAATTTAATTGGCTGTGGTTTGGTAGCTTGACTAAAGCTGCAGTCACACTAGAGTTTGAGCTTGCGAAATTCCGTCGTACGGCGATGCGAAAAGGGGCGGGATTAAACAAGATGATTAGACATTAAAAAAAGCGAGCGATTGCTCCATGTTTTAAATTTCTGTTCAGAGAGGTCATGTTTTGATCCTGGATTGGTCTCACGCAGTCAAGTGATGCGATTTCGCAGGTCAGAGTTCACCAAGCTTGAACTTTGCACCGTAGCGAAATGCGAAACTCAACGCATGACCCTGCGTTTCCGGTCTGACGCATTCGCGTGCGTATGAATGGAAGTCTATGGGGAGTAAAGTCCAGTGTGACCGCAGCTTGAGCTGTTGGGGAATGAGTTGTTGTCAGATTATGTAGTTTGTGACCCCCGTCTTGTGGATCATTTACGTAGTGTTACGTAGTGTGAACACCACAGCGATTAAAAGACACAAAATCAAGTCGTGTAGTGTGAACGGCACAGCGATCTGCCCATGTTAAACTAAGCTTAATACTGCCACCACCCAGCCCCGGAAAATCTGTAAAAAAATGAATGAATGAATAATAATAGCACTGTCGCCTCACAGCAAGAAGGTCATTGGTTCGAGTCCCGGCTGGGTCAGTTGGTGTTTTTGTGTGGAGTTTGCATGTTCTCCCCGTGTTGGCGTGGGTTTCATCTGGGTGCTCCGGTTTCCCCCACAGTCCAAACACATGTGCTATAGGGGAATTGATGAACTAAATTGACCGTAGTGTATGAGTGTGTATGTGAATGAGTGTGTATTGGTGTTTCCCAGTGTTGGATTGCGGCTGGAAGGACATCCGCTGAGTAAAACATATGCAGGAATAGTTGTCGGTTCGTTCCACCGTGGCAACCTCTAAAATAAAGACTAAGTCAAAAGACAATGAATGTATAACGTGGTATGTTACCAAAATCTTGCAGGTAAAATTCAATCAGTCAAAGTTTAAAACGAAAATAAACCAACACACGAAAGCGACACACAATACTCATCACTGATGTTATATTCACACTCATGCAGATAACAACTCCAGTGTGCGACATCAATGTTTTGAGTGACATTTAGTTTCTGGGTTGCACAAGATGCTCCATAAAAGAGTCATGAGCAAAATCTGTGAAAGCTGAATAATTCATGCGGCGAGAGGTACAAACAAAGCAGCGCTGTTATTATTTGTTAATAAGCTAGCACAGCTAACGAGGAGCCGATGTTTACAGCCCATCTCTGCTCTTTCAGGCCTTCTGCCAGATGCTGGAGACACTTCACTGGAGTAACAGAGTATATTATGAGTACTCGAAGTCCCTTTAAAGGGCACCTATGATGAAAATCATCTTTTGTAAGCTGTTTGGACAGAATTGTGTGTAGGTGTAGTGTGTCCACAGTCATATTGGGGTGATATAAACACAATAAGTCTCTTTTTTTTATTTATTTCCTGACGTTAAAATGGGATCCAAATCCCTCCCATTTTGAGGCCGACCACAACATGATGTAGTAGTGCGGTTTCCCCACCCAGCGAATTGATTGACAGCCACGTATTAACATGACTCCATAGTAACCTTTATAATCATATCAACAAGACAGGACGTGCGCAAAAGCAACTGGGATTAAAAGATCTGTTCAGCTTTCTGTGATCATCTGCAGCTCAAGAATTAGTTTTACATGACTAAAACGTTTTTAAGTCAGTGCATGTTTGGAATAAAGACAGTAAACTCGCTGTAATTCATCACCACAGCCACATAGTGTCAGTACAATTATAAAAGAAGACGCTTCAATCCTGGTTTGTGGACGTTAAATCGGGTTTCCGGATATCCATACAACAGTGGATATTAACGTGCCTCCTGTCACATTTGCCATGCAAAACCAGTGCAAAGCTAAATGTGTGTGCACTCAACACACTCATCATTGCAGGCTTGAATTAACTGCACAAGAAATACATCAAATAGCCATTGGGAAAGTTCTTACTGTAGTAAGGAAGATCTGCTTCATTCTTGTCTGTCACTGTACTGTTTATCTATGTGGGACGCAGTAGGTGAAGGCTACATTACCATAACGGATGTCCATACAGCAGTGGATATTAATGTGCCTCCGTCACATTTGCCATGCAAAAACAGTGCAAAGCTAAACGTGAGGGTGTGTGTGTGTGTGTGTGTGTGCACAACGATATTGTGTATGACTCATCGTTGCAGAAAGGCTTGAATTAACTCCACAAGAAATACATCAAATAACCATTGGGGAAGGGACTGTAGTAAAGGAGATCTGCTTCATTCTTGTCTGTCACTGTGCTGTTTATCTACGTGAGACTCAGTAGGTGAAGGCTACATCCATCAGAGCAATCTCTGCGGCTCATAGATGCACGTGGGAATGGTGGGCGGGGAGAACCAGCTCATTTGCATTAAAGGCACAGGCAACAAAAATAGCTACAGTTGAAGTCAGAATTATTCGCCCCCCTTTGATTTTCTTTTCTTTTTTAAATATTTCCCAAATGATGTTTAACAGAGCAAGGAAATTTTCACAGTATGACTGATAATATTTTTTCTTCTGGAGAAAGTCTTAATTGTTTTATTTCGGTTAGAATAAAAGCAGTTTTTAATTTGTTAAAACCCATTTTAAGGTCAATATTATTAACCCCTTTAAGCTATATATTTTTTCAATAGTCTACAGAACAAACCATCATTATACAATAACTTGCCTAATTACCCTAACCTGCCTAGTTAACTTAATTAACATAGTTAAGCCTTTAAATGTCACTTTAAGCTGTATAGAAGTGTCTTGAAGAATATCTAGTCTAATATTATTTACTGTCATCATGACAAAGATAAAATAAATCAGTTATTAGAGATGAGTTATTAAAACTATTATGATTAGAAATGTGTTGAAAAAATCTTCTCTCCGTTAAACAGAAATTGAGGAAAAAATAAACAGGGGGGCTAATAATTCAGGGGGGCTAATCATTCTGACTTCAACTTTTTTCTCTCTATTCATAATTCAGCCTTTCTGCGATGCTATAAAACGACTTACAGAGCAACACGATACCCTTTGCAGGTGCTGTAGTTACACATGTGTCATGTACTTATTAATAGCAGGGAATTATACATAATTGCATGCAACTAAGCCTAAATCAGCCCCTTACCACAAATGTGTGGTTAATTAATGTTCCTCTGTACTTTGTGTAATCAAAAAATAAGTGCCACCTTAAAATAAGGTTCATTCTTTGCTTCATAGCCCTTGTGAAAAAGAAGTACATGCTTTTATTAAAGAAAAGGAGCATCACATACATAATATACAGTTGAAACCAGAAGTTTACATACACTCTGAAAAAACATAACTATTTTTTAAAAAATGTCTGATGGTAAATCATATTAACGTTTACTTTTTTAGGTCTGTTAGGATTACCTAAATCAGGGCTGTCCAAACTCGGTCCTGGAGGGCCAGTGTCAATCAATCAATCAAACTTATTTTTAAACTATTTATATAGCCCCTTATTACAACCAGGAGGCTGCCCAAAGTGCTTTACAGTCTTAAAAACAGAAATTTAAACATTAAGACACATAAAATGATGAGAACCCAAGTGTCAATAAAACAGCATTTTGTACTAATGAGTATCAAAAGCAAGTCTAAATAAATAGGTTTTGAGTTTAGCTTTAAATAGCGCCACATCTGTAATGATGCGAAGCTCTAAAGGCACGATGTTCCAAAGTTTTGGACCTGCCACTGCAAATGAACGATCACCCCATTGTTTGTACCTGGATCTGGGGACCTCCAGCAACAACTGACCTGCTGATCGTAGGCAGCAGCAGCATTTTGCACCAGTTGTAATCGATGGAGTAGGGTTTGGTTAATTCCAACATACAGTATAGTGCATTGCAATAGTCCAGACGAGAACTAATAAAATCATGAATGGCTTTCTCTAGATCATGCTGGCTCAGAAATGGCTTAACTTTGGCAAGAAGGCGAAGCTGAAAAAAGCTAGCCTTGATCACTGAGTTTACCTGTTTATCAAATTTTAAACTACTGTCCAAGTTCACTCCCAAATTTTTAACTAGATGGCTATAGTGTGGGGGAAAACTAAAATAATTTGAGGGCAACTCATTAGGATTGCCAAACAAAATACATTCTGTTTTGTCTTCGTTCCGAGAAAGAAAGTTCTGAGACAGTCAACGTTTGATGTCAACTAAACATCCATGCAGAGACTTTAGTGTACCTGAAGAGTCTGAGGCAACAGGGAGATAGATTAGAACATCGTCAGCATACAGATGAAAGGAGACATTATGATCTATCACAATTGACCCTAACAGCAGCATGTATAATGAAAATAAAACAGGGCCCAAAATTGAACCCTGTGGAACACCAGAAGTCAACGGAGCAGAAAGAGAAGTGACGTTGCCAGCCAAAACTGAGAAACTATGACCAGTTAAATAAGATCTGAACCAATCTAATACAGGCCCCTGTAGGCCAGCCTGATGGGCCAAGCGAGACAGGAGGACTGAATGGTCCACAGTATCAAAAGCAGTGGGAAGGTCCAACATCACAAGTAATACAGGTTTTTTACCATCAAGAGACAAAAAGTGTCCTGCATAGTTTAGCTCTTACTTCCTTCAACACACCTCCCTGGAAGTTTCTATACCTAGAAAGAGCTTGATTAGCTGGTTCAGGTGTGTTTGATTGGGGTTGGGACTAAAATATGAAGGACACCGGCCCTCCAGGACTGAGTTTAGACACCCCTGACCTAAATCATTTACATTTGCCAGAATAATGAGAGAATTATTAATTTTTTTTTGAGAATTTTTTATTAATTTGTAGACAGTCAAAAGTTTACACACATTTCCTTGGTATTTTTTAGCTTTGCTTTTAAACTGTATAACTTTGGTCAAATGTTTTGGGTCTCCTTCCACAAGCTTCTCACAATAGTTTAAAGGAATTTTGGCCCATTCCTCCTGACAGAATTGGTGTAACTGAGTCAGATTTGTAGGCTGTCTTGCTCGCACAAGCTTTTTCAACTCTGCCCACAAATTTTCTATAATTTAGTTCATCAATTCCCCTATAGCGCATGTGTTTGGACTGTGGGGGAACCCGGAGCACCCGGATAAAACCCACACCAACACGGGCAGAACATGCAAACTCCACACAGAAATGCCAACTGACCCAGCCGAGGCTTGAACCAGCAACCTCCTTGCTGTGAGGCGATCGTGCTACCCACTGCACCACCGTAACACCCCTATTTATTTTATTTATTTATTTATTCCTTTATTTTACTGACTGTTTTGTTACACCAAACCAAAACTAATCTCATATTTACATTTGCATCCCACATCATATTTGGAGGTGATGAATAACCAAGTGTCGACTCGTATTACAAATACCCCACTGCACTGTCATTAATGGTTCATCTGTTGTGGTATAAACCCATTCGTGAACTAGCCAATGATAGATGGATACTGCCTGAACACAAAGTAATTATGGGAACAGTAAACAGATTATCGGTATTAGTTATATAGTGTGCGCCTGCGAAGAGGATAAGCGGAGTGAAGCCAGATTACCATATGAGTGATGTGTGTTGCTGAATATCTGCATAAACACTCACTACTGCGTTGTTGATGTAAAGCATTCAGACCAAGACTTCTGTGCGCTGTGTGTTGGTGGAAAAGTGCAAGTTTGGCGTGATAGTGATAATGTACTGCAGAGAGCTGAATATATTTTGAAATATTGAATTGTTTTTAATATTTTTTATTGAAAAGGTCAAGTAATATTTTCCCTATAGTTTCTGGTTTTATAATTTCACATTTTAATGAAGTAATATAAATAATATTTCTTATTTATTTCATATTGATCATCATCGTATTATCAAGTCTTTGTCCTCTTATTTTAATTTATTTATTTATTTATTTATTTTTATTTATTTATTTATTTATTTATTTATTTTTATTTATTTATTTATTTATTTATTTATTTATTTATTTATTTATTTATTTATTTATTTATTTATTTATGTTTGTTGGTTTGTTTAATAGTGAATGGAAAGTACACTATAATTGTTGCAATAAAAAATTTATAACAACCCTCACACACGCACACACACACACGCACACACACAATGGATCGGATCATTTGAATCAGTGAGTTGTTTACTGGAGGCTCACTCTGAACAGATCATTTGAATCAGTGAGTTGTTTACTGGAGACTCACTCTGAATGGATAATTTGAATCAGTGAGTTGTTTATTGGATTCTCACTCTAAATTAGTCATTTGAATCAGTGAGTTGTTTACTAAAGACTCACTCTAAACAGATCAATTGAATCGGTAAGCTGTTTACTGAAGACTCATTTTGAACAGATGATTTGATTGAGTGAGTTGTTTACCGGAAACTCACTTTGAATGGATCATTTAAATTGGTGAGTTGTTTACTGGAGACTCACCCTGAACGGATCATTTGAATCAATGAGTTGTTTACTGGAGACTCACTCTGAATGGATCATTTGAATCAGTGAGCTGTTTACTAGAGACTCACTCTGAACAGATCATTTGAATCAGTGAGTTCTTTTCTGGAGACTCACTCTAAACAGTTCATTTGAATCAGTGAGTTGTTTACTGGAGACTCACTTTGAACAGATGATTTGAATCAGTGAGTTGTTTACTGGAGACTCAATTTGAACAGATGATTTGAATCAGTGAGTTGTTTACTGGAGACTCAATTTGAACAGATGATTTGAATCAGTGAGTTGTTTACTGGAGACTCAATTTGAACAGATCATTTGAATCAGTGAGTTGTTTACTGAAGACTCACTCTGAATAGATCATTTGAATCAGTGAGTTGTTTACTAGAGACTCACTCTGAACAGATCATTTGAATCAGTGAGTTGTTTACTGAAGACTCACTCTGAATAGATCATTTGAATCAGTGAGTTGTTTACTAGAGACTCACTCTGAACAGATCATTTGAATCAGTGAGTTGTTTACTGGAGACTCACTCTGAATAGATCGTTTGAATCAGTGAGTTGTTTACTGGAGACTCACTCTGAATAGATCATTTGATTAGCTGCTTTTTAAAAGGGGGAGGGGCTACTATAGGCCCTGCCCTCTCTTCATGTCTCCCTCAACATATTTCGATGCACTTCAAGTAAAGTAGTGAAGTTAAAATCTGTAAGTCGCTGTCCACCACTGAAAGGAAGGTTTGGAACAAGTGTGAGTAAAGATGACCACATTTAAATGTTCTTGGGTGAACTATCCCTTTAATTGTGGGCATCCCCTTTTTTATTTTTATTTACCCAGTTGTTGTCCTAGAAAGCACGAATGCCTTCTCATTTGCATGGCTGCGACTGTGCTGGAGTAATTGCTTTTTCTCTTGGCACGGGTGCAGAAGTCGAGTGCTTTTGCTCCTGATGTTTCTCCCTCATTTGGATTCAGCGGACGCTCTCGGGGCTGTATTATTCATACCTTGACAGATAGCGCCGGCTAAAAGCACTGGCACACAGCCATGCCGGCAGGGCGGGATTTCAGGTGGACTCAGTCTGACAGGAGGAAGAGAAAGACAGTGTTTCAGTCAGTCAGTCAGAGGTCTGTTTAATCCGTGCGCCGCATACTGAAGTCCACTAATCAGTGCGCAGCCCCGCCCGCAGCATCACCGCCTCCACTGCGCAGTGCATTTGCATATTTAATGGAGCCTTAATTTGATTGAACGACTGCACGCTGGAAACTAAATTGCATAGGGAGGTCTGCTAACAATAGACAGAGCGCTGCGTCTAATCAAGTGCTATTGTCAGGTACCTGCACTTCACACTATGCCCAAAACACTTTCAAGGAAGCGTTATTACGCTGCGCAGTCTCTCCATTTATCTTGCACTCTCAAAACTAAAGCTACAAAATCTGTCTACATTTAACCTTAAAGGTACATTCATTTATACATTCATTTTCTATTTGGCTTAGTCTCTTTATTAATCAGGGGTCGCCACAGCGGAATGAACCACCAACTTATCCAGCATATGTTTTACACGGCGCATGCCCTTCCAGCCGCAACCCAACACTGGAAAACACCCATAAACTCTTGCATTCACACACATACACTACGGGCAGTTTAGCTTATTCAATTCACCTATAGCGCATGTGTTTGGACTCTGGGGGTAAACCGGAGCACCCGGAGGAAACCCACACCAACACGGGGAGAACATGCAAACTCCATATAGAAATGCCAACTGACCCAGCCAAGGCTCAAACCAGCGACCTTCTTGCTGTGAGGCAATTGTGCTATTAAAGATTCATATCAATACCTAAAATGTACAAATGTGTGCCTCATAGTACCTTAAGGGTACAAAAGTGGACCTTAAATGAACAAAAGTGCACCCTAAAGCAGTGTTTCCCAACTGTGTTCTTGAAAGCACACCAACAGTACACGTTTTCAACTTCTTTCTAATCAAACACACCTGATTCAACTCATCAGAACTAGGGGTGTGACAAGATCTCGTTGGACGAGATCTCGTGAGATTAAATCACGACGAGATTTCTCGTCAAGTTGAAAGTTGTCTCGTGAGTAAATGTTATCATGATGGAGCGTGAGGGTAAAATTAGCATTGAAGATTGGAAGCAGGGTTGAATTAAAACCGCAAATCAAGGGCTTTGCACACACCTGGTGAGGCTGGCCTCTGTGTTGCACATGCCACTCGGTTGGGTGGGCGGCTGTGACGTAACCTTTTTTTTTTTTTACACCGGCCAAAGGTTTGCTGCGTTATTCATGTCCAAGCAGAGGCTGCAACTATAGCCACTCAAATTAACCATGGACATCACCACGCGATGGAATATGTCACTTTAGATGTGCTGAAGGTCGCATTATTGAAGTGCAGTACATATATGTAAACACCGAGATTAAACTATTACTGTACGTTCACACCGAAAGCGGCGAGAGCGTCAAAGTAGCCGGAAGTCATTCATTTTCAATGGGAGCCGGCGGCGATGCGGCGAGGAGCAGCGGCGAGGAGCAGCGCGGCACGTCTTCCCCGGTGTGAGCGTCGAGGAGAGTTGAAATCAAGTCAACTTTATGGTAATGAGCTATGACGCGGTTCGGCGGCAAGCAATCGGAATGTAGAAGTCCACAGCTTGAGAGGAGTCAGAGAACACAGTCACTGTGAACTTTGGTTCCGACCACAGTTGTTCCCAAGGGTTTAATTATTGCAGTTGCTGGATTTCCAATTATTTGCAATGTTTTCCATACAGGAACATACATTAAAAAAAGTTACTGGCAAGTTACTAATGTGCATCAATGTTATATATTTTTTATCTTAAAAAGAAAGCGGGAATTTCATGCAACAATACAAAACAGTATTGCTGCTTCAGAATATTTCAGGCATATGGACACATATTGGAGCAAAGCCACACCACATGCAACTTGATCTTCCGTAGTTAAGTGAATTTGATAATAAGTGTGCAACATCTTCATGCTAGAAAGCATATTTTATGCGGGAGTGTAACTGATATCATATGCAGCAACGGCTCCTTTAAATACGAGATCTGTGTGTAGCGAATTTTGACGCTCTCGCTGCCGGAACTAAAGGCAGACAGCGTTGTTGCCAGGGCGGCCAGAGCGACCTTTGACGCTCTCGCTGCTTTCGGTGTGAACGCACGGTTAGGCTACCATCGTGTAGGACTTTTAGCCGCGTTTTGCGATAGGACAGTCCACACAGCTGTTTGACACAATGTTCTCTGCACCTACACACATCTCTAAGCGCGCACACACATACTGAACTGCTGGAGACTCAACACACCCGCCTTCATCATTACCAAACACGTTTGTGCTGTACGTGAAAAGCGGACAACTTGTCAAGAAGAAATTTAAAAAATGAAACCATGTGAACTGAATAAATACAGGAATGGAGAAAAAAGAGTGCTCTTCAGTGTTTCCTCTTGGATTTTTTCCAGCTGTGGCGGCAGGACTTTACACAGATCTGCCAACTATTTCAAAGACAAATATTACACGCAGTATTACAAGTCGAGAACGCATTCATGTAATACGAGCATGCGAATCTCTTTGCTTGCACACCGATTTCCTCTGTTCGTGCACAGAACTTCTTGCACGCACTCAAATTTACACGTTCGAGTGCAGATCTTCTTGTGCGCTCTCCAGCGCTGCTGAAGCGCGATTTAGTGCGTTTTTGTGCTGAAAGTAAAGTGAAATGGCTATAAACTCCAGCAAGATAAAGTCATTGTATGCAGAGCCATTGACCTTTATCAATAAAGTATACTTATGGAAACTGTGTTCATCTTAACTGAAAGCTACGCGGTGTTTGCTAGACTCACGCACCTGTCAGTCAGTCTGTCAGTCAGTCAGTCAGCATGTCACCTTATAGGGTTGAACAAATAGCGCACAGCACTACTACGGTTACAGAAAAGTTTGCGCTGTTTACCTCTAATATGTTTTGGTGCGATTATAATCCGCTATAAAAAACACGACTAAATGTTTTAAATGAGAAGTTGTAATGTTGCCGTGGCGGGATGAATTTTGGCGTGGCGGCCCGCCACGGATGAATGAATGTAGCGGAAACCTTGCTCTTTATTATCAGCTGTTAGTCAGCGCCCGCTTTTTTTTTTTTATTCTGGTCATTACGCCTTTTGCCGTGTGCTGTGTAATTGCAGTCAATCGTGTACGAGTCACATTTAAAAGATGATAAATGTAAGCAGGTCATCAAAAAAAATAAATAAATAAATCGGACACTGTCAGAAAATCCGAATTGACCATCAAGGTCTGCAATGTAAATACTCTGAAATGCTATAGGAGAAAAGCCTGTCAGTAGAGTTTGCTATTTTCTATTTAAATATTAACAAACATTTTGCAGTGTTTGCATGTTCATTGCATAGAGTTCAATTTAAACTAATATAAAACTATTGCATACATACAATTACGGGAATAATTATGGAAATTTTATACATAAAAAATGGAAGTAAAATTATTACAAGGTAATTTAAAGGGTCACGAAACACCGAAACACATTTTTTGAGCTGTTGACAGTCATATCTGTGTCCCACGCTGCTATAAACACTATCAGGACACATATATTGCACTAAAAAGTGAAAATTGGTTGTTTTTGCGTTATTTTGAGCAAATTCGTTCTTCCGGTTTGAAACGAATTTTGAAGCTGCGTCACGGCCATGAGATACTTAGGTGTAAATCCAGCGTGGAGAGTGGCTGTCTGTCTTTTCTAGGACGTTCTGACGTATCTGAGTGTGCGGCATTAATTCATGACAAAGACGTGCTTCAAACCAATCAGCGCGCTCTATTGTGTATGACGTGAAACTTCATTAATATGCATGATAGCTCCGGAGACTGTTTACCGACACTGTTTAGACGGCAGAGAGACGCCACGTTGTGTTGCTAAAACAAGTGAAAGTACAAGAATTTCAAGACAAAAGTCGTAGGTGTTATTAGTGTGTTGCAACGAAGGTTTTGTTTTCATTTTCCCTCTATGAGAGAGCAGCTGGACTCACGTGTGGATTACAGTGCACGCGACAGAAACGCGTTTGAGGAACATTTTTACCCGAGAGCTTTTCATATCTGGAAATGGTGAAATCCGGATTTGCTGCTCGTCTCCTTTTAATAAAAAGACACAGCTCCAGTTTGATTGTCTGTCTACAGATTTGGTAAGTGTTTGCAGTGCAGTGCCCTTTGTTTAAATGCTGCTCTCCGAGTGTAAACATGTAAACACAAACTATTCCCGTCATGCAGGATTTTCGCTGCATTTTGTGACAGGATAGTCTATACACACACGGCTTTCTGACACCACCTACCGAGTACATAAGTTACAGAGAAATGCGGAGGATTTTTTTCTCTTATTCGCCGTAACAAATCAGCCTCTGTGTGTTTGTTTTTCCTGTGAAACTTAGCGCGTCCATTCTATGCAAAATCTTATCCTCTTTCCCTCCCCCGACACTCCCAAACTCCCAGAGCTGGACACGCCCAACTTTCCTGACTTTTTTCAAAACAGAGGTGTGAAAACACCCTGCTGATACAGGGGGTTTCGTGGCCCTTTAAAAACACATTTTGTGATTTTTTTTTTAAATAAAAATCTATTTTCCATTCATTAGGCAAGTCATTGTATAACAGTGGTTTGTTCTGTAGACAATCCAAAAAACAAATATCGCTTAAGGGGGCTAACAATGATGACCTTAAAATGGCTTTAAAACAATTAAAACTGCTTTTATACTAGCCAAAATAAAACAAATAAGACTTTCTCCAGAAGAAAAAATATCACAGGAAATACTGTGAAAAATTCCTGAATCTGTTCAACATCATTTGGGAAATAATGGCTGCAGAAAAAAACGTCTTCATTGACCTTTACTGTTCTCTCAGTTGTTTTTTAATATTTATTTGCTCAATCATTTCATTCTTTTCAATAGTAAATTAGCACAGATATATGCACGATCGATGTGCCTCCTTCTGACTTTAGTGTTTGTGGGCTCTTCTGAAGCAGGATTTTTTTTAGTCATCCCGAATGTTTTCTTCTCCCGTATTCCAGTCACTCCTGCTGCTTCCTCGTCGTCTGCCTGCCAAGATGGCAAATCCCACTTGGATTTGAGCCGCGGATCACCATGGCGACGGCACTCGCATATAGATCGGCGTGTAGCGGCACAGCGAGAGATGCTTTTACAGCAGCAGCCGGAGCAGGCACACGTTCACAGATCTTTCATCCTAATGTCCCGTCTCCATTCTCATCACTTCACACACACACACGCAGAGATATCCATAATGCCGGCGAAGGCTGCAGCTCTCACCGCCCGCACTTAATTACTCAGCATATGGAATTCATTGTCTAAAATCGAAATGCACAGGTCTCGTCGTGTCTCTTTTCACCTCGATGTATCGCATGGACGAAGCTAGTGAACACAGCAGACTTTGGTTTTCACAGTAGATTTGGTTGATGTGAATCTGTTATATACATACCTGCCAACACTCTCATTTTTACCAGGAGTCACTCAACATTCTCCAACCGGCCACTTTATTAGGTACACCTTACTTGTACCGAGGTTGGACCCCCTTTTGCGTTCAGAACTGCCTTAATCCTTCATGGCAGAGATTCAACAAGCTACTGGAAATATTCCTCAGAGATTTTGCTCCATATTGACATGATAGCATCACACAGTTGCTGCAGATTTGTCGGCTGCACATCCATGATGTGGATCTCCACAACATTCCAAAGGCCATTTGAGTACAGTGAACTCATTGTCATGTTCATGAAACCAGTCTGAGATGATTCGTGCTTTATGACATGGCACGTTATCCTGCTGGAAGTAGCTATCAGTAGATGGGTACACTGTCGTCATAAAGGAATGAACATTAGGGCTGCACGATTTTGGAAAAATTTGTCCACTCTCTGTCCTCTCCAAAAACATGCAACTTAAGTTAATTGACTGATCCAAATCAGCACCATAGACATGTTCCTAGTAAGTAGCTATCTCTTAAGAACAATCACTATCTGTTCATTAGCTACAGTACTACCGCAGGGGAGTTCTCGAGATCTACCTGAGCTCAAACTCCCCTCTCGCCTTGCAAATAAGAGGGAGCCCCGGGCTCGAGGATATTATAAGCTCAGGGCTCTCTCCCGGGACAGCATGCCAAACAAGCTTTATAATCAATCATCAGCTAAGTGTGAACTCTTGAAAGTTTATTCAATTCCCCTATAGCGCATGTGTTTTGACTGTGATGGAAACCGGAGCACCCGGAGGAAACCCACGCCAACACAGGGAGAACATGCAAACTCCACACAGAAATGCCAACTTGCCCAGCCGAGGCTCGAACTAGCGACTTTCTTGCTATGAGGCGACAGCGCTACCCACTGCACCACCGTGCAGCCTCTATATTTAAAAATCTTTATAATATTTTCTTGAATCAAAGAACAAACAAATGAACAAAAAACTAATGATTTTATGATATTGACAAAATGTATACCTAAACTGTAGAAAAAAGCATCAGAAATTTCTAAATTTAGTATTTAAAGGTCTTTATAATATTTTATACGAATAATTGAACAAATGAAAAAACAAACAAATGAAAAGCAAATGATCATATGATACTGACTAAATTTAGTCATGAACTGTAGACGAAAGCAAGTGACCAGATTTCCTCAATTTTATATTTAAAATCTTAAGTACACTTTCTTGAAGAAACAGACAAATTAATGAATTAACAAAGGAAGAAACAAACAAACAAACAAATGAAAGAATGAACAAACGAACGAATGAAAAGGAATGATTATACGATATTAAGTAAATTGATACATGAACTGTAGAAGGAAGCAAGAGTCCGGATATCCTCAATTTTATATTTAAATTTTATATTTTCTTGTGATTCTTGTCGCCTCACAGCAAGAAGGTCGCTGGTTCGAGCCTCGGCTGGGTCAGTTAACGTTTCTGTGTGGAGTTTGCATGTTCTCCCTGCGATCGCGTGGGTTTCCTCCGGGTGCTTCGGTTTTTCCCACAGTCCAAAGACATGCGGTACAGGTGAATTGGGTAGCTAAATTGTGCGTAGATTATGAGTGTGAATGAGTGTGCATGGATGTTTCCCAGAGATCATAGCGGTTGGAAGGGCATCCGCTGCGTAAAACAAATGCTGGATAAGTTGGCGGTTCATTCCGCTGTGGCGATCCCAGATTAATAAAGGGACTAAACCGAAAATAAAAGGAATGAATGAATTTTCTTGTATGAATGAAAAACAAACGAATTAATGCACGAATGAACAAAACGCGAATTATTTTGTTGACTGAATTTATACATGAACTGTAAAAAAAATATTTAAATATCTTTATAATGCTTTCTCGAATTAAACGAATGAATGAACGAATGAATGAACAAATGAAAAAATGATAGATTATATGATATTGTCTAAATGTATTAATTGACTGTAGAAAGAAATAAGAAATAAATTTCCTGAATTTATATTTAATGTTCTTTCTTGAATAAACAAACAAATTAATAAACAAGGAAACAAACAAACAAATGATTATATGAAGTTGGCAAAATGTATTCATAAACTGTAGAAGGAAGCAAGTGTCAGGATTTCCTCAGTTGTAAATGTAAAGCGCTTTGTAATACTTTCCCACTTGTCCTGAGAGAGACATTTGAATTGAATCTTGAAAACATGTCCTTCTGTATTTCAGCACTGTGTATGGCAGACAGCATAACTGCTAAATAAACCTCAACAGGGTGATAATCACAGCCAAGCCATGCAGAAGGGATTGTGCTGCAATAATAACCAGCTGACTGTACATTACGCCTTACATAATCGACAGCAGAATGATGGCAGTCAAGTATTCCTGACACCAGTGTTAGAAGAAATATGACATTTCATCCCGTATCGATTGCCTTTGTTCATGAATACATGCTGCAGCATTCATTATAGCTCTGTCAGTTTAGCTCTCCGTCGCTTCAGTGCATCTCTGAGAACCACATGTGCAGAAATCGTGCTGGATTGACGGACATGAATGCGATGAGACAGTCGGTCCTGCAGCAACACCACCTGATTTATTTGGAGGGCCATCAGACAGAATGAGTGGCATTTTAATGTGCTTTTGCGATGTTTGGTCGCAAGCACTATTGATCACGGCGTGGAGGAGTCATCTCTGGAGAGCCGGGGAGCCGTGTGCGGTGTCAGTCCTGGAATGAGCTGCCGGTCAGGATCTCCCAGATGAAATAGTGCTCCGATGGAGGGGTCAGCCCAATAAACTTACATTCTGGGAGATGGAAGCTGCCAGTCAGCTTGGCGGCAGAGAGATGGACACTGCTTCATTTAGAGCTGAGCAGCATTGCATGTCCATGTCAAGAGATTCTGCAAAATATGAGACAGGGTTGCCAGGGTTTTGAAGAAAAAAAACTTAATGGACATTCAAAGTTAGCCTAATCCCAATCAAAACTTGCCCAATAGCATATCAATACTAGCACAATTGCCAATCCCTATCAAAACTAAACCAACAGCATATCAAATCTATCCCATGGGTCAATCAAAGGCTCAAAGCCTGATCAAAAATGTCTAAAGCTAGCTCAATGCCCCATCAAAGCTAGCCTAAAACTAGCCCAATGTCCGATCAAAACTATCCACAATCTCAATCAAAACTAGCCCAATCAAAACTAGCCTAAGCTATTTCAATGCCCAATCAAAATTAGCCCAATGGCCAATAAAAACTAACCCAATCCTGATCCAATCTAGCCCAATAGCATATCAAAACTAGCACAAAGGCCAATCCTGATCCAAACTAACCCAATAACCAATTCAAACTAGGCCAATGTCCAATAAAAACTATCACAAATCTAATCCAATGACTATTAAAAACAAGCCAAATCTCAACCAAGACTAGCCCAATTACCAATCAAAACCAGCCTAAACTATCAAAATATCCAATCAAAAATATCACAATGACTAATCAAAACTGGCCTAAACTATCCCAATGGCCATTTAAAACTAACCGAATCCCAATCAAAACTAGTCCAATAGCATATCAAAACTAACCCAGTGTTTAATCAAAAATGTCATGACTAATCTAGCCTAAATTGGCCCAATGGCCAATTACAATTAGCTCAATGCTGATCAAAACAAGCCCAATAGCATATCAAAACTAGTCCAAAGGCCAATTAAGAGTGGCCCAATCTAGAGCACAACCCCAGTGGCATATCAACACTAGGCAATGGCCAATCAAAACTAGCCCAATCCCGATCAAAACTAGTCCAATGGCCAGTCTAGTCTAGCCCAATCTCGATCAAAACTAGCCCAAAAGCATATCAAAACAACCCATAGGCCAATCAAGACTAGCCCAATCTAGAACAAAACTAGCCCAATGGCCATTCAAAAGTATTCAAAAACTAAACCAATGGCCAATCAATAGTCCAATTGTGTATCAAAACTAGTCCAATGCCATTCAAAACTAGCCCTATTTCATATCAAAACTAGCCCAATGGCCAATCAATACTAGCCCAATCTAGAACAAAACTATCCCAATGGCCAACCAAGACTAGCCCAATGGCCATTCAAAAATATCCCAAAACTAGCTCAACGACCAATCAAGACTAGCCCAATCTAGAACAAAACTAAAGAATGGCCAACCAAGACTAGCCCAATGGCCATTCAAAAATATCTCAAACCTAGCCCAACGGCCAATCAAGACTAGCCCAATCTAGAACAAAACTAAAGAATGGCCAATCAAAACTAGCCCAATCGCCATTCAAAGTATGCCAAAACTAAACCAATGGCCAATCAAAACTATCCCAAAACTAGCCCAATGGCCAATCAAAACTATCCCACTCCCGATCATAACTAGTCCAATTGTATATCAAAACTAGTTCAATGCCATTCAAAACTAGCCCTTCGTCATATCAAAACTAGCCCAAAACTAGACCAATGGCCAATAAAGACTAGCCCAATGGCCATTCAAAAGTATCCCAAAACTAGACCAATGGCCATTCAAAACTATCCCAAATCTAGCCCAATGGCCAATCAAGACCAGCTCAATCTAGAACAAAACTAGCCCAATCGCCAATCAAGACTGGCCCAATGGCTATTCAAAAGTATCCCAAAACTAGACCAATGGCCATTCAACAGGATCCCAAAACTAGAACAGTGGCCAATTAAAACTATCCCAAAACTAGACCAATGGTAAATCATAACTAGCCCAATGGCCATTCAAAAGTATCCCAAAACTAGACCAATGGCCAATAAAGACTAGCCCAATGGCCATTCAAAAGTATCCCAAAACTAGACCAATGGCCAATCAAAACTATCCCAAAACTAGAACAGTGGCCAATCAAAACTATCCCAAAACTAGACCAATGGCCAATAAAGACTAGACCAATGGCCATTCAAAAGTATCCCAAAACTAGACCAATGGCCAATGAAAACTAGCCCAATAGCATATCAAAACAAGCCCAATGCCAATTTTAAACTCCAACTTATTTTAAACCCCGAAAGCTAGATTAAAATTAATTTTTGGGGGTATTTTAAATTAATTGTCGTAATTACAACATAACATTGCAATACACAGTATTATGAGGGATTCTTTTGGTGACATCACAGAATTATAATGTAAACAGTCATTGGCTGAAATTATAGGTGATTCAACATTTCGCTTAATGCAGTAAGATCTCTACAAAGATGAGTCCGACAGGGAATTCATTTGTAATACAACAATTTTTGGCAGGTGGTTTAATCGATGCAAATTTCATGCATATTTTGTCAGTAAAGCCAGTTCTAGACACCTCCATCATGTGCGTTTAGATGGAGAAGATTTATCACACAGGAGTCGTAGTACACTGATAAGCTTAACATTGTTTTAAATTCAAATTCGATCATGATGCTGAGATTATCGTTCTGTGATAACAATCGCATCGCTTCTCAATGAACTACGGCTGTAGTAAAAACTGCACATGAAATTATAACATAATAATAATTTTACTCCAAACCCACCTCAAAACTACAGTCGAGTGTTCGAAACAAACCCTTCTGTGAGAGGATTCCATAGTTGTGTGTAAGGATGGGGAACTCAACACCTCAATTTCAATTCGATTAATTGGCCAGCCCTATTCAGCACATACAGTGCAATCACACGTTTATTGTAGAGAAGAGGCAAAAAGGAAATCCATCTTGTAACAGGCTCTTCAAACATATTTTGTCATGTCACATTTAATAGAGGAAAGCAAATGTGGAGTTTGCAGGCTGATTGTGACCGTGTGCTGGGCTGAAGAATGGATTGTTACTCGCTCTCACCAGCTAAAATGAAAAGGATTCATGTCTGCTAGTCTCAATGCTGGATCAATACACTGATTATTGGATGATAAAATCCCCTGCTTCTGCTCCTGGCAGGATCTAGAAAGAATATATTGGCTGAAGGCATGAAATGCAATTAATCAACGCTTAATCTCACAGCTGCAAGGTGTGCGTGTGTTTATCTGTGTGTTTGTGTGCACGCAACATACAGCAGACAGAAAGTGATTCGGTGTCCTATTATACTTTCGCCAGAGGTGTTTTTTATTCTCTGATTAGAAGTAGGATAAAATCCAGATGCTGTAAAAATGACATTTAGATGAATATGATTTCTCTGAACAAATAGCAGCTGTTCTGAAAGCAGCTGATCATATAAATAAATAAATAAATAAATAAATAAATAAATAAATAAATAAATAAATGTGTGCACAAGCTCTCCAATTCACCAAGCTCTCCAATTACACTAGTACGATAGTTTGATTATGAAGTATTAGTATACACTATATACAGGGGTTGGACAATGAAACTGAAACGCCTGGTTTTAGACCACAGTAATTCATTATTGTACGATCACACCGAAAGCGGCGAGAGCGTCAAAGTAGCCGGAAGTCATTCATTTTCAATGGGAGCCGGCGGCGATAAGCGGAGAGGAGCAGCGCGGCGCGTCTTCGCCGGTGCGAGCGTCGAGGAGAGTTGAAATCAAGTCAACTTTATGGTAATGAGCTATGACGCGGTTCGGCGGCAAGCAATCAGAATGTAGAAGTCCACCGCTTGAGAGGATCAGAGAACACAGTCACTGTGAACTTTGGTTCCGACCACAGTTGTTCCCAAGGGTTTAATTATTACGGTCGCTGGATATTTAATTATTTGCAATGTTTTCTCACTGGAACGTAGATTAAAAAAGTTACTGGCGAGTTACTGATGTGCATCAATGTTATATATTATTTTTTTCTTTAAAAAAAAGCGGGAATTTCATGCGACAATACAAAACAGTATTGCTGCTTCAGAATATTTCAGGCATATGGACACATAGTGAAGCAAAGCCACACCACATGCAACTAGATCTTCCGTAGTTAAGTGAATTTGATTATAAGTGTGCAACACCTTCACGCTAGAAAGCATGTTTTATGCGGGAGTGTAACTGATATGATATGCAGCAACGGCTCCTTTAAATACGAGATCAATGTGTAGCCAATTTTGACGCTCTCGCCGCCGGAGCTCAAGGCAGACAGCGTTGTGGCCAGGGGTGCGTTTCCCAAACAACGACGTAACTCGCGGCTGAACTATCATAGTGCGATGCATCGTTTGGCAAAAAAACTATGTAGTGACGAGTGTTTCCCAAAACCCCTAGTTTCTCTGTCGCAGATCCATCGCCTGATCCACGTTAGTTATAACGTAAAACGCCCATAATGATGCTCTAAACGGGGTGGAGTAACTTCTTTAGAGAACAACCCCATCATTTCTTTGTGCAAATTATATTGTTTTACACAAACACGCATTTAAAATAAAATCCAATATTAGTTTTGGTAAAGACATGCACTCGCTTTCCATATTAAATAAAATATATGTAAACGACACATATAGGGCCTGTGTTTGCTTTACTAATATTATTGAGAAGTTGAACATTACATATTCTATTCTATAACATAAAATCACTTACAAAAGCTAACACTATTCTAATATCATATATAAATCATATAAATAAATAAATAATGAGGCGATTTATTATAAATATATTTACTTTAATAATAATATTAATAATATTAATGATGATGATGATGATGATGATTATTATTATTATTTAGGATATTGTTTATTTATTTTTTAAAAATTACAATTTGACACATGCAAACCACGGCAGAAAGTTCTAACCAACAGACCCATGTCATATACAGCAGAGAAACTTAATAAATAACCCACTATAAAATAAAAGAATTAACGTATGCTATGTTTTTTATTTTCACAAGCTTTGGAGACGTAACATAATTTCCGCTTTTAAATATACCTATAGCTTTCGCCATGAGGCTGTGTTCAAAATGATATCAATGTTTTCAAAGTGCACTGCGAAGGGAGCACAATTGTGAACATGAAGATCGCTAAAACTGAACTGTAAAAATACTTTGAAAGCAAATTACACCTGAGAGAGATGACCTTAATGCTTTTTTATTTTTAATAATTCCAACTTTGAATGTTAGAATGTTCAAAATGAATAGAGCATAGGGGGGGATAAGTGGGAATAGAACACAGCCAGGAACTATGCTTCTAACTACAGCTCCAGAGGTGTCGTTTCAAGGGCTCAAGTTTGTGACGCAGTTTGCGAATGTTCGTTGGAGCGATGGATTTGGGAAACAGCAAATCAAAGAACTATGTTTGTAACGACGGAACTTGCGACCTTAGTTGGCTAACGATGGTTTTGGGAAACGCACCCCAGGGCGGCCAGAGCGACCTTTGACGCTCTTGCTGCTTTCGGTGTGAACGTACAGTTAGTATGGTGTAGGGCCTCCTTTTCGAGGCCACTACAGCATAAGTTCATCTTGGGAATGACAGATACAAATCTGTGGGGCTTCTCCACATCTTAACTCTCTTGGAAGTGGGAAAGACAGTAAAGGCGACTCATCAGTAGGCCTACACGGAATCTGCACGCGCAGAATTTTAGCCCATCATTAATTCTGTTTATTTACTTGAGGAAATGTGTGTAAATCTAAATTTATTCAGATTTTAAATTAATTTCAGTAATATTATTGACTAATATGAAAATGTTCATCTGATTTATGTATAATGCAGTTTGTACAGTAATATTTTCTGTCTTTTAGTAGAGATATTGTATGAGAGACTTGCTTTGTTTACCAAATAAAGTGAATCTAATTGGATTTGCATTTTAAACATTAAATAAAAGTTAAAAAGGCATTATTTTTTATTTCACAAATTAAGGTTTTAGTTATGGGCAACGCAGTGGTGCAGTAGGTAGTGCTGTTGCCTCACAGCAAGAACGTCACTGGGTCGCAGGTTCGAACCTCGGCTAGGCTGGGTCAGTTGGTGTTTCTGTGTGGAGTTTGCATGTTCTCCCTGCGTTTGCGTGGGTTTCCTCCGGGTGCTCCAAAGACATGCAGTACAGGTGAATTGTACAGTACAGGTGAATTGGGTAAGCTAAAATTGTCCGTAGTGTATGAGTGTGAATGTGTGTGTGTGGAAATTCCCAGAGATGGGTTGCGGCTGGAAGGGCATCCGCTGCGTAAAATCTTGCTGGATAAGTTGGTGGTTCATTCCACTGTGGCGACCCCGCAAGGGACAAAGCCGACAAGAAAATGAATGAATGAATGAAGGTTTTAGTTATGATACTCCCAAAATAATTCTGCAGAAATCTGCAGATTTTTACCTAACCTGCGGCGCTCTCCTGGCATTTATTCAACTATGTGCATCTGCAAGGCGCAAGTGCGTCACACCACCACTTGCACACGCAAGCCGCACACCTCCATTGAAAATAATGACCTTGTGCGAACTCTAGAAAAAAACTTGATCTTCTTGCACAGACATTCTGGAGTCATCTGATTTGTTGACAAATGCCTTGCGGATCTATTCCTTGGCAGTTTGCGGGTCCCTCACTGGGTCTTTTCCCCTTAGGAAAGAAACTTTCCAAAGACGTCTGTTTCTTACTCATTTTGCTGATTGAGGGTTAAATTTGGGCGCTCAAGTGACTGAGATGTAAGCAAGAGAATACGGTCATTTTTCAAAATAAAAGACTTTTCAAAATAAAAGATTGTTCAGACTCAGATAATAAATAAAATAGAAATAATGAATGATTTCTTGTTCGGCCTGGTACCAATTGATCCATGGCCCGGTGGTTGAGGTGACGTCAAAAAAAAATCGTTGATCCATTTAAGCGGAAGTGACAAACTGCCAACTTTAGATGTTTATATCAGGTTTAGATCTTCTTAACATGAATTATGTCCCTGCTTTGAGGCACACTAGCTTATAGATATCCCTAAAACGAACATACGGATACTGACATCTAGAAAACTTCATTTAATTTCACAGGATCTTTAAGCTAAAGCACATTGGGACAGCCCCACGCCTTCATATGAACATGCAAAACGAGGGGAAATGCTAAGGGGTTGATTTGGGAGTGGGCCTTAATATGAGCTGCGTTCGAAATCGCATACTTCCCTACTAGATTCATTCATTCATTCATTTTCTTGTCGGCTTTGTCCCTTGCGGGGTCGCCACAGCGGAATGAACCGCCAACTTATCCAGCACGATTTTACGCAGCGGATGCCCTTCCAGCCGCAACCCATCTCTGGGAACTCCCTACTAGATAGTAGACTGAAAACAGTACGTTAGCCAACTAGTATGTATGAATTCATAGTATTGGAAAAACTGTATGCGAAATGTACCTACTACTTCCTGTGAGATTCTGAAATGTGCAATCGATGGATGCTACGCTATCCCATAATGCAATGCTAGATAATTCATTAATGTGAGTGAAGCAACCAACTGATGTAGGTCATGTGATAATGACAAATGCCGGATGTAGTACGTCCCAATTCCATTCCTACTGCTCACATTCATACTATACAGTATATAACGTACAATCATGAACTGAATTCAGATTCAAATGTAGTACATACTCGAACAGTAGGTGATTTCAGACATAGCCGTGGTGTCTTCCTTGACTAATGCCTATTGATTGTTCCACTTGTGCAACCCATAAATGATTTGGCACGCAGCCTGCTATATTTGTCCCAGTTCAGAGCTCCTTCAGCCTGTGTGCCATGAATGACGCACCCTAGTCTGGAGTGCACTGGACTGTACTAAACCCTGCAAATTTCCATCCAGCTAGTTAATTGTCTTTTCCTTATCTCTCCCTGTCCAGTGTGTATGGCTGTCCCGTGGCCAAGAAGAGGAAACCCCTGGAGACTCACGCCCTGGAGCCCGCTGCCAAAAGGAAGGTCTTCCTCACCGTGGTGGACCAGAAATGCTACACGACGCACAAAATAGAGGAGATGCATGAAGAAGAGGACGAGGAAGAGGAGTATACAGACAATGAAGAGCAGTATGAACAGGAGGAGGTGGAAGTGATTAATGGAGAAGAGGAAGAGGTGGAGCAGGAGGAAGAGGAAGTGCTGGAGGAGGAAGATGAAGTGGTGGAGGACGAGGAGGAGGAAGGAGGAGTGGAAAGAGATGGGGAGGATGAGGAAGAAGAGGACGAGGTAGAGGACGAGGAGGAAGAGGAGGAGGCGCAGATTCATGAAATAGGTGAGGGCACAATATCAGATATCAATATCTTTATTTTTCCTGGTAAACTACTGTAATTATACAGTGGCCATTGATACAGTTAGAATAAAGGACGTCCCACTTGATATAAAACAGAATAAAATCACTCACTCACTGTCCTACGGCGTATTCCCTGCTTTATCAAGGGTCGCCAAAGCGGAATGAACTGTCAATTACTTAGTGAATGCCCTTGCAGCTTCAACCCAACACTAAGAGTACAGCCCGCAGTGCTGGGAAACACACACACTCTCCTATTTACACACTAAAGCCAATTTAGTTAATCAAATTCATCTATATTAGATGGCTGCTAGGTGGCTACTAGGGTATTCTAGTTTATTGCTTCAGTCATCGTAGGCTCATTCTGAAAACGTAGTCCTATATACATTTCTAGAGATCCTGAATTATGTAGCCAGAAGTACGTATGGCTGCATTTCCTCTTTACCGCGAACACTACGGCGCGGTATGACGCTGTTCCTTTTTGCACTAGCGGCTGATCCCTTACTTCCGTGTGGACAGCTTTTCCGCTGTTACCAGTTTGTCCAGTGGCTTGTTGCGTACGTCAGAGGATTTGAGATGCAGAGTGGAGTTGACTGTGGCGACAGGGTTCAAGTCCGACGAAGAACGGTTCCAGAAAGCAGGTAAAACTAAAACAGAAGCCAAAAAATGAAATAAATAAGTAAATAGCAGGGTGAGAATGTGGTAAAATTTGGAAACGTGGTAAAAATCAGGCGAGGCCTTTTCGTTTTCTGGATTGCTTTTCAAAGCACTGTTGGTTGGGTTTAGGTAAGTGGGTGGGCGCTGGTCAATCAGTGCTTTTTAAAAGTCTATCAGTTGGGTTTAGGGAAGGGGGTGGGTGGGGTGATCGTTTGGTCAGTCAAGCCTCATTCACACTACGAGCGACTCGCAGCAGCAAAGTGACAAGCGACCGTTCATTTCAACAGAGATTGAGCGACTTCCAGTGACCTCCGTCTACACGGGCAACAGCGAGCATTGGCGACCAGGTGGACGTGTGGAGCGACGTGACAAAGTTCAACTTCAACTTTATGCAAATGAAGAGCGACTTTCTTGAGTGACAGCCAATAGGAGCACCGGTAGAGCTTATGCGATCCTCTCTCAGCTCACTCAGAGGCCGGTTGTATTCTCCATGCTGTAGAACTACACAGACCTTCGTGTAGCAGATCGCCACCTAGAGCGACAGACAGCTACAAAGTCACCGCTAGTATGAATGAGGCGTCAGTCAGTCAGTCAGTCAGTCGACAGCGGCCTCTAGTGGATTTATGTGAGAACAGCAGGCGTGAATGGCACTCACGAGAGAAACTTGAGATCTCAAAAAGTGTACACAGCGGCCTCTGGTGGATTTGCGAAAACAAAAACTTTAAAAAAACGTAGCTCCTGAGACGTATTTGACGCTCTCTAGAATTGCACATAGGGGTACGTAATCAAAATGAGCCTGGGTTGATTTAAGCACTTGCTAAGTTAGTTTAAATGGAAACTAGGGGGCTGCTAGACAGTTTCTAGGGTATTGTAGGAGGTTGTTAGAGTAGGGTAGAGTGGGTGGTTGCATGGTAGTTGCTAAGGTACTCTAATGGCCCGTTTCCACTGAGTGGTACAGTTCGGTACGCTTTTATGGCCGTTTCTACTGTCAAATGGACCAAAAAGCGAACCGTATCGTATCACTTTTTGGGAATCCTTTCGAAAGGGTACCTAGCACAACAAAAGGGTACCAAAAGGCGGAGCAAGACACACAGCTGAATGTTATTGATTTACAGCAGGGCTTCATTTGTGCCAGAACACGCCAGATCCGGATCCGGCACCTCTGAAATCTGACCTCATTTTACGGATCCCTCTCCTCAGCTGCCCTCCTCCCCCGTCCGCTGTTCACTTGCACTTTCTTCCGCAACTCCCAAACCGTCATCACTTTCGTCTGCAACACCCCCGCCCCTCTATTCACTTTCGTTTGCGACACCCTCTGTCATCCACCGCCTCAACACCCACCCCCTCCCGCTCTCCACATTCATGTCCGACACCTCTCTATCCTCGGGTAACATGCCGGATCCGTTACCCCGATCTGTTGCAGGACCTCGGAATTCACAAATTAAACACTGGTTTACAGAGATACGTCATTTACTCGTACACAAGCCAGGAGAATGAAAACAAAGGAAGCGCCATTTTTAAAAACACGGCCGTGACATTACAACGTATAAATATATACATAAAATAACGAGCCATGGTTGACCCGAGCTCAAACAAACCTTGTCGAATCTACCCTGTGCCCCGTAGTTGTTTACGAGGCCGGTTTCACTTTTTTAAGAGAGCTGGCGTGGACATCTATATTTGAAATAACTTCTTGAGCCAGTTATAATAATGTGCGCATGATTATTGAAGTGCTTCTGATATCTGATCCCTCCCATTGGTACCCTTTTGGCAGTGGAAACGCAAGCCTGATAAAGGTGACCCGTACCAACCCGTACTGTACCATACCAGTCATAAGTAGTTGCTATATGGCTGCTCTGAGTGGTTTCAATACGTTTGCAATGAATGAATGGATCGATACAGTAGATTGTGTGCAACAGGTTTTTACTGTAGTTATTTCAGAGGCCTTGGGAATGTACATATCAAGTACAAAACAGGGGTTTCATAGTGTTGAATAACTGGAATCAGGTTTTATTTTTGGGTTCAGAAACAGAAGCAGAGCTGAGTGTGAAGTGAGTGTTTCAGACTCCAGAGGGGTGGAGGAGGTAATTTGGCAGTTTGGCATCTTTGGAAGAAGGTCACCGTAATTCGAGGTGCATTTGGATGATTTTGTGGTGACCTTCAGTCTGGTCTCAGTATCAGGCTAAAAACAGCGTATCGAAGTGCACAGTTCCTCCAAACACACACACACACACCGCTCAAGGTGAGCGTCCGGCACTGGAACCACCCTTAAAGCTTTACAAACTCAGGCTCTTATAACACCTTGTGCAGCTTTATAGAACTTTAAACATTGCAAGTTAAGATTTGCACACAGACTTTATTTTGCTAGCGCCCATTGTTATTTACTTAAGATAAACAATTAATCCAAGTTAAACTCTGAGCATTTGCTATAGCATTTGGACGGGTGCTCCCACTTACTGTTAGTTTGCTATAAGGGAATTATGCACAAAAAAGCCCCGCCCTCTACTCTATATTCATTTTCAGTTGAAAGTACATCAACATACTCAAATACAAGTCTCAGCAACTTCTGGTTCGCTTTAAGGAGAGCTTACTTCAGGAGAACCCAAGTTATTGTATAATGATGGTTTGTTCTGTAGACTTTTGAAAAAATATATAGCTTAAAGGGGCTAATAATGTTGACCTTAAAATGGATTTTAAAAAATTAAAAACTGCTTTTATTCTAGCCGAAATAAAACAAATAAGACTTTCTCCAGAAGAAAAAATATTATCAGACATTTTGTGAAAATTTCCTTGCTCTGTTAAACATAATTTGGGAAATATTTAAAAAAGAAGAAATAAATTCAAAGGGGGTTCAATAATTCTGATTGCAACTGTATATACTGTATATATATATATATATATATATATATATATATATATATATATATATATATATATATATATATATATATATATATATATATATATATATATATATATATATATATATATATATATACACACATTAACTTTTCTGATCACCAGCCACTGTGGTGAGTAGTTTTCCAACATTACTAGCCACTCGCCATTTTCACTAGCCACAATTTTGTTGTTGGGAAAATATATTTTATATGCATAAATTTGACTTTGGAATGCTACAATGACTTAATTTAGACTGTGTGTTATGTCCACATGCCTCCTCATTCATTTCACTTTTTTGTGTGTATGACTCTGCTCAATGCGCATGAGCAAATGGGCTGTGGTTTCACAGTGTCGCATTGCAATTAATCTAGATTAAAAAAATGTATCTATGCCCACCTATAATATATATATACATATATATATATATATATATATATATATGATGGCAACAAATGTTGTTCCTTTTCACACTAATGATATTTACAGGGACTTATTGATGACAAATAAAGGATTATTTTTGTGCAGCTATTCGCACTACACCAAAAAACATACCACAAAAAAATGTTATGCTGTTATGAATACGTTTGCATCAACTATTTATCTCTGAATGGTCAACTTTTCTGGCTTTTCTGGTCAGCTGTTTCTCCCTTGTACAGTGTTGTGCTGCAGAGTGCTCGGGTTCGAGTCCGGTGAAGCCTGCTTCCACAAAAGAGATAAAAGCAATGCAAAATCAAGAAATATCTACCTAGTTGCAGGGCATTTTTCTGCTTACGTCTGCTTCTAAAAACACTATCGTTTGGGTTTAGCAAATGGTTTAGCTCAGTGGTTCACTAGCTGATCTGTACGACAAACGTCACCTCCTGGACGTGTACAAGAAGAACATTTATCTGAAATGCGCAACAAAATATACCCAAAGTAACGTGTTTCAGATTTGCAAAAATGTAGACATTTAGTGCCCTCTAGTGGATTTGTCATCTAATACATACAAAGGAATGTACTTGGAGCAATGTATATTTTATTTTAAAATGTAGGCTGAGGCTTGTATTTCCAATGAGCCTGAGCTGGAACTCGTATAATTAGTAAAAGCATTAACAAAAGCTATTACAAAAGTAATGGTCATGAAGTGCTTGCCGTAAACAGCTTAAATTTAATCGCACACAAGATTCTTGTCTCTTCAGCATCAGTATGGTTTGTTTTACCTGAGTTTTCTACTGAAAATATGCTGGTGTGTTCTGGTGGTCTGAATGTGTGCTGAAGACGGCGGTAGGTGTGAGATGTGTCTCTTCCACTTCAGAATCTCATAGCAGGACAGACCTGACAGAGCCTTCCAGTCTAATTAACAATCACACTCCCACTCATATTGGCATTAACCCCTGTTCTCCGCTGTGTTTCCTTACCAAAGATATTGGCTTGTCTTAAAACCTAGTGAGCTGACTGTTGTCAACTGCATGTTCACTGAATGAGCAGCTTGTTAGTGCTTTCATAGACACTGACTCATTAACAACCAGTCAAAAGCATTGCTCTGCTCTCTTCAGTGTTTGTTCTGATGTCGCATGTAGATAAGATAACGATTTCACATCTATGTATGCAATAAACATAAGTACTAAGAAAATAGTGGATGTTATGTGTTGCTTATTTTAGATTTTCTATTGAGGCTTGAGAATAAAATATTGTCAAATTGATGATCTAATTGTGTTTTCATTGGCAAAAAAATGATAAGATTAGGGACTAGTTTATTAGCACTGGTGGGTTAAGAGTTGAATATGGTTATGAACATGTTTATTGGTTTCATACCTGCCAACGTTTGTCTTTGAAATACCGGGAGACCGGGTGGTGGGGGTCTTGGCTGAATAACACAGTTGAGAACTGGGTTAGTAACTGTACTGTGGTTTTAGTAACTGTACTATAGATCATGTTTTGGGCGGCCGCTGCAATCAGATACTATACCAAAGTTGGCGACCCGGGGTGTCACAGACTGTACCAAAAAGCTAAGGACCAGGGGCAGGGTGAAATTACGGGAGTTTTCCGGGAGAAATAACAAAACTGAAGAGATGAGGTGGGAGATGAGTCTGAAATAAGGGAGATTCTCGGGAAAAACGCGAGTATTGGCAGGTATGATTGGCCTTAGTACAGTGGTGGGCAAACTTTTTAGACCCGAGGGCCACATCAAGTTTTGCAAACCAAGTGAAGGGCCACATGTCAAATCCTTCAAAAAATAACTTTTATTTATAGTGGCAGTACGCATAGGATGATATGTAATATCAGACAGAATCATGTCACATTAATACAAAACAGATTATTTTAATAGTTATAATTGAGTCAAATTTACAAGTCAAATTAATTTGCACTGCTATTTATATTTACTTATTAATCATCATAAAACAATAAAGTATAATAATACTATCAATAATAATAATAATATTGTAATAATTTTTACAGTGGAGAATAGAAAAGATATTGTTTGATAGAAAAAATCTCCTATTAACACATTAAAAATAATTCTTAAAGTTTACTCTTCAGTCAAATGTACATTAATCTACTTTGCACTGCTTTTAGAATATAGAGATCAATCATCAAAAAACTTGATGAAACCACAAATCTTTAATAAAAGAACTTTTTAAAGTGGATGTATGCATGGAAAATATATTCTATGACAAAAATTAACACATTTAATCAGCAATTATTATACAATTTGAGTCAAATTCACAACAATCTCATTTGAGCTTGTATTAATATGCACATATCAATCATAAAACTATGAGATAAAACGGAAGAAGAATCTGAGGGCGTACTCACACTATGTACAGTTGCCTTGAACCGGGCCGAAGCATGCTTGTTCCCCCTCCCGTCTCCCCCGACGACCCGCACTCACATTACATTCGGGCCTGAGCATGCTTACGTCATCAATGATGCGCTGTTCAGTTTAAGAAGCGCTCTCGCAAAAAAAAAAAAAAAAAAAAAAAGAAGCGCATTTTGCGTGAAGTGTGGTTTATTTCTAAACTAATTTCGAGAGGATCACGTGCTTATGATCAACACGGCTGGCACCTTGTCAGCTCCGTAATCTGCCCTATTAGATGATTACGGACACACTATAAATAACCAGAGATTTCACTCCAGCTATCTTCGTCTTGAAGTTCCCCCTCCTTCCACCCCTACTTCCACCCTTTCCTATAGGGGGACACGGCGGCCCAGTGAATAGCACTGTTGCCTCACAGCAAGAACGCCACCAGTTCAATCTCCCATTGAGCCGGTTGGCGTTTCTGTGCGGAGTTTTCATGTTCTCCCAGTGTTCGCGTGGGTTTCCCCCGGGTTCCCCGGTTTCCTCCCAGCGTCCAAAAACATACACCATAGCCAATCGACTAAACCAAATTATTGCCTAAGACAACTTTAGTTTACACTTTTCACACGGCGATAAGCAGGGGAGTTCTCGAGACCTTCCTGAGCTCGAACTTCCCTCTCGCCCTTCTAACAGGAGGGAGCCCCGGGCTCGAGGATATACGAGCTCAGGGCTCTCTCCCGGGACAGCATGACAATTACGCTTTATTGATCATCAGCTAAGTGTGAACTCTTGAAAGTGCATTTTAACATCCGAGAGTGTGTTCTAATTCTACTGGTTGTGCTAACTGTACCGCGTGCAATACTGCCATCAAATGGCGTTCACGTGTATTACATCATTAATTTACTAGTTCTGAAAACCAAACCATTACTCTGAAGCACCATTTTAAAATCTCCCTCGCGGGCCGGATGAAAGTGTTCAGCGGGCCGCATATGGCCCGCGGGCCGTAGTTTGCCCACCTCTGCCTTAGTAGGTAAGTGTCTGGGTTGGATGGTAATTCATCAAGGTAATAAATACACATTAAAATGGTCCCACTATACAGTAGTCAACATTTGAAGTGGATCATTACCTTTCATCAAAGGCAGTCCTAAAACAATTGAACAACACCCATTCTTGTCCTTGGACAAATTTTGAAAAACATTTTTGATTCACTTTGAATATTGACTCCTGTAGGTATAGACTGATTTCAGACGGCTGCCATTTTTAACAGCGAAATCGAGGCTGCGGTGGGAGGAAACGCGGAAGTATCGCCTGAGTCACAGGAATGTTGTGTACCTTGGCTGTATATCCTATCAGCGAAGAGAAAGTGACACAAATGTATACTTTCACCACCTTTCGAGTGACCCGAAGGTCCATTCTGAATGAATAGTAAAAATAAAAAGGGATATCAGACCTCATGTTCAGCTAAATTAAGGGAAATGGCACTAGTTAGCAACCAAACACACGTTTTATATGCCATTTATCAAACTCAAGTTAATGAACTGATTCTTTCACTATATTAGACTTGTCATGATATAAAATTTCGGTACTGATATTAAAAAAAATCTCTATTTCCCGTGAACATTTACAGCTCTGTTGATGGCTTTCCTAAACAGTGCTGATTTGCCATTGTGTTCATATGCTCACCAGAAATGACTGTGATTGGCCGTGAAGGTCATCAGTTCACCGCACTTTACTGATGTTTACCGAGTGCAAACACAGACGAGCGATCCGCTTGGCGAATCGACTGATCTTTGCGGATTTAAAACGCTCCAGTGTTCGTTTATTTGTGTTTGCAATCTGTGAAGAGCGGTGAACTGATGACCGTCACGGCCAATCACAGTCATTCCTGTTGAGCGCTGGTAAATACTATAGCAAATCAGCAGTTTAGGAACGCGCTCAGCTGCTGCGATGAAATGTTAGCGGGAAATGGACGTTTTTAAAACTTCAGTATCGTGACAACACTGTTAAAGACAACACGAGGGTGTGCTACAGAGGACTGCAGTGTTTTATCGCTCACCGGATTACATAGGCTGAAGCAGGGAAGCGTCCCCATGGTGTTTACCTGGTGCCATGAACTGAAGTCTAGGAGGACACTTCAGCGTATTACTCTTAAAGAGATTGTGATGTTGTTTGATGCCTAATATGCTTTTAATTGTTTAAATGAAACTGAACTGAATGATATTAAAGTGATGTTTATACCATTTTGATTTTTGATTGCATCAAATTATTAATTAAAAAGATTTTTTCAGTGGTAATGTGGATATTTTTATAGTCCTGCATTTTGCAAGCTTATCAACAGTATAGCCTGCTCTCTTTGATTTGATTAGTCACTTCAATCATTTTATTAATAATATTTCTCTTTCACAGAACGTGACCATATGAATTGCAGCCCCAGTAGACAAAGCCTGTCCATGGAGAAGGACAACAACAACAATGATGAATATGACAACTATGATGAACTGGTGGCCAAATCTCTGCTTAACCTGGGCAAGATCGCAGAAGATGCGGCTTACCTGGCCATGACCGAGTCTGAGATGAACAGCAACTCTTCGAACAGCGCAGAAGAGGACGAGGAGGAGGATGAAGAGGAGGATGAAGATGAAGAGGAGGAAGAGGATGAGGAGGGCTCAAGGAAAGGGGAGCTGAGTCTGGATGTAAACAGTGATGTGGTGCGGGAGACTGTGGACTCTCTAAAGCTCCTGGCGCAGGGTCACGGAGTCTCGCTTTCAGACAACCTCCATGAGAATCACTATCAGGAGGACGGGAGTGAGAATACAGACTGTGGCAACACTAACGGAAATGGGTCCACAGGTAATGGACTTAGTGGACACTGTGGTAAAGCCACTGCTAATGGTCAGATGGTTGAGAAGAGTGACGAGGAGGTCTGTCTCAGCAGTTTGGAGTGTCTTCGCAACCAGTGCTTTGACTTGGCACGCAAGCTAAGCGAGACCAAGCCAATCGAGCATCTCAACAATAACCAGCAGGTATGGATGTTGCACGACATTTGGGGGAATGGGGGGTACTGTAACTGTGAGAGTTAAACTCTGAATTCAAAAAAAGTCGAGATTTTGCTTTTGTAAATGTTAAGAATTCAAAGAATAAATCAGGATTTTAAGATCTGAGCAACACAGACAGACTATTTTAAATATGTGCTTCGGCCTGCATTTTTGGGAAACCACAAAAACATACTTAAACATACGTTCGACAAATAAGGGAGTATATTCATGCAGTATTTTGAACAACACCAAATACATACCACAAAACACTGAATGATTTGCAATTTAATATGTTTGCATCACCTATTTCTCCATATGGTCAACCTCCAAATGGTGTTTTACTTGTGCTGCAAAGCGCTCGGGTTCAAGTCCAATGTAGCACGTTTCCACAAAAGAGATGTCAAATTAAGGTAAACTATGTGGTGGCAGTGTACATTTCTCTTACGTCTGCTTTTGAAAGCACTATTGGTTGGGTATAGGGAAGGTTTAGCTCAGTGATTCGCTAGCTGATCTGGGGTGCGTTTCCCAAAACCATCGTTAGCCAACTAAGGTCGCAAGTTCCGTCGTTACAAACATAGTTTGTTGATTTGCTGTTTCCCAAATCCATCGCTCCAACGAACATTCGCAAACTGCGTCGCAAACTTGAGCACTTGAAACGACACCTCTGGAGCTGTAGCAAGTGTGCCTCACGCCTGCTTTTTAATGAAGGTCTCGGCCGTTAGATCGCCCACTGGGGGCTGGCTGCAGTACAAGTCATAAAGCCCGCCTCCTCCGTGTTAATGAAGGAGACATGAGACCAAATAAAAAAAATAATTACACTTGCAATAAAATGTCCCGAAAGCTGGTTCTGGTCAATTATGGCACTGGTTATCGTGCTGATATAGGTGCAGATCTTCATTTTTGTAAACAGTATGTTTTGAGCAGTAATTTAATGCTGGGCGTGTCATCGTGATTGACAGCTGTGATTGACAGGTTCTCAAAGCAGACGTCGGAGCTTCGGCAGGAGACTGAAGTGTTATTATTCCATTTCTGTGTTATTTTACCATGATAAAATGAGTTGCTAAACAGTAAACTATAGTTTCTGACATACAGGATCTGGTGGAACACTGTTTATTCGGTAAGGTCAGGGCTTTATCAGTTTGCTGATACACGCTTAACTACCCAGATAGCAAAATACACTCGGGCCAGTTCCGGATAGACTCTCGCCTGCCGGAGCCCTCGGCCCGACTCCATCTGCTGTACCTACTCGCGCACAATACTCGCGGGCCGATCCGGCTCGGATGCCGCAGCGTCGACTCGCTAACGGCCGCCGCATCTGGCCCGATTGACTCGGGCAGTACGTCCATAGGCACCGGCCCGACGCTAGCGAGCCGACGCTGCCGCATCTGAGCCGGATCAGCCCGCAAGTGATGTGCGCTGCGGCCCGGAGCTGGCGCGATTAAATCTTCATTATATAAAACCTCACCTTTGTTAACGTTATTACAACCATTTGTGTTGATAAAACAGCAAACGCAGGCTGCTATGTAAACACAAAGCGTATTAGCATCAGCGGTCAAGTGAGCAGTTTGGGGGGCGTGGTTGATTTGATGTACAAGCGTTTGGTTGGAAGTTCGATTCCGCAGCTCCTCCTCTGGCTCCATCAAGCAGTCCTTCTGCGCATGTCCTGGCTCCAATTTCAGCAGTCTTTTGCGACAGTTTGTGCCCGTCACGAGACGATTTTTCCTTCAAAGCGTTTAATGGAAAATGGCGCTGTCGCGTCGTCCATATTATATACAGTCATTGAGCTGTAGTTAGAAGCATAGTTCCTGGCTGTGTTCTATTCCCACTTATCCCCCCTATGCCCTATTCATTTAGAACATTCTAACATTCAAAGTTGGAATTATTAAAAATAAAAAAGCATTAAGGTCATCTCTCTTATAGGTGTAATTTGCTTTCAAAGTATTTTTACAGTTCAGTTTTAGCGATCTTCATGCTTACAATTGTGCTCCCTTCGCAGTGCACTTTGAAAACATTGATATCATTTTGAACACAACCTCATGGCGAAAGCTATAGGTATATTTAAAAACGGAAATTGTGTTACGTCTCCAAAGCTTGTGAAAATAAAAAACATAGCATACGTTAATTCTTTTATTTTATAGTGGGTTATTTATTAAGTTTCTCTGCTGTATATGACATGGGTCTGTTGGTTAGAACTTTCTGCTGTGGTTTGCATGTGTCAAATTGTGATTTTTTTTAAATAAATAAACAATATCCTAAATAATAATAATAATAATAATAATAATAATAATAATCATCATCATCATCATCATCATCATCATTAATATTATTATTAAAGTAAATATATTTATAATAAATCGTCTCATTATTTATTTATTTATATGATTTATATATGATATTAGAATAGTGTTAGCTTTTGTAAATGATTTTATGTTTTAGAATAGAATATGTAATGTTCAACTTCTCAATAATATTAGTAAAGCAAACACAGGCCCTATATGTGTCGTTTACATATATTTTAATTAATATGGAAAGCGAGTGCATGTCTTTACCAAAACTAATATTGGATTTTATTTTAAATGATTGTGTAAAACAATATAATTTGCACAAAGAAATGATGGGGTTGTTCTCTAAAGAAGTTCCTCCACCCCGTTTAGAGCATCATTATGGGCGTTTTACGTTATAACTAAAGTGGTTCATGCGATGGATCTGCGACAGAGAAACTATGGGGTTTTGGCAAACACTCGTCACTACATAGTTCTTTTGCCAAACGATGCATCGCACTATGATAGTTCAGCCGCGAGTTACGTCGTTGTTTGGGAAACGCACCCCTGTACGACAAGCTCTGCCTTACTCTGGATGTGTACAAGAAGGACGTTTATCTGAAATCTGAAACTTAAGTGTGTATTTCAAATTTACAAGAATGTAGACATGTAGCGCCCTCTAGTGGATTTGTCAACTGAAACGTAAATGAAACGTTCCCGGAGCAACTTCATTATATTCGTCATCATACATATTTTTTGTGGCCTGGATCTGAATTCAAAAGTAATTTTTTTGGTCACACTTTATTTTGACGGTCCGTTTGTTGAATTTAAGTTACATTGCAACTAATTATCATTAGATTATAAGTAGACTGTTAGGTTGGGGTTAGGGTTAGTGTAAGTTGACATGTAATTGCAAAGTTTCTTATAGTCAGTTAAATGTTTGTTGAAGGACTGTTAAATGTCAGTGTCAACAGATATTAAGTAGACAGTCTACTAATACTCAAATGGACCATCAAAATAAAGTGTTACCATTTTTTAAAGTAATTTTGATGATAACTGACCTCTAGACAAGTTTCAGACACCATTAAAAAATTTTAGCTCACAGCTGACAGAATCAAATACACAGAATTGTGTGATAGCATAGGCAGTGAAGTGTGCATGTATGAAAAATCACTAAGAAGAAAGTTGATATGTGCACTACCCAGCAAGCACAGGACATCAACATGATGTCAGATTGTCATTGTATTCCAACGTCGTGGGACGTTACATTTTGTTTGGAAATGAAAATCGAGTTGACGTCAGAAGCCAACGTCAGACCGACGTCAACGTCCAACCTAAAATCAACCAAATATCAGAGTCTAATGATGTTACAGCTTGACATTGTGTGAATGCAACCACTATGACGTCTATCAGACGTTGGATTTTGGTTGCCATACCTGATAAATAAATGTCAATATTTGATAAATAAATGTCAATATGACGTTTGTTTAAGATGTTCACTCAAAGTTGGATTTTGGTCACTTTCCAACACATCCTGAAATCAACCAAATATCAACGTCATTTCACATCATTATTGAAGGTCAAAATAACGCTGTCCTTACTTGATGACTAGACATTGAATTTTGGTAACCTGACATCACAAACCTAAATCTACCCAAATATTAACATCGTATGACGTTGTGTGCCTGCTGTTTAAAACTGGCACAATAGCAAGAGAATTAATACTCTGAGAGTCTCTCAAAATAGCAATATAAAAGAAACAGTAAGGTTCTTTTGCATTTTTGAAAAAGATTCTGTACAATAACACTGTTAATACTGTCCTCGTTCACATGGATCCGTTAGTGTATTCTTCATGCCAGGCCAGCAGGTGGCGACACACAAATATCTGCACACATGTAGCCTGCCATCATTGTTTTGGTTGTCAAGTACTTGCTCATGCCTATAGACTGAACCCCATTTTAACAAATAGACAGATTGGACAGACTTCATATGTGTGATCATTCATTCTTGTGTATTTGATGACTTGTTTATTTTTGGACTGTTGTTAGGCTTCCATTTTCACTGACAGGACAAATGTAGCCTTAGTTTTAGCGAAGATGTCTACAGTCAACATTTGAAGTGGATGAAAAAAAGTTGTTCAAAATTGTCCTAGCGGGGTCCCATAGTTTTGTCAGTACAGCAAAGATCCAGTGCAAAATATAAGAACTAGATAGAATTTTTTGTGATTTGTAAATGAATATGAAGAATAAATCAAAACATGATCAATGCACAATCAAAACAAAATAAATGCAGTGCCTTAGAAACTAATAAAACATTTTTAAAATCAATATGAATGCTAACAGGTATCGAGTTTCATGAATCGCTTTGGTGTTTACCAGCATTTGAGCAGCAGTATCTTGGAGTAGTTGTGGTTTACTATTTAGTAAACCTTAATGTAAGGTATTACAATAGTAACGCTTGCTAGTTAAATGCATGCATCCATTTTCTGCATTGCTCAGAGTGAGAAATAGTCATACTTTAGCAATGCTTGTTGTCAGTTAATGGTTTACCAGTTTATCGCATGCATCCCTTCCAGCAGGCTCTTCATATTTACCAAGAGACCCAACAGCAGCAGCAGCATCAGCATCAGAGTCCTGAGGAGTGTCGTGTCCTGGAGAGGAATTACTCCGACATGGTGAACCTGATGAAGCTGGAAGAGCAGCTCAGCCCGCGATCCAAGACTTTCTCCAGCTGCGCCGCAGAGCACAAGGGCTTCCAGGACTGCGATGAAGACACCACTTCTGTCACCTCAGACCGCTCGGAGGATGTTTTTGACATGACCAAAGGCAACCTGTCACTACTGGAGAAGGCCATAGCACTGGAAACAGAGCGGACCAAAGCTTTGAGGGAAAAGATGGCGTCTGAAGCAGTCAGGAGAGACAGACTGCATTTGCATGAAGATGCTTTGAGGCACAGATATGCAGAGGAGCGGAAGGTGCGTCTGCACCACGACGGCCTAAAGAAGCCCTACTACCTTAAAGGTAATATCATATTACATGATGCATGGTGAGCTCTACAACTGCTTGATCTCAAGAGTTGAGTCCTTAATACAGGGGTCACCAACCCTGTTACTGGAAAGCTACTTTCCTGGAAAAGGGTATAAATGGAGGTCGGAGACAGCTCCAAATGGGTTAGTCAGCTCAAAGTGGGTGGCACTTGAGCCCCAAGTGGGCTGTACAAACCTCCTGGAGTTTCCATTTATTTTATGTCTTGTAGAGCATACAAAGTCCAAATTATTGTGTTTTAAGAATGTCTACACCTACCTCGACTCTAAACCCAACCTCACAGTATTCTGTTGTGTTTGATTAACGTCTACACCTACCCAAAGCCTAAACCCAACCTCATGTTAGCCTGTTGTGTTTTATTAATGTCTACTACACCTACCCAAGGGGTGCCCAGTCCTGTTCCTGGAGATCTACCTTCCTACAGAGTTCAGCTCCAACCCTGATCAAATACAACTAAACCAAGTAAGTAGGACCTGAAGGAGCAGTGGGTAATTAAAGACAGATGTATTAGGAAGGTAGAAGGCACATCTCCACGAACAGGATTGGGCATCCCTGACCTACACAAACCTTAAACTCAGCCTACTTGTGGCGTAAATCCCGTCACCCAGCCTACTTGCAGTGTAGTCCCTCTCACTTGGAGGTGTTGGGGCTGCAGTGATACCGACTTGGGCCTTTATGCAGAGTTCAACTCCAATTCTGATCAAACACAACTGAACTAATTAATTAGGACCTGAAGCAGTACTTGATAATTACAGACAGGTGTGTTTGGTCAGCCAGCAGCTAGCTATCTGCAACTCCCACATGGTCGCCCACTGAAGCTAAGCAGGGCTGTGCCCGGTCAGTACCTGGATGGGAGACCACATGGGAAAGCTAGGTTGCTGCCGGAAGTGGTGTTAGTGAGGCCAGCAGGGGGCGCCCAACCTGCGGTCTGTGTGGGTTCTATCGCCCCAGTATAGTGCTCAGTGAGCGCCGTCTTTCGGATGAGACATTAAACCGAGGTCCTGACTCTCTGTGGTCATTAAAAATCCCAGGATGTCCTTCGAAAAAGAGTAGGGGTTTAACCAAATCTGCCACTGGCCTCTGTCTATCTGTCTATACCCTCCCCATATCATAATTGGCTTCATCACTCAGTCTTGTCTTGTCATGTTCGCCTCACAGCAAGAAGGTCACTGGTTCAAGCCTCGGCTGGGTCAGTTGGCATTTCTGTGTGGAGTTTGCATGTTCTCCCGTGTTCACGTGGGTTTCCTCCAGGTGCTCCGGTTTCCCCCACAAGTCCAAAGACATGCGCTATAGGTGAATTGGGTAGACTAAATTGTCCGTATAGTGTATGAGTGTGAATGAGTGTGGATAGATGTTTCCCACTGATGGGTTGCAGGTGGAAGGGCATCCGCTGTGTAAAACATATGCTGGATAAGTTGGAGGTTCATTCCGCTGTGGCCACCCCAGATGAATAAAGGGACTAAGGCGAAAAGAAAATGAATGAATGATGGTGTATGTGTGTGAATGAGTGTGTATAAATGTTTCCCACTGATGGGTTGCAGGTGGAAGGGCATCCGCTGTGTAAAACATATGCTGGATAAGTTGGTGATTCCGCTGTGGCGACCCCAGATTAATAAAGGGGGTAAGCCGAAAAGAAAATGAATAAATGAATGGTTTCAAGGTTTCAAACATCTCTGATCTACACAATAAGGTTCTGGTAGATGGTTTGCATAGCCGGCAATAAGTCAGACTTGTTCGCAGTGCATTGGACTCTGACAGTGTTGCCCTTTGTCCCTAGTTCTGTTTATTACTTTTATGGACAGAATTCCTAGGCACAGCCCTGAGGCTGGTGGCACAAGTGTTAACTACTGTCGCCACACTGGACTCTATCTCACAAAGGAACTGTGGAAACTTGAAAAAGATGAGACAGCATGATGAGAGAGGACCAGGTGTGGAGTTTTACTGGTTTTCACTTTCTGTTGAGGTGGCAGCCGTCCATGAGGAGTTGTCGGTGTCCATCTACAGTATTTCATGTTTATTTTCATTATTAAAATAATTCAAAGTTCGTCAGTTCCCCCACTTTTCTTCTTCCTAGTGACCAGGGAGCCATCAGCATCATTATAGTAAAGTTGACATGTGGATTGGTGCAGCTTCAGCAGTATCCAGTCAATCTATTGTGAAGAAGGAGCTGAGCCAAAAGGCAAAGCTCTCGATTTACCAGTCAACTGTGTTCTTACTCTTATCCATGGTCATGAGTCAAATCTCTAATCAGCTGTAAATCTCCAGCACCTGCTTTCAGCTGTGTTTACTAGAAAGTGCCATAGTTCACTTGACAAGCCTCACAAAAGATTGTGACCTTTTTGCATCATTTCTCAGTGATCTATGACTCAGTGTTTCTGTTGATCTAAAATACCACGTTTAACATGGTTGTACTCCTAATTCTTAACTAACTCACCTCATAACTTCAGTCGAGTGTTTGAAATAAATGTGTGAGATGATTCAGTAGTCATGTGTTTTATTAGTCATGCTTACTCAATAAAAGCAGTTAAATTCTCTGCTCTCTTTGATTTCTAGGGTCTATTTTTGGCAGTTTATTTGCAGTTTCCATGCAAGAGTGTGCTCTGGCCTTCAGAGCAGATTTACTATTGATCACAGAACTATGTTTCCCTGACAAGATGTGCATGAGAATTGCAGCTATTGCTGAATCACGATCTTCATTTCATTTCAATTAACCGTGCAGAACTAGTCATGAGCTTTGAGTCATGACTAAATGGGCAAGATCTCACATACAAGAGAACAAATTGAGCTTTCTTTGCAGGGTGGCAGGGTGAACTCTTAAAAATGGAGCTCTGTCACTGGGTATGAGCCACTACTCTTCCACAACGAGAGAAGCCAGTTGAGGTGGCTTTGGCATCTGTTTCGGATGCCTCCTCTATGTTTGAGAGCAGGGGTCAGGGAAGACCCAGGACACTCTATGTCTCTCAGCACATCTGGGAACTCCATAGGATGCCCCGGAAGGAGCTGGAGGAAGTGTCCAGTGTAAGTCCCCTGCTGGGACTGGTGCCTTTGCATCCTGGCTCCAGATAAGCAGTTGCAAATGGATGTATAGTTAGATGGTGAAATGTTCATCCATGCACAGACCTTTTGAGGGACACGTGCTGTAATTGAAAAAGCAATATTTACCTTTGAGAGTTGTTTAGCTGCTCTGCTGTGGATCTCAAGTTCACTGTTTTCAGTCAGTCAAAACAGGGGGCAGAGTTATGATGTTTGACTGACAGCTTGAGCGGATCCTACAAGATTTGCTACGATATTGTCACTAAAATGACCACACCGACTCCATACTTTAATCATAGTCAGGGCCGCTGCTAGGAGGGGGAAGTTAGGACAATTCTAAGGGCCCATGCCATTTTGGGGCCCAACAGATGCCCCCAACCCACCAACCAACACCCCCTAGTCATGCGACCCCCTCTGGTCTTCACTTTCGGCCAAGACAACTCTCGCCCCCCGCTCCACATTTTTGTCTGCGACACCTTCGAATTTTGAAAAGATCTTGCCATATAATGAACAGAAGAAATTAACTGATAGTATTTAGTCCTAGAGTAATCACTACAGACCAGTAGTAGTGTTTAGCAGCCAGATGCTGCATCCCAAATGCCACACTATACACTTATGCACTGTGTACTTACACACTCAACAGCATAGTATATATTTACTAAGCGGAAATTCAACCCGTTTCCCAGATGACGTTTGACAGGTGCCAAATTAGTGAAATAAATGACCAAACTACCAAATAAAGCTGCGGTCACACTGCACATTTCTCCCCATAGACTTCCGTTCATACACACACGAATGCGTCAGACCGGAAACGCAAGGTCATGCGTCAAGTTTCGCAGGTCGCTGCGGTGCAAAGTTTAAGCTTTGTGACCTGCGAAATCACATCACTTGACTGCATGAGACCAATCGAGGATCAAAACATGACCTCTCTGGCCAGAAATTTAAAACATTGAGCAATCGTCTAATCATCTTGTTTAATCCCGCCCCTTTTCACAGCGCCCCTTCCCCCCAAAATTCAATGTCTGATAGATGTCATAGTGGTAACATTCACACAACGTCAAGTTGTAACATCATTAGACGTTGATATTTGATTGGTTTTAGGTTGGACATTAGACATTGACATTGGCCTGACGTTAAGTTCTGACATCAACCCGATTTTCATTTCCAAACAAAATGCAAAGTCCCCATGACGTTAGGGTTCAACGTTAGAGTTGACGTCCTCTGCCTGCTGGGTGTTTAAGGCCATTTCGGTTACCATACAGTAAACATCCGTCATCTTCTCATCAGTGACATGCATCTAAACAGTCTCTGGGTCAATGCGGGTAAAGATTTTGAACATCTTTATGGACACTTTTAATACTGCCAAACAGTTTGCTGCAATTATAAAGTGCACACGTCTTGAGGTAGTTCATTATGGTGCGATTTACCTTCTATGTGCGATTTGATTGGACAGGAATCACAGGACTGATTTTCTAATCCCCATAAACAAGAAACATAAAGTAGTGACTGCAGGTTGAAAGAAAGTAGTGGAGTAAAAGTACAAATACAGCAGTAAAAATGTACTCAAAAGCAAGTAAAAGTACACATTTTTAAAACTACTCAGTAAATTACAATTCCTGAGAAAAACTACTCAATTACAGTAATTTGAGTATTTGTAATTAGTTACTTTACACCACTGAAAATTACTAGAATAACGAACCATAAATTGAGGTTAATTAACTGTCTACAAATGTGTACACTGTGGATGGGTCATTTGATGCCACCTTTGACAAATAGCTGTGTTCTCAAAATGTGTTTGTGAAGTTACAACATAAAATATCATTGTGTGAGCAAAAATACATTTTCTTTAAATGCAAATGAGCATCAGTTAGCATCAAACTTGTTTTCATCAACGTTAAATATTGTGCAATTACTATATATAATCAAACAAAATTCATAATTTTAAATGTAATTAAGATATTCAGTTTAAACCAACCAGTCTGTCCCTCATGCATATGTCTCCATTATATGTTTGTCTTTCTGTGTGAACTGCTTTTTCAAATATAAAATGATATCAGTCTACTCCTGTAAAATCCCAAGAGCCGGGAGGTCAGTTTAAGTGGACGGTTCAGCGTTTTTTTCTGCATTCCTTTGCTCTAAGAGAGGCTCCATACTGACCCCGGGACAGGCTTTCTCAAACATTTCCATGCCTGCAGTGCAAACAGCAGTGGCCTAATGTCACTCAGACAGGCCGGCGCAGCCACATCACAGGCTAAGCTTGTCAGGCATAAGTAATGGCGATCTGCACGGCCCGGAGGACAGCAAATCTCATCCCAGGGACACAGCCAGAGCTCATGCTGCCTATTTATAAACCCAGAGAGCAGCTCTGTTTAGAAATACAGCTCCGGCAGGCGAGAAACACACTGCGAAATTAGACAACGTCGCTTATTTCGAGGTGCTTCCGCCAATTTCAGGTTTATTTGCATTCCTACAGTGCAACCATAGACTATACCGTAGGATTATACTTGATTGCACATTTGAAGCAATTGCTTTAACTTTTGTTTTGTTTTTTGGAGTATTTGCACATCTCCAGTTAATTTGGGATATAAAATAGATGTTTCAAATATATCTTTCAGATGCTTATGAATAATAATGTTTGTAAAACAGACCTTTTAAAGGCTTTCATGCGATCTTTGTAGTTTAAGACTAAACACACTTTAAATTACATATCATAGATGTACTTGTGCTATCTGGGTGCTATCATACAAATATATACAAATACATGCCAACCCACATAAAAAAATATACTCATCGGCCACTTTATTAGGTACACTTTACTAGTACCGGGTTGGACCCCTTTTTGCCTCCAGAACTGCCTTAATCCTTCATGGCAGAGATTCAACAAGCTACTGGAAATATTCCTCAGAGATTTTAGTCCATATTGACATGACAGCATCACGCAGTTGCTCCAGATTTGTCGGCTGCACATCCATGATGCAAATCTCCCATTCCACCACATCCCAAAGGTGCTCTATTGGATTGAGTTCTGGTGACTGTGGAGGCCATTTGAGTACAGTGAACTCATTGTGATGTTCAAGAAACCAGTCTGAGATGATTCACGCTTTATGACATGGTGCGTTATCCTGCTGGAAGTAGCCATCAGAAGATGGAGACACTGTGGTCATAAAGAAATGGACATGGTCAGCAACAATACTCAGGTAGGCTGTGGCGTTGACACGATGCTCAATTGGTACTAATGGACCCAAAGTGTGCCAAGAAAATATCCCCAACTCCCTTACACCACCACCACCAGCCTTAACCGCTGATAAAAGGCAGGATGGATCCATGCTTTTATGTTGTTGATGCCAAATTCTGACCATTCGAATTCGGCAGCAGAAATGGAGACTTATCAGACCAGGCAACGTTTCTCCAATCTTCTATTGTCCAGTTTTGGTGAGCCTGTGTGAATTGTAGCCTCAGTTTCCTGTTCTTAGCTGACAGGAGTGGCACCCGGTGTGGTCTTCTGCTGCTGTAGCCCATCCGCCTCAAGGTTGGACGTGTTGTGTGTTCAGAGATGCTCTTCTGCAGACCTCGGTTGTAACGAGTGCTTATTTGAGTTACAGTTGCCTTTCTACCAGCTGGAACCAGTCTGGCCATTCTCATCTAGCATCAACAAGGCATTTGCACCCACAGAACTGCCGCTCACTGGATATTTCCTCTGTTTCCGACCATTCTCTGTAAACCCTAGAGATGGTTGTGCGTGAAAATCCCAGTAGATCAGCAGTTTCTGAAATACTCAGACCAGCCCGTCTGGCATCAACCATGCCACGTCCAAAGTCACTTAAATCCCCTTTCTTCCCCATTCTGATGCTCAGTTTGAACTGCAGCAGATCGTCTTGATCATGTCTACATGCCTAAATGCATTGAGTTGCTGCCATGTGATTGGCTGATAAAAAATTTGTGTTATCGGGCAGTTGGACAGGTGTACCTAATAAAGTGGCCTGTGAGTGAACTATAGTAATACTGAATGCTAAAGTGGAATCCACTGTACTTGCGTTTTTGAAGCCAGCCTTCTGAATATTACAGAAAAAGTCAAGCAGATGAAAAGGACACGATAAATGATGCTTTTTATGTGAACAAACTGTGGCATGCTTTGATGGGCTGTTCTCCAGATGAAGAAGTCTGAAAGCGCTCATGAAAGGCCCTGTGTCCAGCATGCGCAGCACTCGCCGTCTTTCTAATGGCCGAATAATGAGCGACGCTCGGCCATTACGCCGCGATAACATCTCACCATGGCAGAAGCTGCCTAACCGGGGGGCTTTATGATTTATAAAAGTGTGGAGGCCTGACAGTTATGGAAGGAGCTCTTCCTTAAAGAAGGCATGAGGCGGAGATGGAAATTGAACAGCATCAGTATGAGCGATAACAAACGACAGCACCACTGACTGCACATTAATTATCCACAGACACTATGGTAATGGGGGCCATTTGCTATGCAAAGCGTGGCTTGTCCGGAGCCACAATCAATATCCAGCACTTTCTACTATGTATTCCTCTCAGCTTGCCTGTGTGCTCTTCTCTCCTTTTTCTCCTTTGTTTTCACTCCCTCTGAAATGGCCAAGAAATAGTCAGAGGATTCAGGGTTTATTAGATGGTTTGGAAATTATTGGACGTTCCAAAATCTAGAGAAATCACACACAAAGCTGAATCTCACATCTGTCTGTAACATATGTCTGTCAGAGTTCACCTCACCTTTAAAATTATTAAAATATGATCTTTGTGAAGTGCACTTAAAGTGGATACTTACTGTATATCATTTACTGAGACATTTATTCATGTGCTTTTGCAAATATTTTTTTTTTGCTGGGTCCTTTAGGAATTAGAACCCAGATGAAAAATGGCCCTGAATCAGGATTTATGTTGACGAATCTAAATTTACGAATCAAATCTATATTTACGATTCTTCTTAAATGACATACAGAAAAACATAAATCAAAAATCAGTTTAAAGGATTATATTTCAATCATCTCCAGATGTTTATGAATTAGAACAAAGATGAAAAATATTATAGCAATTAATAGTAAATACTAGGGGTGTCTTTGAATCAGAATTGATGTAGTTGAATCTAAATTTACGAATCAAATTTATGAATTAAAACAAAGATGAAAAAATACTATAGTAATTATAGTACTGTAAACTCTAGGGGTGTCCCTGAATCTGGATTTATGTAGTTGAATCTAAATTCACGAATCAAATGTAAATTTACGAATCGAATAAAAATTTTTATTAATCTTTTTTTATGAATCAAGTTTTGAGCGCAACATCCACGTGCAGAAAAATGTAAATCAAAAATCATTTTAAAGGATTATATTTGAATCATCTCCAGATCTTTATGAATTAGAACAAATATGAAAAATACTATAGTAATTATAGTAAATACTAGGGGTGTCACTGAATCTGGATTTATGTAGTCATATCTAAATTTACGAATCAAATCTAAATTTACGAATAGAATCTAAATTTACGAATAGAATTTATATTTACGAAGAGAATCTAAATTTATGAAGAGAATCGAAATTTATGAATATAATCGAAATTTACGAATAGAATCGAAATTTACGAATAGAATCTAAATTTACGAATAGAATCTAAATTTTACGAATAGAGTCTAAATTTACGAATAGAATCTAAATTTACGAATAGAATCTAAATTTTACGAATAGAGTCTAAATTTACGAATAGAATCTAAATTTACGAATAGAATCTAAATTTACGAATAGAATCTAAATTTAAGAATAGAATCTAAATTTTATGAATAGAATCTAAATTTACAAATAGAATCTAAATTAACGAATAGAATCTAAATTAACGAATAGAATCTAAATTTACGAATAGAATCTAAATTTACGAATACAATCAAAATTAATGAATACAATCTAAATTTTACGAATAGAATTTAAATTTACAAATGGAATCTAAATTTTACGAATAGAATTTAAATTTACAAATAGAATCTAAATTTACGAATAGAATCTAAATTAATGCATGGAATCTAAATTTTACGAATAGAATCTAAATTTACGAATAGAATCTAAATTTTACGAATCTTCTTAAATAAATAAATAATCCTGTTTTGAATGCAACATCGACATGAAGAAGAACAAAAATAAAAAAAATCAATGTAAAGGTTTATATTTGAATCATCTCCAGATGTTTACGTAATAGAACCCAGATGAAAAATACTATAGTAAATACTAGGGGTGTCCCTGAATCAGGATTTAAGCAGTCAAATTTACGAATCAAATCTAAATTTACTAATCGAATCTTAATTTAATGAATCTTTACTACTTAAATACTATAGTAATTAATAGGAAATACACATGTCCCTGAATTTGGATTTATGTAGTCGTATCTAAATTTGCTAATCAAATCGAAATTTACGAATCTTCTCAAATGAATTAATAAATAATCAAGTTTTGAGCACAACATCCATGCGCAGAAAAACGTAAATCAAAAATCAATTTATATCCATATTTGAGCATGAAAATTGAATAATCTCCAGATGTTTGTAAATTAGAACAAAGATGAAAAAATACTTTACCAGTTTGTCCAGTGGCTCACCGCGTATTGACCGAGTTGACCGTGACGACGGGTTACGAGTCCGATGAAGAACGGTTCCAGAACACAGGTAAAACAAAAACAAAAGCCGAAAATTAAAGCAAACAAGTAAATAACAGGGTGAGAATGTGGTAAAATCAGAAAACATGGTAAAAATCAGGCCGCCGCGAGGGCTTTTATTTTTCTGGATTGCTTTTGAAAACACTGTCGGATGGGTTTAGGGAAGTGGGTGGGCGCTGGTCAATCGGTGCTTTTTAAAACACTGTCGGTCGGGTTTAGGAAAGGGGGTGGGTCGTGGAGGTCAGTCAGTCAGTCAACAGCGGCCTCTGGTGGATTTACGTGAGAACAGCAGGCACGAATGGCATTCGCGAGAGAAATTTGAGATCCAACAAAGCGCTCACAGCGGCCTCTAGTGGATTCACAAATAAAAACGCAAAAAAATGTAGCACCTGAGACGTATTTGGCGCTCTTCAGAAACGGTATGTAATCAGAATGAGCCTGGGTTGTAAATACTAGAGTGTCCCTGAGTCAGGATTTATGTAGTTGTAACGAAATTTACGAACCGAATCTAAATTTACGAATCTTCCTAAATGAATAAACTTAAAATGACCTAGTTTTGATTTTGAGCTGAAATATGTCATGATTCATCTGTTTGTGAGGTGTTACTGCACAGCTTTAGTTGTTGTTTTTGCAAGCACATGCTCTGTAAATTGGAGTAGCACTGCGATCTATTTTCGTTCCCACCAAACACTGAGCCCACAATCTTTCACTTTCTCTCATGCTATTCCTGTCTGTTTCGCCCTTTAGTTTGATACAGCAGAGGCAATGTGATGCCTGTTACTAGGTTACTCCATCCTTAAAATTTTAATCAGAGGTAACTGTAGCATACTCACTCGCTGACTCCGCTGTGCTCTCTCTCTCTGTGTCTGATTGAAACACAGCCGATAGACAATCACTTTCAGTGGAGATTCAGATCTGCACACTCACTGACAAATGCAGATACACTAACACAGGCAATCTGTCAATCATAATACAGGGCAAATTAAGGATTTAAAGAGATAGTTCACCCAAAACGAAAATTGTGTCATCATTTACTAAACCTGTTTGACTTTATTTCTTCTGTTAAACACAAAAGGAGATATACTGAAGAACACTCAAACAAATGCCACCTATAGCGCATGTGTTTGGACTGTGGGAGAAACCAGAGCACCTGGAGGAAACCCACGCCAACACGGAGAGAACATGCAAACTCCACACAGAAATGCCAACTGATCCAGCCAGACTTGAACCAGCGACCTTCTTGCTGTGAGGTGACAGTGCTAACCACTGTGCCGCCCTTTAACAAAACATTTGTTTAATATTACAGTAGTTTAATGGTAATGTCAAGCTCAGAGCCTCCAGTTGTCATTCTGTATCCCCAAACAACTAAGGATCATGGATGCCTGAAGTGTACATCTGTACCCTTCAAAATCAGTCATTCCGAAGGGCCCTTCCAAGTGGCCAGTTCTGAGCACTTCAATTTGGAACAACAAATAGGACGGCCATGTTTGTTTTCACTCCAAAGTGCCCTACAGAAGCCGATATATCCTGTTTAGAATGCACCAAGAGTGCAAAAAGCATTGAGGACCATTTCTAAACAAATGAACCAATGATAATCGAGGGCGTGTGTTTGTATATGTGTTCAGACTGAGAACCATTTCTAAACAAATCAACAAGTGATAATCCAGTGTGTGTTTTATATGTGTTCAGATTCGTCACGGTCGGGGAAGAAGGAGAGCCGGTGTCCGACGCCAGGCTGTGACGGCACAGGTCATGTGACGGGTCTGTACCCGCACCACCGCAGCCTGTCTGGATGTCCTCATAAAGACAGAGTCCCACCGGAAAGTAAGCCCTCGACACCGTCCCTGCAAACACCACATGAGCTGCTGCCGCCTTCACATCTGTGCTGTTATTTTGCTGAATGTGTGTGTTGTGTGTGTGATCATCTGTTCATTCTGCATGCAAACATCTGCTCGCTCCTACAGTATGCAAAAGCTTTGAACGGTTAGAACGGTTGATAATCATTGGTGATGTACAGTAGTATGGGGGATTTGTATTTGTTTGGTTAATATTTGATATATATATATATATATATATATATATATATATATATATATATATATATATATATATATATATATGTTATATTTTGAGCACACTCAGAATTGCACAGTGTTTCTAAGAAGTATGGGTACTTATAAGAAAGTGTCTGGTGCATACAAACAGGAAAGAGTGTATCCTAAAAGGTGGTTTGCCAAGCCCGCTCACTTGTGTGCACACTCAGAACTGTACAATTTTTCTAAGAAATGTCTATGCTTATAAGAAAGTGTCTGGTGCATATGGAGTGCAAAGATTGTGTCCTACAGGTGGTTTGTCAAGTTCACTCACCTGTGTGAAGCACACTCAGAATTGCACAATGTTTAAACGAAGAATAGGGTGATTATAAGAAAGTGTCTGGTGCAAAGTGGAAAAACTCTGTCCTACAGGTGGTTTGTCAAGCCCACTCACCTGTGTGGAGCACACTCAGAGTTGCACAATGTTTAAATGAAGAATAGGGTGATTATAAGAAAGTGTCTGGTGCAAAGTGGAAAAACTCTGTCCTACAGGTGGTTTGTCAAGCCCACTCACCTGTGTGGAGCACACTCAGAGTTGCACAATGTTTAAATGAAGAATAGGGTGATTATAAGAAAGTGTCTGGTGCAAAGTGGAAAAACTCTGTCCTACAGGTGGTTTGTCAAGCCCACTCACCTGTGTGAAGCACACTCAGAATTGCACAATGTTTAAACGAAGAATAGGGTGATTATAAGAAAGTGTCTGGTGCAAACAAAGTGGACAAACTCTGTCCTACAGGTGGTTTGTCAAACCCACTCACCTGTGTGGAGGACACTCAGAATTGCACAATGTTTCTAAGAAGTACGGGTACTGATTAGAAAGTGTCTGGTGCATACGAAGAGGAAAGAGTGTATCCTAAAAGGTGGTTTATCAAACCCACTCACCTATGTGAAGGACACTCAGAATTGCACAATGTTTAAACGAAGTATGGGATGCTTATAAGAAAGTGTCTGGTGCGTATGGAGTGCAAAGAGTGTGTCCTACAGCTGGTTTGTCAAGTTCACTCACCTGTGTGGAGCACACTCAGAGTTGCACAATGTTTAAACGAAGAATAGGGTGATTATAAGAAAGTGTCTGGTGCAAACAAAGTGGACAAACTCTGTCCTACAGCTGGTTTGTCAAGCCCACTCACCTGTGTGGAGCACACTCAGAATTGCACAATGTTTCTAAGAAGTACGGGTACTGATAAGAAAGTGTCTGGTGCATACGAAGAGGAAAGAGTGTATCCTAAAAGGTGGTTTATCAAGCCCACTCACCTGTGTGAAGGACACTCAGCATTGCACAATGTTTAAACGAAGTATGGGATGCTTATAAGAAAGTGTCTGGTGCGTATAGAGTGCAAAGAGTGTGTCCTACAGCTGGTTTGTCAAGTTCACTCACCCGTGTGAAGCACACTCAGAATTGCACAATGTTTTCAAGAAGTATATGGTGCTTATAAGAAAGGGTCTGGTGCAAACAAAGTGGACAAACTCTGTCCTACAGGTGGTTTGTCAAACCCACTCACCTGTGTGGAGGACACTCAGAATTGCACAATGTTTCTAAGAAGTACGGGTACTGATGAGAAAGTGTCTGGTGCAAATGGAGTGCAAAGTGTGTGTCCTACAGGTGGTTTGTCAAACCCACTCACCTGTGTGGAGCACACTCAGAATTGCACAATGTTTCTAAGCAGTACAGATACTGATAAGAAAGTGTCTGGTGCATACGAAGAGGAAAGAGTGTATCCTAAAAGGTGGTTTGCCAAGCCCACTCACCTGTGTGAAGGACACTCAGCATTGCACAATGTTTAAACGAAGTATGGGATACTTATAAGAAAGTGTCTGGTGCGTATGGAGTGCAAAGAGTGTGTCCTACAGCTGGTTTGTCAAGCCTACTCACCCGTGTGGAGCACACTCAGAATTGCACAATGTTTAAACAAAGAATAGGGTGATTATAAGAAAGTGTCTGGTGCAAAGTGGAAAAACTCTGTCCTACAGCTGGTTTGTCAAGCCCACTCACCTGTGTGGAGCACACTCAGAATTGCACAATGTTTCTAAGAAGTACAGGTACTTATAAGGAAGTGTCTGGTGCATACGAAGAGGAAAGAGTGTATCCTAAAAGGTAGTTTGCCAAGCCCACTCACCTGTGTGGAGGACATTCAGCACAATGCTTAAACGAAGTATGGGATGCTTATAAGAAAGTGTCTGGTGCATATAGAGAGGAGAAGAGTGTGTCATCTACAGGTGGTTTGTCAAACCTACTCACCTGTGTGGAGCACACTTAGAATCGCACAATTTTTGTAAGAAGTGTCTGTGCTTGTTAGAAAGTGTCTGGTGCATAGGAAGTGCAAAAATTCTGTCCTGCAGGTGGTTTGTCAAACCCACTCACCTGTGTGGAGCACACTCAGAATTGCACAATGTTTAAAACAAGTATAGTTGTTTATTAGTGTCTAGTGCATATGTAAAGGAAAAGGGTGTCACCTACAGGTGATTTGTCAAGTCCACTCACATGCATGGAGCACACTCAGAATTGCACAATGTTTTAAAGAAGTATAGGGTGCTTATAAGGAAGTGTTTAGTGCATACAAAGAGGAAAAAGTGTGTCTTACAGATGGTTAATCAAGCCCACTCACCCGTGTGGAGCACACTCAGAATTGCACAATGTTTCTAAGAAGTATGGGATGCTTATGAGAAAGTGTCTGGTGCATACGAAGAGGAAAAACTCTGTCCTACAGGTGGTTTGTCAAACCCACCAACTTCTTGTTTCCAAGAAGTTTTAAGTGCTTGTAAGAAAGTGTCTGGTGCATATGGAGAGGAAAAGAGTGTGTCCTACAGGTGGTTTGTCAAACCCACTGACCTGTGTGGAGCACACTTAGAAATGCACAATATTTCTAAGTAGTAAGGGTGCTTTTAAGAAATAGTTTGGTGCACTTGAAGAGGAAAGGAAGAGTGTGTTCTACTGGTGGTTTGTCAAACCCACTTACTTGCACTGAGCACTCTCAGAATCGCACAATTTTTCTAAGAAGTATGTTTATAAGAAAGTGTGGTTCGTGAAGCTCACTTACCTGTGTGGAGCACACTCGGATTTGCACTGCATTCCAAGAAGAAAATTACTTTTTTTCACCCCAAAACTCTACAGATATTTCTTAATGACTGATATTGTGCTATGATGAGGTCATTGTAAAATTCTGTTAGTTAAATGAATCATTACAAATGATTAATCTGAATATAAGCAAAGCAAACACAGGAAATGACGAACATTATAAAAATATTCTGAAGAAAGCATGATGTGTGTAAACCATTTTGACCAGAAAAAGAAAATAAACATGAACCAAAATCTAATATTTATGAACAAATTGTCAGCAGCATTTCATGTAAAAATCAATATCTGAGACATGATGAAATGAACACATGGTCAAACCAAAACCATGATTTTATGATAATATAATATAATATAATATAATATAATATAATATAATATAATATAATATAATATAATATAATATAATATAATATAATAATAATAATATAATATAATATAATATAATATAATAAAATATAATAATAATATAATATAATATAATATAATAATAATATAATATAATATAATATAATATAATATAATATAATATAATATAATATAATATAATATAATAATATTATAATATAATAATAATATAATATAATATAATATAATATAATAATAATATAATATAATATAATATAATAATAATATAATATAATATAATATAATAATAATATAATATAATATAATATAATATAATATAATATAATAATATTATAATATAATAATAATATAATATAATATAATATAATGTAATATAATAATAATATAATATAATAATAATATAATATAACATAATATAATATAATAATAATATAATATAATATAATATAATATAATATAATATAATATAATATAATATAATATAATATATTAATAATATAATATAATATAATATAATATAATAATAATATAATATAATATAATAATAATATAATATAATATAATATAATATAATATAATATAATATAATATAATATAATATAATATAATAATATTATAATATAATATAATATAATATAATATAATATAATATAATATAATAATAATATAATATAATATAATATAATAATAATATAATATAATATAATATAATAATAATATAATATAATATAATATAATATAATATAATATAATAATAATATAATATAATAATAATATATAATATAATATATAATAATAGTAATATAATATAATAATAATATAATATAATAATAATATAATATAATATAATATAATATAATATAATAATAATATAATATAATATAATATAATATAATAATAATATAATATAATATAATATAATATAATATAATATAATATAATATAATATAATAATATAATATAATATAATATAATATAATATAATATAATAATATTATAATATTATAATAATATAATATAATATAATGTAATATAATAATAATATAATATAATAATAATATAATATAATATAATATAATATAATATAATAATAATATAATATAATATAATATAATATAATATAATAATAATATAATATAATATAATATAATATAATATAATATAATATAATATAATATAATATAATATAATAATATAATATAATATAATATAATATAATATAATATAATATAATATAATATAATATAGTTTATGTTATTATGTTTTATACAACAGTTCTGTCTGGTTCTCGAATCTGATTGGCTGATAGCCGTGCAATATTCTGCAATATCAGCACTCTTACAGCCTCTTCACCCTCCTGTATTACTCCGCCCACATAGAGTGACAGCAGATCATTAAACTCACTACAGTTTGACAAATATTGCAGCTGTTGGACAACATCATGTACTTTTGAGGCTTTTTCAGGCGAGAATGTAGTTGTTTAGATCGCAACTATGCAGTTTATTTATAAGGATAGCCTTACAATCTTAAAATGTGAGCAAAATCACCTGTTTTGTCATCACTTTAGATAATACGCTGGAGAAATCAAACACTAGCTCTAAAGTAACGTGTGTAAAGTAGCAATGGTTTCTGCTGTTCTGACGTCAGCTGCAGATGTGAATGAATGGTGGAAGAAAGTAGTTCCTCATGCAAAAGGAGTTTTGAGACTCTACGTGTTTGATTTTCTTTTTATACACATGATTATGCCGTCGAACTGTTGTATAAACACAATATCACACTCGTAGCAGTGCGATATGGCTGTATATTGGCACTGGTGGGACGCTAAGGCACTCGGCCTGCAACCTCGAGCAAACGCACATCTCCCACCAGTGCCGATATACAGCCATATCGCACTGCTACTCATGTGATATTGCTCACTTATTAAATTATTAGACCATTACAGGGCAAATATTTTTAATACTTTCTGTAAATATTTACTATTTTTGGAGGTTTTATGTCTGAATTTATAGAGATTTTGCACGTACTAAAAACTTTTTCATACACTCTAAGAAATAACGTGAGCTGTCACTGTGGTGGTACCTTTTCAAAAGGTGCACATTTGTACCTAAAAGGTCCATATTAATACCTTAAGGGTACATATTAGTACCTAAAAAGTACAAAAGTGTTCCTCTTAACATTTGTAGGTACTAATATATACTTTTGAAGTACCAATATGGACCCTTTAAGTAAAAATGTGTACCTTTTGAAAAGGTACCACCCCAGTGACAGCTCTCGTACCTTTATTTCTGAGAGTGTACTGTAATTAATAGTTTGTTTTAGTTAAATGATTAACAACAAACGAATGTGTAGAATTATTTGGAAAAATGGCTATTATTCAGACCTGAAGTTCATGATAAAGACTATTACCAAAACAAAACAAAAAACTTTTAAAGCTGATTAGCATTTATAGCTGAATTTGCTGCTGTTAAAAGTGTATTTTGCATAATAATAATAATCCAGATGTACTGTTCTGATAATATATTATCTTAGTAGGAATGACCCATCTGCCCTTCAGCATCTCTCACAATGTAAAGACACACAATCATCGCAATATCAGACATGCATGAGCGCCCTTATTGTTTCTGTGGATAATTACAGCTCCTCCTAATGGAGGCCAGTTTAATATGCTGCTTAGATTTCTCATTTTGTTTTAGATGTTTAATTCAATCCAGTTGAATCGACTGTAATAATTATAATCTGATGAAAGACTTACAGACGAGATTTCCTCTCCTTCACCTTGAGCAAACCTCCCATCAAAACATCTTTCACAGGATTCATTAAAATGCATTAAAACTGGGTGTTATTCACAAATTAACCAGATGGCAATCAAACTCACTGATGGCTTTGACTACAGACTGAAATTAGTTAACAAAAAGATTTGCTTTTAAAGGGTCCAGATGGTGAGACAGTTTGTGAGGAGGCAAATCAAGGGCATTTTAGATGGCATTAGTGCGGACAATGACATACACACACACATTGGATTGTTTCATATTTTATGAGTTCTTCCCATGCCCATAATGATGTTTATAGTGTACAGATTATATATTCCCTCCTCCTAGTTCTAAACACACCCCTCACAGGAAACAATCTGCATTTTTGCATTTTCAAAAGACTTAATTTTGTGTGATTTATGAGCCGTTTTCCTTAAGGGAGGCAAAAAAGGCCCCTACAAGTGTAAGTTTGACACCCGGTGGTTGAACTAGGTATTGCACTCCTGGTTCAAAACACACCCAAGCGCAGGTTGCCAGATTGTCGACACCAACAGGAGTGTGCCTGAATATCGAGCTTAAAGGCTGATTTAAATTGTGTTCTAAATTAAAGCAATGGTACCCCATAGAAGGAATATTCTCCATATTAAAGGGAATTTTTATCCTAACCAACACCTGAAGTTTATATTTTAGAAACTGCCTCTGTTTCTTACAGCAGAACAACAGAAAACTGACAATGATCAGCTCAGGTACAGCTCATGCACTTTATTCAGTGTTAAATGCTAATAATGTGAGTGTGAATGCCATTTTGCATCACATTTATTGCCATACTACTGAAAGCAGCAGCAGATAGTTCAGCTCAGATCTTGAAAATAAAATACAGACAGAAAATGAACTTCAGAATTGTGACTCAGTGCAAACCAACACATGTCAGTGATTCAGCATCTACATTTAATAATGTTAAAGAGGTTTAATATGTATTCATTAGATTATAAAGCTTACCATTTGGCTGGAGTGCAGTGAGTGCACTATTCTGTGCTTTTGAATGGCTGTATTTACATTTCTGTCGTGTTTCGTCTGGTGCAAACAACTTAATTGCTTATCACTGCAAGTCTCGTCACGTAGCGTGTTGTTAGTAACCACATCATGTGGAACTTTGAATATGCGTCTCATTTTGGAGGCTGCTACTGTCCACCGGAGGTCGCATCTTGGTGAGGGACGCACACTTGGAGAGCCTTCATGACTAAATGAATGAATAATGAATAGTTGCTGAAATATAATTGGCTAAACTGGCATTGGGTGGGTTAAATTACCAAAACAAAGACATGTTCTGGCATGTAATGCACATTTCCAAAGCAGAATATCTGACTTCAGCATTGTTTTTCAGACAAGCAAGATTGTTCACTGAGCATGTTTCTTAAACATCTGCAAACATATTATGGTATTGTCATGCTTTAGAGAAGTCAAGCACTTACATACAGCACCTTTAACATTTAGTGGTATTATTACACTTGTAGCAATAACACATTTGGTCCTGTCCTTACACCAATAGGGGTATGCGATATATATGGCTTTGATGATAATTGTTATAACAATGTGTGAGCTGACCTTTTCAAGAACGTCACTCAGTTTTACACACACACACACACACACACACAAAAATGTCTCAGCACTGAATCTGTGATAAAGCAGTTAGAGTGAGCCTACAGTTCATTGCAAAAAAACACTAAATATTAGTTGTATATTAATATAAGATTGGATATACACTACTAATCAGCGTGTGAGCAAGATTACAACTGTGATATTGATTTTATACAACAATGCAGCAAACAAGAACTCATATTGTCTGTATAACATTCATTCATTCATTCATTTTCTATTCGGCTTAGTCCCTTTATTTTTCCGAGGTCGCCACAGTGGAATGAACCGCCAACTTATCCAGCACCTGTTTTACGCAGCGGATGGCCTTCCAGCTGCAACCCATCTCTGGGAAACATCCGTACACACTCATTCACACTCACACACTACGAACAATTTTAGCATTCCCAATTCCCCTATACCACGTCTTTGGACTGTGGGGGAAACCGGAGCACCCGGAGGAAACCCACGCCAACGCAGGGAGAACATGCAAACTCCACACAGAGGCTTGTACCAGAGACTTTCTTGCTGTGAGGTGACAGCTGCGCCACTGTATAATGTATAACATTTTAGACTACATTTTTTTGTTAGTTTATTTTTTTTACTTTCATCAGAGAAATGAAATGAGCAAAACATTTGTGTATCTTGGATTAAATTGCCTCTATTGTGAGTTTTACATCTGAAAGTGTGATCATGTATAAAGTTATTGACTTATAAACGAAAGAGTCATTGGACGAGTCAGAACAGACCGAGTCATTGGACGAGTCACAACAGACTGAGTCATTGGACGAGTCAGAACAGACCGAGTCATTGGACGAATCAGAACAGACTGAGTCATTGGACGAGTCACAACAGACTGAGTCATTGGACGAGTCAGAACAGACTGAGTCATTGGACGAGTCAAAACAGACTGAGTCATTGGAGGAGTCAGAACAGACTGAGTCATTGGACGAGTCAGAACAGACTGAGTCATTGGACGAGTCAAAACAGACTGAGTCATTGGACGAGTCAGAACAGACTGAGTCATTGGACGAGTCAAAACAGACTGAGTCATTGGACGAGTCAGAACAGACTGAGTCATTGGACGAGTCAGAACAGACTGAGTCATTGGACGAGTCAAAACAGACTGAGTCATTGGACGAGTCAGAACAGACTGAGTCATTGGACGAGTCAGAACAGACTGAGTCATTGGACGAGTCAGAACAGACTGAGTCATTGGACGAGTCAGAACAGACTGAGTCATTGGACGAGTCAGAACAGACTGAGTCATTGGACGAGTCAGAACAGACTGAGTCATTGGACGAGTCAAAACCGACTGAGTCATTGGACGAGTCAAAACAGACTGAGTCATTGGACGAGTCAATACAGACTGAGTCATTGGACGAGTCAGAACAGACTGAGTCATTGGACGAGTCAGAACAGACTGAGTCATTGGACGAGTCAGAACAGACCGAGTCATTGGACGAGTCAGAACAGACCGAGTCATTGGACGAGTCAGAACAGACGAGTCATTGGAAGAGTCAGAACAGACCGAGTCATTGGACGAGTCAGAACAGACCGAGTCATTGGACGAGTCAGAACAGACCGAGTCATTGGACGAGTCAAAACAGACCGAGTCATTGGACGAGTCAGAACAGACCGAGTCATTGGACGAGTCAGAACAGACTGAGTCATTGGACGAGTCAAAACAGACTGAGTCATTGGACGAGTCAGAACAGACTGAGTCATTGGACGAGTCAGAACAGACTGAGTCATTGGACGAGTCAGAACAGACTGAGTCATTGGACGAGTCAGAACAGACTGAGTCATTGGACGAGTCAGAACAGACTGAGTCATTGGACGAGTCAGAACAGACTGAGTCATTGGACGAGTCAAAACCGACTGAGTCATTGGACGAGTCAAAACCGACTGAGTCATTGGACGAGTCAATACAGACTGAGTCATTGGACGAGTCAGAACAGACTGAGTCATTGGACGAGTCAGAACAGACCGAGTCATTGGACGAGTCAGAACAGACCGAGTCATTGGACGAGTCAGAACAGACCGAGTCATTGGACGAGTCAGAACAGACTGAGTCATTGGACGAGTCAGAACAGACTGAGTCATTGGACGAGTCAGAACAGACTGAGTCATTGGACGAGTCAAAACCGACTGAGTCATTGGACGAGTCAAAACAGACTGAGTCATTGGACGAGTCAATACAGACTGAGTCATTGGACGAGTCAGAACAGACTGAGTCATTGGACGAGTCAGAACAGACTGAGTCATTGGACGAGTCAGAACAGACCGAGTCATTGGACGAGTGAGAACAGACTGAGTCATTGGACGAGTCAGAACAGACTGAGTCATTGGACGAGTCAGAACAGACCGAGTCATTGGACAGGTCAGAACAGACTGAGTCATTGGACGAGTCAGAACAGACTGAGTCATTGGACGAGTCAAAACAGACTGAGTCATTGGACGAGTGAGAACAGACTGAGTCATTGGACGAGTCCGAACAGACTGAGTCATTGGACGAGTCAAAACAGACTGAGTCATTGGACGAGTCAGAACAGACTGAGTCATTGGACGAGTCAGAACAGACTGAGTCATTGGACCAATCATCCCAAATTAGCATCACACAAAGGACGAAAATGAATTGCTGAACACATCATATGGGAGTTGTTTGGATAATTAGGTAAAAATAAATGCATATTATGACAACGAAAGTGTTTTTTATGACCTTGCATGCATATCAACCTGTTGCTGGGGAATCCCCAAACCATAACATGCACCTTTTTTAATCCTTAATAGGGGCACTTTAATGATTTAGTGAATTGTTAAGATAGTGACTTGGCGCCACCTACTTGTGGTTTTTATATGTAGATAAATTTTTCTATGACCAAAACCAGTCAAGACTAGCACTATAATGCACTCAGCACAACAATGTTTAATTATCGTGTTTGGACAAAATATTGACATTTCAATATCGCGCATCACGATGCATCAGCACACATCCTTCAGAGAAGAGCAGAGATGTTGCTGAGGATGGAGAAGTTCAGTTTTGATGTCATGGCATCTTCAAGCTTTTCCTGTGTTCAGACCTGTGTGTGTGCGTTTGTCGAAAGCGGATCCGTCCTGCCGCTCAGTAATGAACATGTCAGAGATGTTGAAGAGGAGGGTTAGGGATTAAGCAGCTGATAATGATGAAGACGAGCATCGGAAGAGCGGCGGTCTGCTCGTCCCGGCCCACGCTCTCTGGCCCACTCCAGCCTCCTAATGAACAGTAATCTAATCGCTCGTGGACAGAGGAGACAAAGGCACGCACAGATGAATAATAGAGCTGGGGATCAGAGAGAGCTAGGCAGCGTCTGGGCGGTGATTTCATTGATTGCTGACGTGCGTCTGCTGCAAATGAAAGACAAATGCAGAGCTGAAACAATCAAGAGCGGCAACACCTCACAGCCAATGACTGGATGCATGAGCTAAACTAGGCTCTCAGCTTCGGCTGCTGATGAGAATGTAATCAGGGTTCAAGGTCTCGCTCAAACCAGCTCCAGTCACCAACTATATGAACATAGTGGGTGTACCACTCACTGTGCTACCAACTATTTTCAATGGAAAGTAGCTAATGTTGTTAAATGTCACTAGATGAAGTCATGTGTCAAATAGCTCATTGCTAACCTCATCACATCCAACAGTTTCTGTTTGTTTAATACAGTCTATAGTTATTTATACTTGCAGCCCTCTTTATATATGGTCAGTTCTATTAGTTGTTGTTGATTGAAAGAGTAAAGCCGGTGTCACACTGGACTTTTCCCTCCATAGACTTCCATTCATACGCACGGGAATGCGTCAGACCGGAAACGCAGGGTCAGATTTCGCAGGTTGCTGCAGTGCAAAGTTCAAGCTTGGTGAACTCTGACCTGCGAAATCGCATCACTTGACTGCGTGAGACCAATCCAGGATCAAAACATGACCTCTCTGAACAGAAATGTAAAACATGGAGCAATCGCTCGCTTTTTTAATGTCTAATCATCTTGTTTATTCCTGCCTCTTTTGAAGATCGCTGGTTCAAGTCTTGGCTGGGTCATTTGGCATTTCTGTGTAGAGTTTGCATGTTCTCCCCGTGTTGGTGTGGGTTTCCTCCGGGTGCTCCGTTTTCCGCCACAGTCTAAACACATGCACTACATGCCACTGTGTAAAACATATACCGGATAAGTTGGCGGCTCATTCTACTGTGGCGACCCCTAATAAATAAAGGGACTAAGACGAAGGAAAATGAATGAGTGATGTATACTTTCTATTTGGCTAGTTTTATACTGCAAGTCTTTTTTTACAGTTAAAGTAATGTAGAATACTGTAGAACATAGATCATAGTAGTGTAGACTAGATTAGAGTAAAAGAATTTAAAAAAATAAAAATAAAACCGAGTACAGTAGGGTAAAACACAACAGAGTAAGGTATAGTAGAGTAGAACAGAACAGAAAAGAGTAGAGGATCAGAGTGTAGAGTACAGTGGGGATAAAACAAAACAAAGTAGAGCCGAATCGAGAAGAGTAGATGAGAGTAGAGTAGAATATAATAGAGTAGAACAGAAAAGAGTAGAGTAGAGTGGAACAGAATAGAACTGAATAGAGTAAAACAGATTAAAGTATGGCAGAACAGATTAGAATAGAAAAATAGAGTAGAACAGAATAGAGTACAGTCGAGTAGAAAAAGAGTAGAGTACCACAGTGTAAAATAGAATTGAACAGGGTAGATTAGAGTAGAACAGTAGATAAGAGTAGCATAGACTAGATTAAAGTATAAGAGAGTAGAGTAGATTATAGTGCAGTAGAGTAGAGTGCAGTAGAGTAGAGAAGAGTAGAGTAGAGAAGAGGGCAGTGGAGTGGAGTAGAGTAGAGTAGAGTAGAGAAGAGGGCAGTGGAGTGGAGTGCAGTAGACTAGAAAAGAGTAGAGTGCAGTCGAGTAGGATAGACTAGAGAAGAGTAGAATGCAGTAAACTAGAGTAGGGTGCAATAGAGTGCAGTAGACCAGAGTCGAGTAGTGTGCAGTAGAGAAGAGTAGAGTGCAGTAGTGTAGAGTGTAGAGTAGAATAGAGTGCAGTAGACTAGAATAGAGTCTGGTAGACTGGAGTAGAGTAGAGTTCAGTGTAGTAGACTATAATAGAGTAGAGTCCAGTAGACTAGAGTAGAGTACAGTGTAGTAGATTAGAATAGAGTTGAGTATGGTCCGGTAGAGTAGAGTACAGTGTAGTAGACTAGAATAGAGTCCAATATACTAGAGTAGAGTACAGTGTAGTAGACTAGAGTAGAGAACAGTGTAAAAGACTAGAATAGAGTTGAGTACGGTCTGGTAGAGTACAGTGTAGTAGATTAGAATAGAGAATAGTACAGGCCAGTAGAGCGGCGTAAAGTGTAGAAGACTAGAATAGAGAATAGTACAGGCCAGTAGAGCGGCGTAAAGTGTAGAAGACTAGAATAACGTCCAGTAAAGTAGAGTAGAGTACAGTGTAGTAGACTAGAATAGAATACCATCCAGTAAAGTAGAGTAGAGTACAGTGTAGTAGACTAGATTAGAGAACAGTCCAGTAAAGTAGAGTAGAGTACAGTGTAGTAGACTAGAATAGAGTACAGTCCAGTAAAGTAGAGTACAGTGTAGTAGACTAGAATAGAGTACAGTCCAGTAAAGTAGAGTACAGTGTAGTAGACTAGAATAGAGTACAGTATACTAGAGTACAGTGTAGTAGACTAGATTAGAGTACAGTCCAGTAAAGTAAAGTAGAGTACAGTGTAGTAGACTAGAATAGAGTAGAGTCCAGTATACTAGAGTAGAGTACAGTGTAGTAGACTAGAATAGAGTACAGTCCAGTATACTAGAGAATAGTACAGTGTAGTAGACTAGAATAGAATACCGTCCAGTAAAGTAGAGTAGCGTACAGTGTAGTAGACTAGAATAGAGTGCAGTCCAGTAAAGTAGAGTAGCGTACAGTGTAGTAGACTAGAATAGAGTGCAGTCCAGTAAAGTAGAGTACAGTGTAGTAGACTAGAATAGAGTACAGTCCAGTATACTAGAGAATAGTACAGTGTAGTAGACTAGATTAGAGTGCAGTCCAGTAAAGTAGAGTAGCGTACAGTGTAGTAGACTAGAATAGAGTACAGTCCAGTAAAGTAGAGTACTGTGTAGTAGACTAGAATAGAGTACAGTCCAGTATGCTAGAGTAGAGTACAGTGTAGTAGACTAGATTAGAGTACAGTCCAGTAAAGTAGAGTAGAGTACAGTGTAGTAGACTAGAAGTAGAGTATTTTAAAGTAGAGGCTGGTGTATTGTGTCTGTGTTCTGCATGCTCATGCCGCTGTTCTTCCATTAGCAGCTCCTGCATGCCTCTGCTTGGTGTCTGTGCTGTTGATGCTGCTGGTGATAATGAGGAGTGTTTCACACTAATGCAGATGACTAACTGTGGGCCTCTAACTCCTAATCTTGCACCCTGTTTCTCTCGCCTGCTGTCAAGTTCTTGCAATGTATGAAAATGTTCTTAAGTGCCCTACGCCTGGCTGCACGGGCCGGGGTCACGTCAACAGCAACAGGAACTCTCACAGGAGGTGAGTTCCTCTCGGTCTGGAGCAGAGAAACACTCACACTTTCACTGTCAGTGTCTCTGTTCCACACTGCTGAATATTACACTACTGCGCTGCCTTTAGCTAAGCTTTACCGTGTGCATTTAGCTTATGCTGTTATAAAATGTTTAAAGTAACCCTTTTTTCGTCTTTGTCAATTGTCTGTCTCAACTATCACACATTCAGAAGAGTTTTACACATACTTACTTTTCAAGGCTTATATTGCAATAAAAATTCACGATAACATAAAAAAGGGTGACACGGTAGAGTAGAACAGACTAGACTACTTTAGACTAGATTAGAGTAGAACAGAGTATAGTGGAGAAGTGTAGAGTGGAACAATACATTAGAGTAAAACAGAGTAGAAAAATGTAGAGTACAGTAGAACAGGTAGAGTAATAAAACATTAGTGTAGACTAAAGTAGAAAATAGTAGAGTAGAACAGGGTAGTGTAGACTAAATTAGATTAGAATATAGTAGAGTAGAACAGAGTAGAGAAGAATAAAGTAAAAAAGAGTAGAATACAGTAGAACAAGGTCAAATAGAACAGAGTACAGCATAGAAGAGTAGAGTAGAATAAAGTAGAAAAGAGTAGAGTAGAACAGCATAGAATGGAGTACAGTACAGTAGAACAGAGTACAGAAGAATAGAACAGAAGTGTATTTTGGAATAGTTTATGTTGTAGAGTATAATAGGGTAGAACAGGTATTAGTACAGTAGAACAAAGTAGAGTAGACTACAGTAGAATAGAACAGTAGTATAGACAAGATTAGAGTAGAATATTCTATAGTAGAATAGAGTACAACAGAATAGAGAAGAACATATTAGAGTAGAATAGAAAAGAGTTTAGAGTAGAGTAGATTGGAATAGCGTAGACTATATCAGAGTAGAATATAGTAGAGTATAACAGAATAGAGTATACTAGAACAGTTTAAAGTACAGTAGAATAGAACTGAGCAGAGTAGTTGAAACTATATTAGAGTAGAATATAGAGTACACAAGAACAAAACAGGGTACAGTAGAACACAGTAGAGTACAGTAGAATAGAATAGTTTAGACTAGATTTGAGTAGAACAGAGAGGTGTAGACTAGATTCTAATAGAATATTGTAGGGTAGAACAGAGCATAGTAGGGTAGAAAGAGTACAGTACAATAGAACAGAGTAGAGTAGTTTAGACTAGATTAGAGAAGAATAGAATAGAACAGATTAGAGTAGAAGAGGGTAGAGTACAGTAGAATAGAGCAGAGTACAGTAGACAAGAGTGTAGTAGAGTACAGTAGAATAGAGCGGAGTACAGTAGACCAGAGTAGAGTATAGTAGAGTTTGTATAGTAGAGTTCAGTAGAACATAGCAGAGTATAGTAGAATAGAGTACAGTAGATTAGAGTAGAGTAGAGTGGAGTACAGTGGAGCAGAGAAGAGTACAGTACAGTTAAACAGAGCAAAGTAAAGTAGACCAGAGCAGAGTACAGTAGACCAGAATAGAGTATAGTAGAGTACAGTAGAATAATAGAGCAAAGTATAGTAGAGCAGAGTATAGTAAAGTACAGTAAAACAGAGTAGAGTACAGTACAGTAGATCAGCGTAGAGTACAGTAGATCAGAGTACAGTAGATTAGAGTACAGTAGACCAGAGTAGAGTAGACTAGAGTACAGTAGACCAGAGTAGAGTACAGTAGACCAGAGTAGAGTAGACTAGAGTACAGTAGACCAGAGTAGAGTAGGGTATACCAGAGTAGACTAGAGTACAGTAGACCAGAGTAGAGTACAGTAGACCAGAGTAGAGTAGACTAGAGTACAGTAGACCAGAGTAGAGTACAGTAGACCAGAGCAGAGTAGGGTATACCAGAGTAGAGTAGAGTACAGTAGACCAGAGTAGAGTAGAGTAGACCAGAGTAATGTACAGTAGACCAGAGTAGAGTACAGTAGAGTACAGTCGAATAATAGAGCAAAGTATAGTAGAGCAGAGTATAGTAAAGTACAGTAAAACAGAGTAGAGTACAGTACAGTAGATCAGTGTAGAGTACAGTAGATCAGAGTACAGTAGAGTAGAATACAGTAGACCAGAGTAGAGTACAGTAGACCAGTGCAGAGTAGGGTATACCAGAGTAGAGTAGAGAACAGTAGACCAGAGTAGAGTAGAGTAGACCAGATTAATGTACAGTAGATCAGAGTAGAGTAGAGTAGAGTAGAGTACAGTAGATCAGAGTACAGTAGAGTACAGTAGATCAGAGTAGAGTAGATTACAGTAAAGTACAGTAGAGTACAGTAGGTCAGAGTATAGCATAGCAGAGTACAGTAGATCAGAATAGAGTATAGTAGAGTACAGTAGATCAGAGTAGAGTATAGTAGAGTACAGTAGATCAGAGTAGAGTAGAGTAGAGTACAGTAGATCAGAGTAGAGTATAGTAGAGTACAGTAGATCAGAATAGAGTACAGTATAGTAGAGTACAGTAGAGTATAGTAGAGTACAGTAGATCAGAGTAGAGTATAGTAGAGTATAGTAGGTCAGAGTAGAGTACAGTAGATCAGAATAGAGTATAGTAGAGTACAGTAGATCAGAGTAGAGTATAGTAGAGTACAGTAGATCAGAGTAGAGTATAGTAGAGTACAGTAGATCAGAATAGAGTACAGTATAGTAAAGTACAGTAGAGTATAGTAGAGTACAGTAGATCAGAGTAGAGTATAGTAGAGTACAGTAGATCAGAATAGAGTATAGTAGAGTACAGTAGATCAGAGTAGAGTATAGTAGAGTATAGTAGATCAGAGTAGAGTATAGTATAGTAGAGTACAGTAGATCAGAGTAGAGTATAGTAGAGTACAGTAGATCAGAGTAGAGTATAGTAGAGTATAGTAGGTCAGAGTAGAGTATAGTAGAGTACAGTAGATCAGAATAGAGTATAGTAGAGTACAGTAGATCAGAGTAGAGTATAGTAGAGTACAGTAGATCAGAGTAGAGTAGAGTAGAGTACAGTAGATCAGAGTAGAGTATAGTAGAGTACAGTAGATCAGAGTAGAGTATAGTAGAGTACAGTAGATCAGAGTAGAGTAGAGTAGAGTACAGTAGATCAGAGTAGAGTATAGTAGAGTACAGTAGATCAGAGTAGAGTATAGTAGAGTACAGTAGATCAGAATAGAGTATAGTAGAGTACAGTAGATCAGAGTAGAGTATAGTAGAGTACAGTAGATCAGAGTAGAGTAGAGTAGAGTAGAGTACAGTAGATCAGAGTAGAGTATAGTAGAGTACAGTAGATCAGAGTAGAGTATAGTAGAGTACAGTAGATCAGAATAGAGTATAGTAGAGTACAGTAGATCAGAGTAGAGTATAGTAGAGTACAGTAGATCAGAGTAGAGTAGAGTAGAGTACAGTAGATCAGAGTAGAGTATAGTAGAGTACAGTAGATCTTTTGTTCTTTAGTTTGTTCTTTCTTTCTTTCTTTTATTCTTTCTTTTGTTCTTTCGTTCTTTCTTTCTTTCTTTCTTTCTTTCTTTTATTCTTTCTTTTGTTCTTTCGTTCTTTCGTTCTTTCTTTCTTTCTTACTTTCTTTCTTTTTCTTTCTTTATTTCTTTTTGTTTGTTTGTTAGTTTGTTTGTTTGTTTGTTTCGTTCTTTCTTTCTTTCTTTCTTTCTTTCTTTCTTTCTTTCTTTCTTTCTTTCTTTCTTTCTTTCTTTCTTTCTTTCTTTCTTTTTTCCATCTTATGTCACTAGCATCAGTGCAGGACAGTAGTCAATAGATTTGCACACAGTGATTATGGGAAATATAGCCCTCTACAAATGCACATGCCCTTCAGTAGCTGTTAAACACTTGTCAATGTTTCCGCATGAGGATTTTAGTGGCCTGATCAAAGGTTCAAAAGTGTATTTGTGCAGCTTCTGCTGCAGCGTCTGCCATTAGCACCTCACTGACACCTCACCAGGGGCCTGTCCTGCTCCAGACGGCCCTCAGACCCCTGAACCACACGCGCCAGCCACCACACACACACACACACACACACACACACATGAGCAACTGTAGTGTAAAACAGTAAAAATACATTTAATATGGCTCAGGAGAAATCTGACAACCTGCATGCAGATCCCTTCATGAACACACACACGCATACACACACAAACACACACACACACACACTGAGATTAGTGACTTAAATATTTGTATATTTTACAAGTAAACATTACAGTTGTTCCACTTAAAAATATGTTTCATTTGATATGTTGCTTGTTTCTTTTTTGGATTATCTGTGAAAGGCTCAATAATATTCTGGTGACTATAAGAATCTTTTCTTCCCACTGTAGAGGAAGAGTGTGTTGCTTTGTGGTTGCTTTTTTTATACTTTGTCCAGTAAAAATGCACAGTTCTGATTTCACATCTGTACAGTATAAACTATACAGAGAGAATATCAGCGATGAGTCTAAAACACACACTCTATGTCCATTACAGGAACGAAAACACTCCTATTTAATACTGATGTGTGTTTGTGAATGTGTTTGCTTCTCCTCCTCCAGTCTGTCAGGCTGCCCGATAGCGGCGGCAGAGAAACTAGCCAAAGCCCACGAGAAGCACCAGTCATGTGATGGAGGCAAATCCAGCCAGGCTTCAGACCGTGTGCTCAGGTAACACACACACACACACACACACACACACACACACACACACACACACACACACACACACACACACACACACACACACACACACACACACACACACACACACACTGCTCTGATTGGCCAGCTGAGATATTGGGGTGTGATTGGCCAGCTGAAATAGTGTGTTGTGATTGGCCAGCTGAGAGAGTGTTGCTGTGATTGGCCAGCTGAGACAGTGTGTTATGATTGCACAGCTGAGATTGTGTGTTGTGATTGGTCAGTTGAGAGCATGTGCTGTGATTGGTCAGCTGAGATAGTGTGTTGGGATTGTTTGGCTGAGATAACGTCTTGTGATTGGTCAGCTGAGATAGTGTGTTGGGATTTTCCAGCTTAGAGAGTGTTGCTGTGATTGGCCAGCCGAGACAGTGTGTTGTGATTGGTCAGTTGAAACAGTGTGTTATGATTGGACAACTGAGACAGTGTGTTGTGATTAGTCAGTTGAGAGAGTGTGCTGTGATTGGTCAGCTGAGACAGTGTGTTATGATTGGCCATCTATGATTGCATGTTGTGATTGGTCAGCTGAGACAGTGTTTTGTGATTGGCCAGCCGAGATAGCGTGGTCTGATTGGTCAGCTGAGATAGTGTGTTGTGACTGGTCAGCTGAAATAGTGTGCTGTCATTGGCCGGCTGAGACAGTGTGTTGTGATTGGTCAGCTGAAAGAGTGTGTTGTGATTGACCAGCTTAGAGAGCGTGTTGTGATTGGCTGGCTGAGATAGTGTTTTGTGATTGACCAGCCAAGATAGCGTGGTCTGATTGGCTAGCTGAGCTAGTGTGTTGTGACTGGTCAGCTGAAACAGTGTGCTGTCATTGGCCGGCTGAGACAGTGTGTTGTGATTGGTCAGTTGAGAGCGTGTGCTCTGATTGGTCAGCTGAGATAGTGTGTTGTGATTGGCTGGCTGAGATAGCGTGTTGTGATTGGTCAGCTGAGATAGTGTGTTGTGATTGGCTGGCTGAGATAGCGTGTTGTGATTGGTCAGCTGAGATAGCGTGTTGTGATTGGCCAGCTTAGAGAGCGTGTTGTGATTGGCTGGCTGAGGTAGCGTGTTGTGATTGGTCAGCTGAGATAGTGTGTTGTGATTGGTCAGCTTAGAGAGCGTGTTGTGATTGGCTGGCTGAGATAGTGTGTTGTGATTGGCTGGCTGAGATAGCGTGTTGTGATTGGTCAGCTGAGATAGCGTGTTGTGATTGGCCAGCTTAGAGAGCGTGTTGTGATTGGCTGGCTGAGGTAGCGTGTTGTGATTAGTCAGCTGAGATAGTGTGTTGTGATTGGCCAGCTGAAAGAGTGTGTTGTGATTGGTCAGCTGAAAGAGTGTGTTGTGATTGGTCAGCTGAAAGAGTGTGTTGTGATTGGTCAGCTGAAAGAGTGTGTTGTGATTGGTCAGCTGAAAGAGTGTGTTATGATTGGCTGGCTGAGATAGTGTGTTGTGATTGGTCAGCTGAAAGAGTGTGTTGTGATTGGTCAGCTGAAAGAGTGTGTTGTGATTGGTCAGCTGAAAGAGTGTGTTATGATTGGCTGGCTGAGATAGTGTGTTGTGATTGGTCAGCTGAAAGAGTGTGTTGTGATTGGTCAGCTGAAAGAGTGTGTTGTGATTGGTCAGCTGAAAGAGTGTGTTGTGATTGGCAAGCTAAGACAGCATGTTATGATTGACCAGCTGAGATAGTTTTGTGATTGGCCAGCTGGGAGAGTGTTGTGATTAGCCAGCAGAGATATTGTTTTGTGATTGGCCAGCTGAGAAAGTGAGTTATGAATGGCCAATTGAGACATTTGGTGTGATTGGTAAGCTGAGAATGTGTGTTGTGGTTGGCCAGCTGAAACAGTGTGCTGTCATTTGCCAGCTGAGACAGTGTGTTGTGATTGGCCAACTGAGACATGTTTTTGTGATTGGTCAGTTAAGATGTGTTGGCTTAGAGAGTGTGCTGTGATTGACCAGTTGAGACAGTGTGCTGTGATTGGCCAGCTGAGAAAGTGTGCTGTGATAAGCCAAGCGAGACAGTTAGCTGAGTTTGTTGTGATTGGTCAGTTGAAACAGTGTCATAATTTGAGTGAATGATTCAATGATTCATAAATTCAGTGATGTTTTTTTAATGTGAAAATGAATCAGCAGTATTGTCATTTGAACAAATGAGATTTGAACGAATCGCGTAATAAGACAGGGATTTGCCGCCACCTACTGCCTGTTTATTAATCAAGAAGAAATACCCAAAACAAATACTTGTCAATATCTCATACCCCTAGTGCTAAACAGAACACACAAAAACAAATGGATAACGTGACATTTTATCTGGTCTTTCTAAATATAGGGACAATTTTGCAATGAACTATTTATGTAAAATTGATTGATTGGTCAGTGTGTGTTTGCGTGTGTTTCAGACCCATGTGCTTCGTGAAGCAGCTGGAGATTCCACAGTACGGCTATAAAAACAACGTTCCCACTTCAACCCCGCGATCCAACCTGGCCAAAGAGCTAGAGAAATACTCCAAAAACAGCTTCAACTACAATAACTACGACAGCTCCGGTGTCTACAGCAAACGGCACGGCGCTGCGCTCAAAGTCCACAGCCGAGACAAACTGGACATAAATGAAGACGGTGAGACATTTTTTCAGAAGTCAGTATGAATGCGTGCTTGTTTTTTTAATACTGCTGGAAATAAAATAAGCATTAAAGAGGCCCTATTATGCAAAAATCACTTTTATAAGGGATTATACATTTTATAAGGGATTATATACAGTTGTGTGGCAGCAGTGTGAGAATATTACCACTAGGGGTGTCAAAATTAATTGTTTCTTCGGTGCACCGCGATGCAGAAGCGGACAATTCGATATCGGTTCAGTAATAATCGTAGCCGGTTATTATGTACTGACGTCATTGATCTCATATGCGCTTTCGCCGTAGCTTACTATGGCGAGGGAGCCGAGCATAAGTATTTAGTACGCTCTAACAACTTAAAAATGCAGAAACTGTGCACAATTTCACTGTGTGTGTGTGTTTGCTGGACAGTCTTTCACTGACACTTACAGCAGAAACCTTATTTCACTGAGATTGAGAGAATGAAAGTAAACTCTCTCTCTCTTTCTCTCTCTCTCTCACACACACACAAATGCTGCGTCCCAATTCGCACACTTATACTGCGACCTAAAAGTATGTACTTTTTTTGTGGAGGAAAAATATATACTTTTAGGTGTGTAACAGAAAAGTATGCAAGCTTTTGGGACATACTACTTCCGCGTTACACAGATCGTTGTGTTGCTTAGTTAAGAGCCCTGTCAATCACTCACATTTCTGTGGTATTTAATTTCCTACCTTATTGGAGAAGCAGCAGCAGGTTAATCTCCCATTCACGAGTCTTTCATACAGAGAAATCTCCTCATGTGTTTGGATAATTCTGCATTCAGACGGTAATGTCCAAACACGTCTTTATATAAGTTCAGTATTGATGTTGCAGATGAAATATAACACAGACGACACTATTTAAATATTCTCCAGTGGGCTAGATAATAATTAACAGTCATACAAACATCTTTACCGAAGCCTCTCTGCTTGACGGTTGGTCTCGCACGTCCATCATGTTTGTAGTTTGTTTACAGTTTTTCACCCGCGTTTTGTAGTTCTAATTGAATTCACGTCCAACGCGCAGTGCACTGTGGGCAATATCAGCGGTTAGAGTATGGACGCTTCTACACTTAACATTATGACCGGAAATAGTAAACCATCCGGGAGTTTTTGCCATACTCTTTTCAACATACTACGATTTGGGACATACTAATTCTATTTTCACATACTATTTAGGACGGATGGTATGCGGATTGGGACGCAGCAACACACTGTGGCAGTGTCACTCATCTGTGAAGAGCGCAGCGCGCAAGAGCCAATCGCAGCCCTTTCTGTTGAGCATGTGACCAATCATAGGGGTGTAAGAGAATTTGGTAGACAAGGATCAGAATGCGAGCGGGATATTTATATTAGTTTATATTATTGTCTATAAATGCTCGTGTTGTTTAAAGGTACAGTTTATATATCTGACTGTTTGTATTAAAGGACAAAATTGTATTACAAATAATATAGAAATATAAATATATTTATTATTTAATACAAGATTTGCTGTGCTGTGAAGAAAATATAAAACTGTGTATGGAAAGCATCGTCAATGCATCGTGATGCACCGAGATATCGAATTGAACCGAATCGATGGCATGATAATCGTAAACGGACCGAACCATGAGACCAGTGTAGGTTCACATCTCTAATAACCACATTAATAAATGTTATTTGTTACAATATGACTTGATAAAAACAGTCTGCAGAAACACTTCATTAGCAAAGGACGTTAGTCTTGTTTTGAATCTGCCACTATGCTGACACACAGGCATTTGTAGCTCCGCCCTCTTCTGAAAAAGAACACAATCTCATTTGAATTTAAAGCGACAGTCACCAAATCACCTCAATTAGGATCAAAGCCAGGATCAGTTTCAGAGAGCTAGAAAACATTATCTGTGTGATATTTTGAGCTGTAACTTCACACACACACACACACTGTAGAGACATCGGAGACTATCCGGTAATAGGACTATAATAGAGAGAAAATGACAAAGACTATAATAAAATGACAATAGCGTGTAACAAAATTGCTCAAATGAACCGGAATTGATGTGAAAAGTAATGAAGTAGAATAAATAAAATAATAAAGTAAATTAATTAATACTGGTTCTTGTGAAGGCTGGCACAATGGATCAGTGGTTAGCAATGTAGCTTTACAGCAAGAAGGTCACTGGTTTGAGTCCCAGCTGGACCAGTTGGAATTCCTTGTGGAGTTTGCATGTTCTCCTCGTGTTGGCGTGGGTTTCCGTCGGGTGCTCCGGTTTCCCCCACAGTCCAAACACATGTGCTATAGGGGAATTGATGAGCTAAACTGGCTGTAGTGTATGAGTGTGTGTGTGAATGCGAGGGTCTATGGGTGTTTCCCAGTACTGGGCTGTTGCTGGAAGGGCATCCACTGCGTAAAACATATGCTGGAATAGTTGTCGGTTCATTCCGCTGTGGTGACCTCTGCTAAATAAGGGACTAAGCTAAAGTAAAATGAATGAATGAGTGGTTCTTGTGAATTATTTTCTGAACTCAACATCAACACAGTTTATTTCTATAGCAAATGCAGAAAACCATTCATAGAATTAATGTTGTGCATCAAATATGTTCCAGAACACTGATGTTTCATAAGTATATTTTTGGCAATATCCCAAAATAAATATTATCGCTAAGCAAATATCATGTTCATGAAGATATTTAGTAAATTTCCTGCCAAAAAATATATCAAAAGGTAATTTTTGATTAGTAGTGTGCATTGCATTCATTTTGGCAACTGTAAAGGTGATGTTCGCAGTATTTTTATCTTTTTTGAACCCTCAGATTCAAGACTTCCCAATAGTTAGTTAATAGTATAAAATGTCCTATCATTGCAAAGTATACATTGCAATAATGCTTGTCCTACTTTTGAGTTTTTGTCTAGTTTTCTGGTCCAAATAATTCTTAAAATCAAGATGCATTTTCGAGACAAGTAAAATTGATTGTTTTGTCTGCAAATAGGAAAAGCAAAATAAGCTTGTTTTTGCATTCGCTACTTAATTTTGACATAATTTCGGTAAACAAGACAATCTTTTTATTTGTCTAGAAAATGCTACTTGATTTAAAAAATAATTAAAAATAATGAAGTAAAATAAATGAATGAGTGGTTCTTGTGAATTATTTCCCGAACTCAACATCAACACAGTTTATTTCTATAGCAAATGCAGAAAACCATTCATAGAATTAATGTTGTGCATCAAATATGTTCCAGAACACTGATGTTTCATAAGTATATTTTTGGCAATATCCCAAAATAAATATTATCGGTAAGTAAAGATCATATTCATGAAGATATTTAGTAAATTTCCTGCCAAAAAAAATATATCATATTAGTAATATATATATACATATACATATATATATATATATATATTAGTAGTGTGCATTGCATTCATTTTGGCAACTGTTGTTGACGGTTCTTTTTTGAACCCTCAGATTCAAGACTTCCCAATAGTTAGTTAATAGTAAAAAATGTCCTATCAAAGTATACATTGCAATAATGCTTGTCTTACTTTTGAGTTTTTGTCTTGTTTTCTGGTCCAAATATGTAAAAATTCCTAAATCAAGAAGCATTTTCGAGACAAGTAAAGTTTATTGTTTTGTTTTCAGAAATAATGAAGTGAGTTCTTCCTTAAAACATGCAAAATAATCTGCCAATAGGAAAAGCAAAATAGGCTTGTTTTTGCATTCGCTACTTAATTTTGACATAATTTCGATAAACAAGACAAAGAAAATGCTTCTTGATTTAAAAATAATTTTAAAATTGTTAATTAAATAATTTTAAATGTTTAGAAAAGCTCTAAGAAAAGCATTTGTTGCAGTGTAAATCAATGAAAAGCCTGTTTATTGAGCTTTCAGATAATATAAGCCCCAAAGTGGTTCAAGGTCACATGTGTTACAGGTAATAAAATTGATAATAAACCCTCAAATCTCAAAAGCCGAATTTATTGCTAACTATTCATTCGTTCATTTTCTTTTCAGCTGAGTCCCTTTATTAATCTGAGGTCGCCACAGCGGAATGAACCGCCAACTTATCCAGCATATGTTTTTGTGCAGCGTATGTCCTTCCAGCGGTGACCTGTCGCTGGGTATTTCTAATTATAGTTCAGATTATTTATTCACACAGTAGAGAAGCCACACGTGCACTTCAGCAAATTAAAGGGATAGTTCACCCAAACAATGAAACTTTACTCACTATTTACTCGCCCTCAAGTGGTTTTAGATACAAAAAAAAAGATATTTTGAAGAATGCTAGAAACCAGGGAAAACAAACACTATGGAAGTCAATGATTACAGTGTTTCCAACATTTTAGAAAATAACTTTTTCTGTTCAACAGAAAAAAAAGAAACAGAAACAGGAAATGATTCATTAAATGTATTATTTTTTGAAGGTAAGTGGTTGCAAACAATGTATTTAAACAAAGAAATTAAGTTGAACATTACTCATTTTTATTTATTTGTTTAAATTCAGCTCATATAAATGACTTGCAACCAATTACCTTAAAAAATGTAGTAAATCAAATGAATTATTTTATTTTTCAGTAAACTGAAGATTGAGTGAATGAGTGAACTATCTCTTTAAATATGTCGAAAACAGTATTTTTCTGTGCTATACTCTATGTTACTGTGGACTCAAGGTAAAGCACTGCAAATGTGTTTTGAAGAGTGCCATTTTTGAGGCCGCCATACGATCATTTCTCATAGACATAGACATCGTTGAGGTCTGAGAAAGCTGGAATTCTCAGCCTGAGAGATCCTCCTTGGGCGAATGTAAATGTATGGAAATGATCTGGAGGCAGATGCATAATGAATGAGGCGGTTTAGGCAAATCACAGTCTGCATTTAAGGCTGCTGCTAATTGCGATTCTGTGCATAAGTCTGAGAGATCCCAACCTCGCTTTAATGACCAGACTGAAGGAGAAGAGAGATAGAGAGAGAGAAATGGCAGCAGGACGCCCGGTGGGAGATGCCACTTTGATGCCCAGCTGGTGGCTGTGGCTCATTGTGTCTTTTGTCAAACTGCAGTGAGTGTGTATCTCCGTCTCTCACCTACATCCCAACACCCTCTGCACCACCCGCCACTTCAGTCTCCCCATATTCATCAAAATCATCACAAGAAACGAGACATGCTTGCTGAAGGGCTTCCAATACACACACTAACACATGGGATTGTAAGTGGGTTAGAGCGGAACGCTTCGTTGCATACACAATGTGGGAAATAAGTATTGAACACGTCCCCATTTTTCTCATAAAGCATATTTCTAAAGGTGAGGTTGACTTGAAATTTTCACCAGATGTTGGTAGCAACCAAAGAAATTCATATATGCAAAGAAAACAAACCTAATTAGTTTGCAAATGAAGTTATGTGAAATAAAATTAGATGACACAAGGAAGAAGTATTGAACACATGAAGAAAGGGAGGTGTAGTTCAGCAGTGAAGGCCCAGACAGCAGCTGAAATCTCTCAGTAGTTCTTCAGCAACCCTCTGCCCTTCCTCAGTGTAAATGAATATCAGCTGCTTCAGTCTCAACATCTACACTAGCAGGAGGATGAAGATCAACCAGGGTGGACATTTCAGCATGACAATGATCCCAAACACAGCCAAGAAAACTCTCAAATGCTTTCAGAGAAAGAAAATCAAGCTGTAGAATGGCCCAGCCAATCACCTGAACCGACTCCAATAAAAATACAAAATAAAGCTCAGATTTGATACTCATTTTTCAGATTTTTTTATTTTATTGTTTGTATTGTTTTGGTTTTCACCAAAATCTGGTTTAATTCCATGTCAACAGCTCATTCAGAAATATTATTGCCAGAAAAAAAAACACGGAGTGTTCAATACTTATTGCCCCCACTGTAAAAACAAGATTTAGCACTCCACTCCATGTCAACTAACACAGGCTCATCTGATTACTTCGAATCATCTTGACCATCAGTAAATATGTTCACATCCATATTTTTATGGTTTTCACTTCAATGTTTTTAACTGTTTGGCGCCATGTTGTGACTGAAAAATGTGCAGGTTAGCATATGCTCCATACAGCCATTTCATTTCTGTCAGCTTTGCCTTTAATTAAAGTATTAATAAACTATTACAGCTCAGAACATTGTTTAGTGTCTAATTTTGATGTTTTGTGGCAAGTGGCCATGTAATAAATGGGTTCAAGTGTATCCGGGTCGGCTGTTTTCACAGAGTAAAACTAGACAGGCTTATCAGCAACCTGATGGAAAGCGGAGCACTAATACACTTTATTTTAAGATAACATTGTTAAAGTTTAACTATTAATTTAACTATTAATTAATTTCATGTACTTACCATATGGTTAGGGTTAGAATTAGAGTAGGGTTTTGAGTTAGTTACATGTAATTATGCATAAGTAGTAAGTATGTTGTGTTGCCGTTTTAAGTTTGTGTTACTAGCCAGATACTGCAATTATTATAATAGGTATATAGTAATAGATTCAGAGCAGGATTATGCCTGATGTATGAAATGTTTGAATTGTAATGTTTTATATGAAACAGTAAAATGAGATTGTTTATAAAGCAAATAAAGTAAATCCAGAAGGCAAGGAGTAAAGTATCGCAGCACCCTACAGACAAAGGGGAGAAGAAAATGTATGTAGAAAGAAACGTGAGCAATGAAACCAGGCACAGGTGAGCATAATCAGGGAATCAGTGATTACCATAGAAGCAAACTTACATAGATGGAAAAAGGAGCAACTAAACCAGGCACAGGTGAGCATAATCAGTAAATCAGTGAATAACCATAGAAACAAACTTACATAGATGGAAAAATGAGCAACTAAACCAGGCACAGGTGAGCATAATCAGTAAATCAGTGAATAACCATAGAGCAAACTTACATAGATGGAAAAATGAGCAACTAAACCAGGCACAGGTGACCATAATCAGTAAATCAGTGAATAACGATAGAACAAACTTACATAGATGGAAAAATGAGCAACGAAACCAGGCACAGGTGAGCATAATCAGTAAATCAGTGAATAACCATAGAAGCAAACTTACATAGATGGAAAAGTTAGCAACTAAACCAGGCACAGGTGAGCATAATCAGTAAATCAGTGAATAACCATAGAACAAACTTATATAGATGGAAAAATGAGCAACTAAACCAGGCACAGGTGAGCATAATCAGTAAATCAGTGAATAACCATAGAACAAACTTATATAGATGGAAAAATGAGCAACTAAACCAGGCACAGGTGAGCATAATCAGTAAATCAGTGAATAACCATAGAAGCAAACTTACATAGATGGAAAAGTTAGCAACTAAACCAGGCACAGGTGAGCATAATCAGTAAATCAGTGAATAACCATAGAACAAACTTATATAGATGGAAAAATGAGCAACTAAACCAGGCACAGGTGAGCATAATCAGTAAATCAGTGAATAACCATAGAACAAACTTATATAGATGGAAAAATGAGCAACTAAACCAGGCACAGGTGAGCATAATCAGTAAATCAGCGAATAACCATAGAAACAAACTTATATAGATGGAAAAGTTAGCAACTAAACCAGGCACAGGTGAGCATAATCAGTAAATCAGTGAATAACCATAGAACAAACTTATATAGATGGAAAAATGAGCAACTAAACCAGGCACAGGTGAGCATAATCAGTAAATCAGTGAATAACCATAGAACAATCTTACATAGATGGAAACATGAGCAACAAAACAAGGCACAGGTGAGCATAATCAGTAATTCAGTGAATAACCATAGAACAAACTTACATAGATGGAAACATGAGCAACTAAACAAGGCACAGGTGAGCATAATCAGTGAATCAGTGAATAACCATAGAAGCAAACTTACATAGATGGAAAAAAGAGCAACAAAACAAGGCACAGGTGAGCATAATTAGTAAATCAGTGAATAACTATAGAAGCAAACTTACATAGATGGAAAAATGAGCAACGAAACCAGGCACAGGTGAGCATAATCAGTAAATCAGTGAATAACCATATAACAAACTTATATAGATGGAAACATGAGCAACTAAACCAGGCACAGGTGAGCATAATCAGTAAATCAGTGAATAACCATAGAAGCAAACTTACATAGATGGAAAAATGAGCAACTAAACCAGGCACAGGTGAGCATAATCAGTAAATCAGTGAATAACCGTAGAAACAAACTTACATAGATGGAAAAATGAGCAACTAAACCAGGCACAGGTGAGCATAATCAGTAAATCAGAGAATAACCATAGAAACAAACTTATATAGATGGAAACATGAGCAACAAAACAAGGCACAGGTGAGCATAATCAGTAAATCAGTGAATAACCATAGAAGCAAACTTATATAGATGGAAAAATGAGCAACTAAACCAGGCACAGGTGAGCATAATCAGTAAATCAGTGAATTACCATAGAAGCAAACTTATATAGATGGAAAAATGAGCAACTAAACCAGGCACAGGTGAACATAATCAGTAAATCAGTGAATAACCATAGAACAAACTTATATAGATGGAAAAATGAGCAACTAAACCAGGCGCAGGTGAGCATAATTAGTAAATCAGTGAATAACTATAGAAGCAAACTTACATAGATGGAAAAATGAGCAACTAAACCAGGCACAGGTGAGCATAATCAGTAAATCAGTGAATAACCATAGAACAAACTTACATAGATGGAAAAAAGAGCAACTAAACAAGGCACAGGTGAGCATAATCAGTAAATCAGTGAATAACCATAGAAGCAAATTTACATACAGTAGATGGAAACATGAGCAACGAACCCAGGCGCAGGTGAGCATAATCAGTAAATCAGTGAATAACCATAGAACAAACTTATATAGATGGTAACATGAGCAACAAAACAAGGCACAGGTGAGCATAATCAGTAAATCAGTGAATAACCATAGAAGCAAACTTACATAGATGGAAAAATGAGCAACTAAACCAGGCACAGGTGAGCATAATCAGTAAATCAGTGAATAACCATAGAAGCAAACTTACATAGATGGAAAAATGAGCAACTAAACCAGGCACAGGTGAGCATAATCAGTAAATCAGTGAATAACCATAGAGCAAACTAGCAGCAGGAACAAAGGGAACATGAACTAACCACCAGAGGGAAACATGAGAATCAAAGGAAACACAACATTCACATTATAAACAACAACAATAAAACAAAATCATCTACAGCTGGTTTGTCAAGCCCAATCACCCGCTTGGAGCACACTCGGAATTGCGTAATATATTCAAGAAGTATGGGAGGCTTATAAGAAAGTGTCCGATGCGTACGGAACGGAGATTTGCACAGTGTTTCTAAGACTTATTGAGTGCTAATAAGAAGTGTCTGGTGCATATGGAGAGGAAAATAGTGTATCATCTGCAGGTGAATTGTCAAGCCCACTCACCCAGATGGAGCACACTCAGACTTTCACAATGTTTTTCAATGTAAAAATGTATTGTTGTCATAATGGGCTGGTGTTAGAAGGCGTCTCTGTGTGTCCTCCTGTCAGTGAAGCGCTACTGCAAGAGTTCGAGTTCAGCGAGCAGCACCACCAGCAGCTACGGGCCGAGCAGCAGCAGTCTGAGCTGCGCAGGAGGAGCGCGAGGAGCCGAGAGCAGTGCCAGCAGCACCTGCAGCAAGAGCAGCTTCGACTTCACCCACGACATGGAGGCGGCGCACATGGCAGCCACAGCCATCCTCAACCTCTCCACCCGCTGCAGGGAGATGCCCCAGAGCCTGAGCGGGAAACCCCTGGACATCTGCTCACAGGTACACACTCATACTTCTATACTGTATATGGTTTACAAAGACTCTCCATAGGCATATTTATACAGTACTGTGCCAAAGTCGTAGGCTCCTATTTAAGGGTATAATGACATTATATATTAGGTATTAGGTAATATATTATATATTAGGTAGGTCTGTCCCATGACAGCAAGAAGGTCGCTGGTTCGAGCTCCAGCTGGGTCAGTTGGCATTTCTGTGTGGAGTTTACATGTTCTGGGGTTTCCTCCGGGTGCTTCAGTTTCCCCCACAGTCCAAACACATGCTGTAGGTGAATTGAGTAAGCTAATTTGTCCGTAGTGTATGTGTGCATGTCCTGGTCCTCAAGATTGGGGGTTGAGCATTGGGCTAACAACTCACCTCATAAAAACTAGATGTTACGAAACACCAATATGGTGCGGCTCTTTGATATAAAATGGCACAGGGAGTGAGTTATTCTACTACTATACTGGTGTAGTATTGCAAACCCTAATTAAACACACCTGATCAAACTAATTGAGTCCTTCAGGCTTGTTTGAAACCTGCAGGTAAGTGTGTTGAAGCAGGGTTGGAACTAAACTGTGCAGGGCTGCGGCCCTCCAGGATCTGAGTTTGACACCCCTGTACTACTAGAAAGCACCTAATCTGTAATAGTTTTATTTTTCAGTATGATAACGATCCCAGGCGGTTCATTCCGCTGGGGCGAGTCCAGATTACTAAAGCGACTAAGCTGAAAAAGAATGAATGAATGATAATGATCCCAAACACACTGCTAATGTAACAAATTTGGAGAGAAAAACTGATAAAACAAAGACAGTCGTGAAATGGCCTCCACGGAGTCCAGACCTGAATATTATATACAATACAGGCCCATACTCAGGGGGGTTTGAGTGGTTCAAAAGACCCACCCCCACTGACAAAGTGCAGAATTTGACCCCTATATGAGCTCATGTATGCCATTTTTGACTGCTATGCCATTATAAACTGTAAAAATTATAGATAGAAGAAGGCTTTAAGACAAAATAAAAAATTGTATTATTCAAACTTACATAGATGTAAAAATGAACAAAGAAAACAAGGCACAGGTGAGCATAATCAGTAAATCAGTGATTAACCATAGAAGCAAACTTACATAGATGGAAAAAGGAGCAACTAAACCAGGCACAGGTGAGCATAATCAGTAAATTAGTGAATAACCATAGAAGCAAACTTACATTAAGACAAATAAAATTTTTAATTATTCAAGTGGCTGACGCGGTGGCGCAGTGGGTAGCACGTTCGCCAAGAAGGTCGCTGGTTCGACCCTCGGCTGGGTCAGTTGGCGTTTCTGTGTGGAGTTTGCATGTTCTCCCTGTGTTCGCATGGGTTTCCTCCTGGTGCTCTGGTTTCCCTCACAGTCCACACACATGCGGTATAGGTGAATTAGGTATGCTAAAATTGACCGTAGTGTATGAGTGTGTGTGTGTGTGAATGAGTGTGGATGTTTCCCAGTGATGGGTTGCGGCTGGAAGGGCATCCTCTGCGTAAAACATATGTTGGATAAGTTGGCGGTTCATTCCGCTGTGGCGACCCCAGATTAATAAAGGGATTAAGCTGAAAAGAAAATGAATGAATGAATGAATTATTCAAGTGGCCAAATTCTGATTGAAGTTTTTAATTGCCCAAAGGCTATAGTGTTTTTATTTTAAAACACGTTTTACCGGCGACGCAGTGGCGCAGTAGGTAGTGCTGTCGCCTCACAGCAAGAAGGTCGCTGGGTCGCAGGTTCGAGCCTTGGCTGGGTCAGTTGCGTTTCTGTGTGGAGTTTGCATGTTCTCCCTGCGTTCGCGTGGGTTTCCTCCGGGTGCTCCGGTTTCCCCCACAGTCCAAAGACATGCAGTACAGGTGACTTGGGTAGGCTAAATTGTCCGTAGTGTATGAGTGTGAATGAGTGTGTGTGGATGTTTCCCAGAGATGGGTTTCGGCTGGAAGGGCATCCGCTGCGTATAACATATGCTTGGCGGTTCATTCTGCTGTGGTGACCCCAGATCAATAAAGGGACTAAGCTGAAAGGAAATGAATGAATGAACACGTTTTACCAGATTCCTATTATTTTTAAGATAAATGATAATACCTTTGTATTTAAAAATAAATATTTTTCATTTTATTTATTCATTTCTCATTTAAATAGCTAATCTCATAACAACATTTATAAAACTGGATTAGCTTACAGTTTAAATGCAAATTTATAAATAAATACTTCATAGTGGAATAGTGTGGTGAGCACCTTGGCAAAATTGTAGGAGATATTTATGGTGCATCAAAAAAGTGTGGTTATGATCACCATCCGACAAGCTGATCCAGCAAAGATTGGTTCTTAAAATGTAGAAAAATGAGGCGAATTACTGCAAAAAAGGTCCACTTTTTCAGAAAAAAAGAACAACGCTTTTCAATAGGCTGGCTACAGGCCTCTAGTATGTAGAGGCAATATTATAGGCAGTATGAGACTCACCTGGAGAGAAAGAGCAAGATAGAACATGCTAAGGGGTAAGAATGAACATGAAACGAAGGGGTAAGAATATTTCCCAGAATACACCTGCCACAACGGCAGTAATGCTGAACCCGGAAGTAAGGAGATCCACAAATTAGTATTTTTTGTCATTATTACGAATTTTTACGACAAACAAACACATGTTTTATTATATTCATAACCGCGTTCATGTTTTACCGTCATGCTTTTTAAAAAAAAAACGCAAAAAAAAAAAAACGCTAAATTTCGCGATCTATAATCCCTAATAATAACTCCTGTACAGCAGTCCTACAACATTCTGTCACTCGATAACACTCGAATACCCTGTCAGAGCAGTCTAGTGGCTGAAAATGAGCTTTTTACAGTGTCTGCTATAATGTTAATGTTGTTTTCGTGTGTTTACATCTATGAATATGGCCACTGTGTAAATACACAGTACAGTTACGATCTTATTGCCACATTAGATCGTTATGATAACATAATATATGACTTCAGTGATTTCCTCAAGATAAACACCACAAAATAACCCAACTGGAATAACTAGAGCAGTCGCGATCGTCTGATCTCATATGAAGCAAGAGATCGTGATGACATCTGATGACGTGTGCAGGTGTTGAAGTGCTGTCCCAATTCTTAGGGGTAAGTTTTGAAGCCCTTCCCCTTAACCCTCGGTTGTAAGGGCCAAGGGGAAGGGGAAGGGGTAGGGGTACAAAAATAGAATTGGGATTGGGCCTTAATCAAAGGAAAAACTCTTGGAAATGCTGAAAGAGGCTCGATATTAAATAGCACATCATTTCACAATGAAGAGGTCGCGTTAAACTGACTTTTAATTCCAAAAGACATGTTGTTCTGAATGTTGTGTACACACAGTAGTATTTAATAATAATTACTATAGTATTTTTTCAGTGCTGAGTTAGTTGACGTACTTGGTCATAGTATGCTTCAATAACACTATAATGTTTACTTTAAATTACTATAGTATTTTGTTCAGTGCTGGGTATCTGGCTGGGTGAGGATGGGTTGGAGAAACCTATCTCCAGGGAATGTCGTGAATGTATTTGGTGTGGGATGTAGCGACAACACACACACACACACACACACACACACGTTTATTTTTGTGAAAAGTGGGTACATTACATAGGCTTCCATTCATTTTATACAGATCAAAGCGTATATTATATTGCCCTCACCCCACCCTACCCCTAAACCCAACCATCACAGGAGACAGTGTACAGCTTTACTCCCTGAACAAACTCATCCTGTGTGATTTACAAGCTTTTTGAGAAGTGAGGACGTCACCAATGTCCTCATATTTCACCTCCTTTTTCTAATACCTGTGTCATACCCATGTCATTATACAGATTTGTGTCCTGATATGTCACAAACACACACACACACACACACACACACACACACACACACACACACACACACACACACACACACACACACACACACACACACACACACACACACACACACACACACACACACACACACACACACACACACAGACTGATCCTGCACTGATGCTGAGTGTGAAATAAGGAGAGCAGAAGCTGATGAGATGTTCTGTGTGAAAGGTGGAGGAGCCTGCAGCCTGTCACAGCTTCATCTCCATCTGCATCTCTCTCTCTCTCTCTCTCTCTCTCTCTCGTCTCACGGTGCAGAGCGACTGCTTGTTAAGCTTGACTCCTCGCCTGCTGTTGCTTCAGGACTCTGATTTCACAACGGGTTTCAGCTCAGAATAGCAGCAGAGCAACACTGAACTCACAATCCAGCATTGCAGAGAACTACACAACAACTGTTCAGTTGATCAATTTACAGTCCTGTGAAACAGTTTGTACACCTTATGACATTAATTTGTTTTCTAGAGAAATATATAATTTTTTAAAAAATGTATCCACACAAAATCTTGTCGCCTATCCATAGAACAACAAATACTAACTTGACTTCTAGTTGATCATTTGGTATCAGAAGTGGCTCATATGAAAGGCAAAGGCCTTAAGATTTTGCTTATTTGAGCACAATAAAATATGATCATGCCTTGAATATTTAATGATTTCATTAGGACAGTAAGGTCTGACTTTGCTTAGACAAAAGTCTCGTCACTGAACCTTCAATAATGTCCAGTATAGAATATAAAGTCATGCTGCAGTGGAAACAGAATGAATATTGTGTCTGACTCCATCATGAGCTTGGAGGACTGCATCATACATCTCTGAATGACTCAAATCACGCATTAATAAAGTCATCTGGAATGGCAAAGAAAGCGTTCTTGCAGGACTCCCAGAGTTCATCAAGAGTCTTTGGGTTCATCTTCAGTGCCTCCTTCTTCATCTTACCCCAGACATGCTCAATAATGTTCATGTCTGGTGATTGGGCTGGCCAATCCTGGAGCTCCTTGACCTTCTTTTCTTTCAGGAGCTTTGATGTGGAGGCTGAAGTATGAGAAGGAGCGCTATCCTGCTGAAGAATTGTCCCTCTCCTGTGGTTTGTAATGTAATGGGCAGCACAAATGTCTTGATACCTCAGGCTGTTGATGTTGATCATCCACTCTGCAGATCTCTCGCACGCCCCCATACTGAATGAAACCCCAAACCATGATCTTTCCTTCACCAAACTTGACTGATTTCTGTGAATCTTGGCTCCATGTTGGTTCCAGTTGGTCTTCTGCAGTATGTGTGATGATTGTGATGCAGCTCAACAGATGATTCAGCAGAAAAATCCACCTTCTGACACTTTTCCAAATGATCAACTAGAAGTCAAGTTATTATTTGTTGCTCTTACAACTGAGATCCACCACAAGACTTATGTCAGTTTGGCTACATTCACACTGCAGCTAAATGTGGCCCCTCATGTGACTCAGGTAATGCAAACGGAGATAAACCAACTCCACCTTCACAGTTCAGTCTGCGGCTGCTCATTACCCTTAATGAGTTCACTACACCGGTGGTCAGACAAATGCACAGCGGGGTTGTCATAAATCACAAATGATCAGTGTTTTTGATCACAAGTGACTTATTTTAGGTTTCAAATGGCTTTACAGTTCATGAAATACACCATGGTTGTCTGTGAAAAGCGCAATAATCATATAAGCATGATTTGACAGCGTGCTTACTTCAATCAGTACACACATTGTGTGCATAATCAGACATTTTGTGCTGTCCGTAACTGTACTTTCAAGAGTTCACACTTAGCTGATGATTAATTATAAAGCTTGTTTGGCATGCTGTCCCGGGAGAGAGCCCTGAGCTCATGAGATCCTCGAGCCCGGGGCTCCCTCCCGTTGCAAGGCGAGAGGGGAGATCGAGCTCAGGTAGATCTCGAGAACTCTCCCATCGTAGTGATTGAAGTGCAGATAGTAGTTCTCTTTAACGAGATAGGTACTAGATAGGGAGCAAGTCTATAGTGTTGATCAATAAATAACTTAGGTTGCATGTTTTTAATCGGTGGGAGGAAACCGGAGGACCCGGGGAAAACCCACGTGAGCACGGGGAGAACATGCAAACTCTGCACAGAAAATGCCCGCTGGTTTGGTAAAGCCTAGAACCATTGACATTCTTGCTGTGAGGCAACTTGCCTAAGCGCTGGTCCACCGTGTCACCCATCTAAAAGAGAGGAGGAACAGGGGTGGAAGGGGGGATTCTTCAAAGCGAAGATAGCGGTGATATGAAACCCGGGGTATTTATAGTAGCTTAGGGATCATCTGATTGGTGCATGGGGATTTGGATAATGTGGGCCCAGCCGCTAGCAATCATAAGCACGTGATCCTCTCGAAATTAGTTTATAAATAAACTTCACTTTGCACATGCTGGTCAGTTTCGGACCATGATCTGTTCAAACTGCAAATCTGATATTAGCCACATTTATAACTGCAGTGTGAACAGCTATGCAAAACAATCAGATTTGAGCACAAAGCCTCGCACGTAGGCCTGTGAACGTAGCCTAAATCGCATATTTAGAATGAAACACAGCTAATGATCCAAAGAAACCCAGCAAATCTACTCCAGAAAAGCTAAAGAAAACACAACATATCAGGGTGTTATGATGTCAGATGTACAAATCTACATTCGTTGACAGACAGTTTGGGCTATTTATCAGATTTATGGGAGTTATCAACCTGACAAATTTTAATTAGACAACATTTTTTAGTCTTCTGCCTCACCCAGAATATAAAAATACATCTAAACACATGTAGATCATTTACTTTAATGATTACTATTGGAATGTGAAGAGACTTTTAACCAGCACAACAGTACCCTCGGGAAGTCCTAAGAGGCCATGCATTAAAATGATTTTTTCTCTTGTTTTCTCGTGATCACGACTTTTTTTTTTTGCTTTTATTTATTTCGCATTAGGTCGCATTTTCGGTCACGGACGCATGCTTTCAGAGCCTTTCTGGATGAATGAATGAATAAAATACGCTGTTTTCAACCCGGAGTGCTGAAATATAATTGGCTAAACTGGCATTGGGCAGGTTAAAGAACGTAAACATAGACAGCGTTCCGGCACGGAAAAGACACTTTCAAAGCAGAATATCTGACTCCAGCATTGTTTTTCAGATAAACAAGTATGTTCACTTGGGATGTTTCTTAAATATCTGCACACATATTATGGTATCTTTATGCTTTAGAAGAGTCAAAAACGTACATACAACAGCTTTAAGTGTGTGTGTGTGTGTTGTCCTTGAAGATCTTGTAGGGTTGGCATCGTCTCTTTATGTAGAAGCATCCTAATGCCCAGTGCTGGATATTATACACCTGAATTCAAGGGTTTGGAGGGGGGTCCAAAAGCGTGTGTGTGTGTGTGTGTGTGTGTGTGTGTGTGTGTGTGTGTGTGTGTGTGTGTGTGTGTGTGTGTGTGTGTGTGTGTGTGTGTGTGTGTGCATGTGCGCGTGTGTGCGTGTGCGTGTGTGTGTGTGTGTGTGTCATAAAGAGTTTGATCGCCATATTTCAGGTGATGCTGAAAAGAGCTTGTTTGATAGCCTGGAATGTGAAAGGCTTCACACAGAGCTGCAAAAGACACACACACACACACACACACACACACACACACACACACACACACACACACACACACACACACACAGACACACACACACACATTTGTTCCCCACAGCAGGATAAATATCAGGACCACACACACACACACGCACACATTTGATCCCCACAGCATGATGAATATCAGGACCACACACACACACACGTGCACGCACGCGCACACACACACACACACACACACCCTCATTCCCCACGGCATAATGAATATCAGGACTACACACGCACACATTCACAGATGAAAACACATACACATGCAGACACAAACACACCCACACACACACACTTAATCAAACACTTACACACACAAACAGACACATGCACGCACATGCACACACACACACACACACACACACACACACACACACACACACACACACACACACACACACACGCACACACACACACATTTGTGTTAGCCACAGCATGATGAATATCAGCATCGCACACACACATTTGTTCCCCACAGCATGATGAACATCAGGACCACACACACACATACACAGAGAGATTCTGTCACATTGCCACACTGCCATCTAGTGTATGTGCAGTGTTATTTCTGGCTCTGCAGTTCTTCACAGCAGTAGCGTGTGCGTGTGTGTGTGTGTGTGTCTGTGTGTGTGTGTGTGTGTGTGTGTGTGTGTGTGTGTGTGTGTGTGTGTGTGTGTGTGTGTGTGTGTGTGTGTGTGTGTGTGTGTGTGTGTGTGTGTGTGTAAATCCTGCTGTTTGCTGAAATGGAAAATGTGAAAGACTCATTCTCACATGCGCTGTGTGTGTTAATTGTGAAGGACTGATTGATGTGCCAGCCGATGCTTACCATTTGCATACAGATTGAGCGTTTGGGAACAATGGTGTGTGTTTTGAAGTGAAAATGAAGGCGAACTGATTGGCAGATGATTGGACGGGGCACTGCCCTGAAAAACATCTGAACAATCCATGTAAACATCTACCTCAGTGCTATATTAGCACATTTATGTGAGCAAAAATACAGTACAACAGGAGTGTTTGGTATTTTCGACTGTAACATTTGAAATGTTTGTCAGTTATGTGGTTGTCCCGCCCCTACACACACACACGCCAATCATCATCAGTTATGTGGTTGTCCCACCCCTACATACACACACGCCAATCATCATCAGTTATGTGGTTGTCCCACCCCTACATACACACAAGCCAATCATCTTCAATTATGTGGTTATTCCACTCCTTTACACACACCGATCATCATCAGTTTTTTGGTTGTCCCACCCCTACACACACACACACACACACACACACACGCCAATCATCATCAGTTATGTAGTTGTCCAATCCCTACTCACACACATGCCAATTATCTTCAATTATGTAGTTGTTTTACCCCTACACACACACATGCCAATCATCATTAGTTATGTAGTTGTCCTGCCCCTACACACACGCCAATCATCATCAGTTATGTGGTTGTCCCACCCCTACACACAAACAAGCCAATCATCATCAATTATGTGGTTGTCCCGCCCCTACACACACATGCCAATCATCATCAGTTATGTGATTGTCCCACCCCTACACACAAACACGCCAATCATTATCAATTATGTGGTTGTCCCACCCCTACACACAAACACGCCAATCATCATCAATTATGTGGTTGGCCCACCCCTACACACACATGCCAATCATCATCAGTTATGTGATTGTCCCACCCCTACACACAAACACGCCAATCATCATCAGTTATGTGGTTGTCCCACTCCTACACACACACACACACACACACATGCCAATCATCATCAGTTATGTAGTTGTCCAATCCCTACACACACAAGCCAATCATCATCAGTTATGTGGTTGTCCCACCCCTACACACAAACATGCCAATCATCTTCAGTTATGTGGTTGTCCAATCCCGACACACACACGCCAATCATCATCAGTTATGTGGTTGTCCCACCCATACACACAAACATGCCAATCATCATCAGTTATGTGGTTGTCTCACCCCTACACACACACCAATCATCATCAGTTATGTCCCACCCCTACACACACACGGCAATCATCATCAGTTATGTGGTTGTCCCACCCCTACACACATGCCAATCATCTTCAGTTATGTGGTTGTCCCACCCGTACACACACGCCAATCATCTTCAGTTATGTGGTTGTCCCACCCCTACACACACGCCAATCATCTTCAGTTATGTGGTTGTCCCACCCGTACACACACACGCCAATCATCTTCAGTTATGTGGTTGTCCCACCCCTACACACACACACACAGCAAAGTATGTTTTTTTTTGTTCTTTTAGCCAAGTGTTTTTTTTTTTTTTTTGCTTTGTATAAGCAAAGTGTATGTTATTTTCTTTGCTTTAATTAGCAAAGGTTTTCGTAAAACTCAAAAAAACAGAAATTCGGAAAAGTTCAATAGGAGACTAAAATAAAAGAAAAAAAAAAACAATAAGTAATAACAGCTCTGTTGGTGTTTTTCTGGCTTTGTCTTTACAGTCTGATGATCTGGATCCCTTCCAGGACATTTTAGAGGACAGCACGTACACTGATGTCGGCATTCCCAGTCCCAAACCAAAATTCCCACCTTGCAAAGAAAGCAAAAAGGACCTGATAACGTAAGCGGCATGAGAGAACGAAACGATTATCCACCATACCTTTACCATCTCTTCTTCTTCTTCTTTTTCTTCTCCTTCTTCTTTGGTTGTTGCTAGAAGGGATACAACTATGGCCAAAATATTCATATTATCTATTAAATTACCCATTCATTGTGTTTTATTAACATCTACCCCTACCCTCACAGTAATGTAAAAACAGTAATTATACAGAGTATTATTCATGCTATTTATTAAATTAGCCAGTATTTGTGCTGTTTTGGTGAGTTTCCTCTTTTCAAAAAAGCTAATATTTAGAGCAGACATCCTTCACTTTCACCATCCCTTCATTGCATTTGCAGAAATGAGTGGATTATATATGTGTGTTTGTCATTTTGTACTATTAGTATGTCTGATTTATGTCACTAACGTCAACTTGTGAAATCCTTTTAGCCTTTCAGGTTGTCCTTTAGCAGATAAAAGCATTCGGAGCATGATGGCCAGCAACTCACAAGAACTCAAGTAAGAATCAAACTGAAAAGCACAGAAACGGATTCTGTATCCTCTAGAATCAGTGTTGTTTATGCCTGATGGTGGTTCTGTACATTTTCATTTGAAAATTTTATTTTCCATAAGATCCCAAATATGTGAAAGATATTGTAAACAGGATCTGGTCCAGCGTCACCTGCATTTTTAGCCAATCGTCATCAGTTATGTGGCTGTCCTGCCCCTACACACACAACAACAATCATGATCAGTTATGTTGTTGTCCCACCCCTTCACACAAACAATCCAACCACTATCAGTTATGTTGTTGAACCACCCCTACATACACACACACACACACACACTAATTATGATAAGTTATGTGGTTGTCCCATTCCTACACACATGCCAATCGTCATCAGTTATGTGGTTATCCCGCCCCTACATGCACACACACCAATCATCATCAGTTATATGGTTGCCGTGTCCCTAAACACGCACACACACACACACACACACACGTGCCAATCCTCATCAGTTATGTGGTTGTCCCACCCCTAACCTCACACACATGCACATGCCAATCATCATCAGTTGTATGGTTGCCCTGTCCCTAAACACACACACATGCCAATCATCATCAGTTATGTGGTTGCCCTGTCCCTAAACACACACACACACACACACACACACACACACACACGCACACGCACACACACCAATCATCATCAGTTATGTGGTTGTCCTACTCACACACACACACACCAATCATCCTCAGTTATGTGGTTGACCCACCCCTACATACACACACACTAATCATGATCAGTTATGTGGTTGTCCCATTCCTACACACACGCCAATCATTATCAGTTATGTGGTTGTCCCGCCCCTACATGCACACACACCAATCATTATCAGTTATATGGTTGCCCTGTCCCTAAACACACACACATGCCAATCATCATCAGTTATGTGGTTGTTCCACCCCTACACTCACACGTACACACGCCAATCATCATCAGTTATGTTGTTGTCCCACCCCTACACTCACACATACACACGCCAATCATCATCAGTTATGTTGTTGTCCCACCCCTACACTCACACATACACACGCCAATCATCATCAGTTATGTTGTTGTCCCACCCCTACACTCACACATACACACGCCAATCATCATCAGTTATGTTGTTGTCCCACCCCTACACTTACACATACACACGCCAATCATCCTCAGTTATCTTGTTGTCCCACCCCTACACTCACACATACACACGCCAATCATCATCAGTTATATGGTTGTCCCGCCCCTAAACTAGTTTGTATAAGCAGCAAAAAAAAACTTATTTTAACTGTAATTTACAACAAATTTAAAAAATTGTATCGAAATAAAAACTAATTTAAAAATGTAAAGCTGTAATCACCTTGATATCACAGTGTATGTATACTCAAAATATATGCTAGCTATGTACTATGTCTGCCCATAACAGCTGTGAATTATTGAATCATTACCCTTTTGGGTGTTTCGCTCAGCACTGCATCATGACACAATTGAACACCTTAGATGAGCCGCTTGTTTGTGTGTTTGCTAGAGGAGATAAAGCCTGTCTGTAAAGTGACAGGGTTGAACTATGGGAGACGTGTGCTGCCATTCCTCTGCTTTATCACAGCAGATGAGTCACACCCAATGTGTGTTGTATTTATGGGTGAAAAGATGTGCCTACGCTCTCCGAAATAAAGCCACAGAAGCTGTCACTGGGGCATTATGTTTTCAGAAGGTACATGATTGTGTCTAATGACAAGCCAAAACTGGATCTCAGAGGTGTACTTTTTACCATTAACGTACCATGAGGTACACGTTTGTACTTATTGCTCTATTGATATCCTTGAGGGGAGAGTAGCTATCTAAACAAGTGAATTAGACAACCCAGGCTCATTATGGACACGTACTCCTGTCTACATTTCTGGAGAGCGCAAAATATGTCTCATGAGCTATGTTTTTAATTTATTTTTTTTGCAGTTTTGGTTTTTCGCGAATCCATATATAAACACAACACAGCAAATATAAAAGTTAAATAAACATTGCTTTATGGTTTGCTGGAGAACATAACAGTAGTCAAGTACAGGAATTTTAACAGTCAATCATAAAATAACATGGTCATCACTGTATAAATATATATTTACATAATATTTAATAATATCTTTCTTTTTTAATGCTTAATAAATAAGTTAATTCTGCGATGTTACTATGGACCCTTTTTACAAGATTGTTATGACACATTTATTCTGAAAACGTACCGATATATACATTTCTGGTGATTGCAAAATACGTCCCAGGAGGTACAGATGACACTACTTCAGAACGGCCGCCACTCTTGACGCCGTCGTGGAGGTACCTACGTGCGCCAGCAGCTTTTGGCCGCTGGGTGGCGCTTTAACCATAGATTTTCAGATTTTCGGGGGGGGGGGGGGGGGGGGGGGGGGGGGGGGGGGGGGTGTTGCGATGGTGCGGCAAAGGTGCGCGCGAACTGTAGAGCGGGGATGGGTGTGCGCAAACTGAAGAGGGGAGGCTGGGTGGAGAGGTGCGCACAGCCTGAAGAGCACACGCACATGTTGAGTAGCGCGTTACGGGAGTTTTCCGGGAGACAAAACAATACGGGAGATGGGTCTGAAATACGGGAGACTCACGGGAAAAACGGGAGTGTTTGCAGGTATGCTTATCGATCATATAATTTTTTCGCAGTGTAGAAACGGTTTCATTGCCTAAAAGTGGCACTGGTGCTGTACACCACTTTACAGTGCAAAAATACATCAAAAATATGCTCAATTTTTCTACATATGCTAATAATGTTGTGTTGGGACTGTTTTCATGCATGCTGGGCAGTAACAGGGTGTATTTCTGTCCCAGGTGCTCGACCCGGGCTGCGACGGCTCGGGTCACATCACTGGAAACTACGCTTCACACAGAAGGTGATCAGCACACACACACACACACACACACTGGTGAAAAACAACAACATTATAGTGATTCTGCATTCTCTTAAAATATACAATTTTAAGAATATACTTGCTTATATAATATAAATAAACTAGAACCTCAGCTCATTGACTTTAGAGTGCACATTCATTACTACAGTATAGCTGCGTCCTAAATCATTACTACAGTATAGCTGCATCCTAAATCATTACTACAGTATAGCTGTGTCCTAAATCGCATACACTATTCTACACTGTTAGCCTTTGCTGCAATCTTACAGTTATTTAATGCAAAAATGGTCAGTAAAATACCTAATACATTCTTTATAGTCCACTACTGTAATATGCACTGGATTGTGAATCATTTGAACACTTTTACAGTGGCATATGCAGAATTTACGGTATTCTACTGTAATCAAGTACCGCTACTGTAGTTGAAGACAAAAATGAGACAGTTAATGAACAGAAATTATCAGTAAACATCTTGTATCACAAAATGTATTTAAAATAGATCAATGAATAAAATTGACTTTTTTAAATCATTTAAAATGTTTATTTATATTTAATTAAATTTTAAAATCATCATGTGTTGGAAATCCTTAGCCTGCACTTAGGAATTCATTCATTCATTTATTTTCTTTTCGGCTTAGTCCCTTTATTAATCTGGGGTCGCCACAGCGGAATGAACCACCAACTTATCCAGCATATGTTTTACGCAGCGGATGCCCTTCCAGCTGCAACCCATCACTGAGAAACATCCATACACACTCATTCACACACTCATACACTAAGAGCAATTTAGCCTACCCAATTCACCTATACCACATGTCTTTGGACTGTGGGGGAAACCGGAGCACCCGGAGGAAACCCACACCAACACGGGGAGAACATGCAGAAATGCACACAGAAATACCCAATGACTCCAGCCGGGGCTCGAATCAGCGACCTTCTTGCTGTGAGGCGATCGTGCTACTCACTGCGCCACTGTGCAGCCCGCACTTAGGAATATTCTTCTAAATATGTGAATATTGTAAAGTATAGATATTTTGAGGTAATGTTGGTTTGTTTCTGCTCAGTTTGTCTGGATGTCCACGTGCTCGGAAAACTGGAATGAAGATCACACACAGTAAAGAGGACAAGGAAGACCAGGAGCCAATCAGGTACCATAGAACTGCATCCGCTTCTGCTGTGAAACTACGATTTACTATGCAAATATGGTCAACGGTGTCATTTTGCTTGAGCAAACTACATTCCCAGCCAGTGTTTAACAGAAAAATGTATTCATTCATTCATTTCCCCTCAGCTTAGTTCCTTATTTATCAGGGGTCACCACCGTGGAATGAACCGCCAACTATTCCAGCATATGTTTTACACAAAGGATGCTCTTTCCCCAGTACTGGGAAACTTCCATACACACTCATTCACACCCACACTCATACACTACGACCAATTTAATTAATCCAATTCACCTATAGCACATGTGTTTGGACTGTGGGGGAAACCAGAGCACCCGGAGGAAACCCACGCCAACATGGGGAGAACATGCAAACTCCACATAGAAAAACCAACTAAGACCTTCTTCCTGTGAGGTGACAATGCTAACCACTGAGCCACCGTGCCGCCCTTATTATAAATATTCAAATGACGTAGTTTAATTCATTCATTCATTCATTTTCTTGTCGGCTTTGTCCCTTGCGGGGTCGCCACAGTGGAATGAACCACCAACTTATCCAGCACGATTTTACGCAGCGGATGCCCTTCCAGCCGCAACCCATCTCTGGGAATTTCCACACACACACATTCACACTCATACACTATGGACAATTTAGCTTACCCAATTCACCTGTACTGCATGTGTTTGGACTGTGGGGGAAACCGGAGCACCCGGAGGAAACCCACGCAAACGCAGGGAGAACATGCAAACTCCACACAGAAACGCCAACTGACCCAGCCCAGCCGAGGTTCGAACCTGCGACCCAGCGACGTTCTTGCTGTGAGGCAACAGCACTACCTACTGCGCCACTGCGTTGCCCATAGTTTAATTCATCCGTTAGAATTTTAAAGTGTGTGTTTTCCCTATTGTGTGCTCATGTTCGTTTTTATAAATCTGTGCCTATATACGTATTTAACTTTTTTCCAGTAACACTTTACATAAAGAGGGTATTTGTTTGGACACATTTAATCAGAGAATTAACAGAGAAATGAGAAAAGTATTTACGACCCAATTAACAATGACAATCATGTTTATGACAGATTTATGACAAGTTCAAACGGGAACTATTAATAAAAAGTGGAACTTCAAACCTTCTCCTAAACATTTCTACAACTAAGATGGTTATTGATTATAAAGCTATCATGATTGTCAATGATGACAGACATCCTTTATCAACACAGGCTCATTCTGAAAACGTAGTCCCGTGGACGTTTCTGGAGACCGCGAAATACGTCACGGGAGGTACGTATTTTTGCAGTTTTTGTTTTCCGCTGAGAGGCCGCTGTGTGCGCTTTTTCACATCTCAAATTTCTCTCGCGAGTGCCGTTCGCGCCGGCTGTTCTCGCGTTAACCTACCAGAGGCCTGCGACTGTCTGAACGACTGAATGAATGAGTGACTGGCCGGCCGACCAATCCACTGACCCACCCTCCTCCTTCCCTAAACCCAACCAATTTTATTGATTGACCCGCCCACGCACTTACTTCCCTAAACCCAAACAATTTTATTGATTGACCCGCCCACCCACTTACTTCCCTAAACCCAAAGCCGTCCAAAAAAAGTAAAGCCCTCGTCTGATTTTTACCACGTTTTCAGATTTTACCACATTCTCACCCTGTTATTTACTTGTTCATTTTATTTTTTTGGATTCTGTTTTTGTCTTACCTGATTTCTGGAACCGCTCTTCCCCGGACTCGAACCCCGTCGTCGTGGTCAACTCCTCTCTGCATCTCAAGTCCGCCGACCAGGGCTTAATTTGTGCCGGAACACTCCGGATCTGGCACCTCTGAAATCTGATCCGGCACCTCATTTTACCGATCCCCCTCCTCACCTGTCTGCTTTTCACTTTCACTTTCTTCCGCAACTCCCAAACCCTCTTCACTTTTGTCCGCTACACCTCCATCCCGCTCACATTCATCCGCGACACCCCTCCGCCATCCACCGCACCAAACCGCCACCCCCCCACCCCGCTCTCCACTTTCGAGTGCGACACCTCTCCATCTTTGGGTAACATGCCGGATCCGTTAACCCGATCTGTTCCGGGACCTCGCAATTCACATATTAAGCACAGTGTGTACACGACGAGCTAACAGGACAAACTGGTAAGCACGAAAAGGAACGGCTTCATACCACCCAGTTGCGTTCGTTTAAAAAAAAAAAAATGAAATTAAATGCAAGCCATACGTACCTCCGGCTACATAATTTGCAGTCTGCAGAAACGTCCACGGGACTACGTTTTCAGAATGAGCCTGTGTTGTCCTTTATCCAATGCCTTCCCATTGTTACCATCAGGTTGTCGATATTGTGTTCCCAGGTGTGTAGGAAATAGGGAAAAAAATGATCATTTATACCCCAAGCAATTAAGTTTTTAAATTCCTCTTCCCTTAGTTGATGGCTGGTAGACTGGATATGTATTTAGAGTAGGGGTTCCATGGTTTTGAATGACTTATATATATATATATATATATATATATATATATATATATATATATATATATATATATATATATATATATATATATATATATATATATATATAAATAGTCTCTGTGAGTGTATGCTGCAAATGAAATTTCTCTACGGGGACAATTAAAGCTAACTAACTAACTAACTAAGACGCTAAATAAGTCTCTGATGTCCCTAGAGTGTGTGTGTGTGTGTGAAGTTTCATCTCAAAATACCACACAGATAATGTTTTCTAACTCTCTGAAACTGATCCCTTTAGGCTTTGATCGTAATTGTGGGGCTTTGGTGACTGTCGCTTTAAATTCAAATGAGTTCGTCCTCTGTTCAGAAGAGGGCGGAGCTACAAATGCCTGTTTGTCAGCATGGTGGCAGATTCAAAAACAAGACTAACGTCCTATGCTAATGAGGGAGATTTGGTCACAAGTGGGCGGGGCTTTCCCCCTTTGATGACACGTACAAAGTGAGAATGTCAATCAAAGTGTTTCTGCAGACTGATTTTATCAAGTCTGATTATAATAAATACAATTAATAATTGTTTAGCATTAGAAGCTGCTTATATTCACACACTGCTGCCACACAACTGTGTTTAAACCCCTTATGAAAGTTATTTTTGCATAATAGCTCCCCTTTAAGTGCAAATGCACTAGTTTCTGTGTGTTTGTCAGTGACTGAGCTGTGTTGCGTGTGTTTTCAGGTGTCCGGTTCCCGGTTGTGACGGTCAGGGTCACATCACGGGTAAATACGCGTCTCACCGTAGCGCATCCGGCTGCCCTCTAGCGGCCAAACGGCAGAAGGACGGCTTCATCAGCGGTGCTCAGTTCAGCTGGAAGAGCGGCAAGAGTGACGGGATGTCCTGCCCCACACCAGGATGCGACGGATCGGGACACGTCAGCGGCAGCTTCCTCACACACAGAAGGTCAGGCTTCATTTGCACAGGATTTAGGACAACAAATCATTATCTGACAATCCCATTTGCTGAAGTAATAAAAGAAAAACTCCACGATGGTGTTATCAAGACTTAAGATAAGACTGATAACGGCAGCCAGAAGAGAGAATAATGTCAGATTTACTGTCCTGCCCCCATACACACTGCATTAGAAACACCTCACACAAGTGGTAATTCATTTTCTGATGATATGATACATGCATAAATACATATAAATCTACATACTACATACATTAAAAACGTTCAAGGATTTAAGATGCTGATCACTGTTAAAAGCAACACAGGCTCATTCTGAAAACGTAGCCCTGTATACATTTCTGGAGATCGCAAATTATATAGCCAGAGTTACGTATGGCTGCATTTCGTCTTTAAAATGACCACTAGGGGGCGGTATTTCTTTTCGCTCTAGCAGCTGATCGCTTACCTCCGTGTGGACGACTTTCCCGCTGTTACCAGATTGCTCAGTAACTCGCTATGTATGTCGGTAGACTTGAGACACAGTGCGGAGTCGACTGTAAAACAATGGGGTTCGAGTTCGGTGAAGAGCAGTTTCAGAAAGCTGGTAAGACAAAACAAAAGCCAAAAAATAAAATAAATAAGTAAATAACAAGGTGAGAATGTGGTACAATCTGAAAATGTGGTAAAAATCAGGGGCTTTTCTTTTTCTGGATTGCTTTTTAAAACACTGTTGGTTGGGTTTAGGGAAGGAGGAGGGTTGGTCAGTCGACTCGGTCAGTCAGTCGACATCGCCCTCTGGTGGATTTACCTGAGAACAGCAGGCGTGAATGGCACTCGCAAGAGGAATTTGATATCTGAAAAAGTGTACACGGCGGCCTCTGGTGGACTCACGAAAACAAAATCTGCAAAATAAAAAACATACCTCCTGGAACGTATATTGCAATCACCAGAAATGTATAAATCGGTACGTTTTCAGAATAAGCCTGCCTTGGTTAAATGCGTCATAACAATCTTGTAGAAAAAGGGACCATAATAACATCGCAGAATCAGCTTGTTTATCAAGCATTAAAAAAGACAGATATTATTAAATATTATTTAAAATATATATTTATGGGCAACCCAGTGGCGCAGTAGGTAGTGCTGTTGCCTCACAGCAAGAACGTCGCTGGGTCGTAGGTTCGAACCTCGGCTGGGCTGGGTCAGTTGGCGTTTCTGTGTGGAGTTTGCATGTTCTCCCTGGGTTTGCGTGGGTTTCCTCCGGGTGCTCCGGTTTCCCCCACAGTCCAAAGACATGCAGTACAGGTGAATTGGGTAAGCTAAATTGTCCATAGTGTATGTGTGTGAATGTGTGTGTGGAAGTTCCCAGAGATGGGTTGCGGCTGGAAGGGCATCCGCTGCGTAAAATCGTGCTGGATAAGTTGGCGGTTCATTCCGCTGTGGCGACCCCGCAAGGGACAAAGCCGACAAGAAAATGAATGAATGAATGAATATATATTTATACAGTGATGACGATGTTATTTTAAGCTTGACTGTTAAAATTCCTGTACTTGACTACTGGTATACTCTCCAGAAAGGCATAAAGCACTGTTTATTTAACTTTTTTATCTTTGCTCTGTTGTTTATATATGCTTGTAATTAATTAGATTTTATGCAGATGCACTTGATCATTTATATATGTTTTTCTTTTAATATGTTTATCTAACAGACTACTTGTTTGATCTACTTGTCTATTTATTTATTTTGTTTTATCTGTCTATTTATGTAGTTGTTTCATTTATCTATCTATTTATTTATTTGTTTGTTTGATCTATCTATCCATCTATTAATTTATTTTGTTTTGTTTTATCTATCTCTCTATTTATTTATTTATTTATTTATTTGTTTCATTTGGTTTTGTTTTATCTACTGGTCTATCTATTTATTTTATTTTATCTATCGGTCTATCTACTTATTTATTTGATTTATTTAGTTTTATCTAGCTATCTTTCTATTTATTAGTTTTAAGTGGGCTTAAGTGATCACTTACCTTGCTTATTAGTTAGATTCACATCTGAATGTAATTATACATAACATTTGCATACAGTTTTAGGCTGGAGAAAGAGCTTGTTTTATAAACCTTTTTTTTTTAAAAGAAGAAACGATTAAAGAGTAAATGATGACAGAATTTTCATTTTAGTGTGAACTGTCTCTTTAAGGCAAAACCCTTGTACAAAACTGAAAATGATGCCTTTCGTAAATAAACGATTGCTTAATCTTTAATAAACAAATATATAATTCAAATTTGTATTCTCTAAACTGGCACACTGATGTCCAGATGAAAATCAATTTATAAGTGTGCTAAAATAAGATGACGTATTAATATATAATATGTACAATACTGTTGTTTATTGCATGCAGACAATAAGTGTACTGTGCAGTGAACAGAACACATGCTGCAGATACAGTACAGATAATCTATATGAGTGAATGCTACGAGCTCAGTCAGTGATGGGGAAAGAGCGCCATCTAGTGCTGCATTCTGCACATTCATCACAACTTATATGGCTGTCAGCTTTTGCAATCAAAGAAAGCTGAACCATTTCTTCAGTCATTATCTTAATAAAATAATTTGCTTTATGAATAATTTAATCTCTCCTTGATGGATTCAATTATATAATTTCTGATCCCAGAATGGTCATGCAGAATTCAAGGCTTTACTTGCTCTTATAGTGATCCACGGTTCTTATTCCTTGTCTGTTTTCTCATGTCTCTCCGGTCTCTCTAACAGTCTCTCTGGTTGCCCACGAGCTACAGCAGCGATGAAGAAAGCCAGACTATCAGGAGTGGAGATGCTCACAATCAAACAGCAAACAAGCAACGGTACAAGACAAATACATGCTCACATTACACTGTAGAACTAAAACAAAGGATAAAGTTATTGTTATACAGTTACAATTATACAGTATCGCTGCAAGCGGCAATCATCAGGGTCCAAGCACAGCCCATTGGGCAACTGCTGCTAAAAATACAATACTTTACAATATCAAAGTTTTTCATAGAGCACATTTAAAAACAACCAAAGTTGACCAAAGTGTACACCTGAGTACTAAAAGATAGAGTAGAAAGAGTAGAGTAAAAGAATAATACATCTAAGTGACATCTAATTGTAAAAAGAAATCTAATTAACATCTAATTATAAAACAACATCTAATTGACATCTAATTGTAAAATACATCTAATTTACATCTAATTATAACAAAAGACATCTAATTAACAACTAATTTACATTTAATTATAACAAAAGACATCTAATTATAACAAAAGACATCTAATTACATCTAATTTACATCTAATTATAACAAAACACATCTAATTACATCTAATTTACATCTAATTATAACAAAAGACATCTAATTACATCTAATTTACATCTAATTATAACAAAAGACATCTAATTACATCTAATTTACATCTAATTATAACAAAAGACATCTAATTATAACAAAAGACATCTAATTACATCTAATTTACATCTAATTATAACAAAAGACATCTAATTACATCTAATTTACATCTAATTATAACAAAAGACATCTAATTACATCTAATTTACATCTAATTATAACAAAAGACATCTAATTATAACAAAAGACATCTAATTACATCTAATTTACATCTAATTATAACAAAATACATCTAATTACATCTAATTTACATCTAATTATAACAAAGACATCTAATTATAACAAAAGACATCTAATTACATCTAATTTACATCTAATTATAACAAAACACATCTAATTACATCTAATTTACATCTAATTATAACAAAAGACATCTAATTACATCTAATTTACATCTAATTATAACAAAAGACATCTAATTATAACAAAAGACATCTAATTACATCTAATTTACATCTAATTATAACAAAAGACATCTAATTACATCTAATTTACATCTAATTATAACAAAAGACATCTAATTACATCTAATTTACATCTAATTATAACAAAAGACATCTAATTACATCTAATTTACATCTAATTATAACAAAAGACATCTAATTACATCTAATTTACATCTAATTATAACAAAAGACATCTAATTATAACAAAAGACATCTAATTACATCTAATTTACATCTAATTATAACAAAATACATCTAATTACATCTAATTTACATCTAATTATAACAAAAGACATCTAATTATAACAAAAGACATCTAATTACATCTAATTTACATCTAATTATAACAAAACACATCTAATTACATCTAATTTACATCTAATTATAACAAAAGACATCTAATTACATCTAATTTACATCTAATTATAACAAAAGACATCTAATTACATCTAATTTACATCTAATTATAACAAAAGACATCTAATTATAACAAAAGACATCTAATTACATCTAATTTACATCTAATTATAACAAAAGACATCTAATTACATCTAATTTACATCTAATTATAACAAAATACATCTAATTACATCTAATTTACATCTAATTATAACAAAAGACATCTAATTATAACAAAAGACATCTAATTACATCTAATTTACATCTAATTATAACAAAATACATCTAATTACATCTAATTTACATCTAATTATAACAAAAGACATCTAATTACATCTAATTTACATCTAATTATAACAAAAGACATCTAATTACATCTAATTTACATCTAATTACATCTAATTTACATCTAATTATAACAAAAGACATCTAATTACATCTAATTTACATCTAATTATAACAAAAGACATCTAATTACATCTAATTTACATCTAATTATAACAAAAGACATCTAATTACATCTAATTACATCTAATTTAAATCTAATTATAACAAAAGACATCTAATTACATCTAATTTACATCTAATTATAACAAAAGACATCTAATTACATCTAATTTACATCTAATTATAACAAAAGACATCTAATTACATCTAATTACATCTAATTTAAATCTAATTATAACAAAAGACATCTAATTACATCTAATTTACATCTAATTATAACAAAAGACATCTAATTATAACAAAAGACATCTAATTACATCTAATTTACATCTAATTATAACAAAAGACATCTAATTACATCTAATTTACATCTAATTATAACAAAAGACATCTAATTATAACAAAAGACATCTAATTACATCTAATTCACATCTAATTATAACAAAAGACATCTAATTACATCTAATTTACATCTAATTATAACAAAAGACATCTAATTATAACAAAAGACATTTAATTAAAACAAAAGACATTTAATTAACATCTAATTTACATATGATGGTCAAAAGACATTTAATTGACATCTAAAGCCGCGGTCACACTAGAGTTTGAGCTTGCGAAATTCTGTCGTACGGCGCTGCGAAAAGGGGCGGGATTAAACAAGACGATTAGACATATAAAAAAGCGAGCGATTGCTCCATGTTTTAAATTTCTGTTCAGAGAGGTCATGTTTTGATCCTGGATTGGTCTCACGCAGTCAAGTGATGCGATTTCGCAGGTCAGAGTTCACCAAGCTTGAACTTTGCACCGCAGCGAAATGCGAAACTCGACGCATGACCCTGCGTTTCCTGTCTGACGCATTCGCGTGCGTATGAATGGAAGTCTATGAGGAGTAAAGTCCAGTGTGACCGCGGCTTAATTCTAACAAAATACATCTTATAAACACCTAACTGACATCTAATTGTAAAAAAACAAACAAACATCTAATTTACATCTAATTTACATCTCATTACAACAAAAGACGTCTAATTAACATAAAATTTACATCTAATTGTAAGACATCTAATTGACATCTAATTTACATCTAATTATGAAAAGACATCTAACTGGCATCTAATAAAAAAAACATCTAATTAACATCTAATTCTGAAAAGACATCTAATTTACATCTTATTTTAAAAAGATATTTAACTGACATCTAATTCTGAAAAGACATCTAATTAACATATAATTTACATCTTATTTTAAAAAGACATTTAACTGACATCTAATTCTTAAAAGACATCTAATTAACATATAATTTACATCTTATTTTAAAAAGACATTTAACTGACATCTAATTCTGAAAAGACATCTAATTAACATATAATTTACATCTTATTTAAAAGAAATTTAACTGACATCTAATTCTTAAAAGACATCTAATTAACATATAATTTACATCTTATTTTAAAAAGACATTTAACTGACATCTAATTATAACAAAAGGCTTTTAATTGACATCTAATTGACATCTAATTTTAAAAAGACATTTAATTGACATTAAACTGTAAAAAAACATCTAATTAACATCTAATTTACATCTCATTACAACAAAAGACGTCTAATTAACATAAAATTTACATCTAAAAGTAAGACATCTAATTGACATCTAAACAGACATCTAATTTACATCTAATTATGAAAAGACATCTAACTGGCATCTAATAAAAAAAACATCTAATTAACATCTAATTCTGAAAAGACATCTAATTTACATCTTATTTTAAAAAGTGTTTTAACTGACATCTAATTCTGAAAAGACATCTACTTAACATATAATTTACATCTTATTTTAAAAGAAATTTAACTGACATCTAATTTTGAAAAGACATCTAATTAACATATAATTTACATCTTATTTTAAAAAGACATTTAACTGACATCTAATTCTTAAAAGACATCTAATTAACATATAATTTACATCTTATTTTAAAAAGACATTTAACTGACATCTAATTCTGAAAAGACATCTAATTAACATATAATTTACATCTTATTTTAAAAGAAATTTAACTGACATCTAATTTTGAAAAGACATCTAATTAACATATAATTTACATCTTATTTTAAAAAGACATTTAACTGACATCTAATTATAACAAAAGACTTTTAATTGACATCTAATTGACATCTAATTTTAAAAAGACATTTAATTGACATTAAACTGTAAAAAAACATCTAATTAACATCTAATTTACATCTCATTACAACAAAAGACGTCTAATTAACATAAAATTTACATCTAAAAGTAAGACATCTAATTGACATCTAAACAGACATCTAATTTACATCTAATTATGAAAATACATCTAACTGGCATCTAAACAGACATCTAATTAACATCTAATTATAAAAGACATCTAATTAACATATAATTTACATCTTATTGTAAAAAGACATTTAACTGACGTCTAATTCTAACAAAAGACATCTAATAAACACCTAATTGACATTTAATTATAAAAATACATCTAATTTACATCTAATTATAAAAGGACATCTAATTGACATCTAATTATAAAAAGACATCTAATTAACATATAATTTACATCTTATTGTAAAAAGACATTTAACTGACATCTAATTCTAACAAAAGACATCTAATAAACACCTAATTTACATTTAATTATAATAAGACATCTAATTGACATCTAATTATGAAAAGACATCTAATTGACATCTAATTAACATCTAATTATAAAAAGACATCTAATTAACATATAATTTAAATCTTATTGTAAAAAGACATTTAACTGACATCTAATTCTAACAAAAGACATCTAAACACCTAATTGACATTTAATTATAAAAATACATCTAATTTACATCTAATTATAAAAGGACATCTAATTTACATCTAATTATAAAGGACATCTAATTATAAAAAGACATCTAATTGACATCTAATTATAAAAAGACATCTAGTTAACATCTAATTATAAAAAGACATCTAATTTACATCTAATTATAAAAAGACATCTAATTTACATCTAATTATAAAAAGACATCTAATTAACATCTAATTATAAAAAGACATCTAATTAACATATAATTTAAATCTTATTGTAAAAAGACATTTACTGACATCTAATTATAAAAAGACATCTAATTAACACCTAATTGACATTTTATTATAAAAATACATTTAATTGACATCTAATTGTAAAAAGTAATAATATTAGTAGTGGTAGTAGTAGTATTTTTATTTATTTATTTTGTTTAGACTGCTAATAGGTGGATGCACCATGTTTTTAATTCCTTGTAATAATTTAAACCAACCAAGAGTGTATGTGAACACATGCAGTATGACCACAAGCAATAAAATGATGTGTTGAATTTATGTGCAGACATGTGTGTGTTGTCTCCGTTATAAATTCTGTCTGTCTGTTTTCTTTTTAGGTTTAGACTGTGATGCAGATATTAAACAGCTGGATGAAGATATCAAGGATTTAAATGAATCGAATTCACAGGTGGAGGCAGATATGATCAAACTCAGAACACAGGTAAGGGGATTTACACAATCATTAATATATATGTACACACACACACACACACACACACACACACACACACACACACAATATATAATAGTGATTAAAAGCATTAAGCATTAAATTAAGATGTTTTATCACTCTAAAATTTACCACAATGTCGTTCTTTCTCCCAGATCACCACAATGGAGTCTAATCTGAAGTCCTTAGAGGAAGAAAACAAGGTAATTGATCAGCACAATGACAACAGAGACCACATCCAACTCATTAACAGTTTAGCTAATATCACAGTCACATGCTGAACACCCACACAAACAGAATATAATGCTTGATGATACACTGGGCAACTTTTGAAAACTATGACATCAGTGCGTAACTAAGTGACACAGGGCAACTTATTAGGGAAACTGGATCAATAGGTGCAATTTGGATGCTGATTCTCAATAGAAAAGTAGTCAACAGTGGCGGCTGGTGTTAAAAAATGTGAGGGGGCGCATTTTAAAAGCCATTAAAAGCCATTGTTCAGGTGATGTACCAAAAAACTAAAATATGACTAAAGCATACAATAAATGCATCACAAATCAGTTCATTTTAGTTCAATTTGGGTTTATTATCAGTAATGAAGTAATCAAGATAATCAGTAAACGTGTGCACACACACACATAAATGTTGCCTAATCACTGGCCAGTAGCACTACTTAAAAATTAATTTTGCTCTCCTTTCTTTCTGGCTTGCAAATTTCTCAATGACCTTTTGGTTAAAGTCAGTCATCTCAGTCACCAGTCTCTTCTCTATTGACAGCATGGCCAATGCATTCAGCCTCTCTTGCGTCATGCTGTTTGAAACAGCAAACACGGAAAACAGTAAAAGGCATGACTTACATCACAACCTCCCAGCCAACTCCGTTCGTCATAACAAGTGCTGAAAAAGCCCCGAGTGTACGCGCGCTCGAGATCACTTGAATACTGGTGAATTTGTTTTCATTAGTTTTGCAAGGAAGGTCGATCTGCTCCAAGCTCCTTGATTCTTTTTTTTTTTTTCTTCATCCAAACGCCTTGTGAACGGATATCCTTGCAAAGATACAACAGAATTTTCCTTCATCTTGCACTTGCTTTCACTATATGAATAAAGGTCAGCACAGCTAACTGACGAGCTGCTGCTGCTGAACGGTCTAAGTGAGAATGGTCCAATCACATTAGGCCAATCATATAAAAACAAATATGACTCGTTCTAACAACAAAATGGGAGGGTTCGGGACGCAGAGCGCTGCGCCCTAAGGACAATTTAAAACCGGCCAATTAGAGCTTATCGTCATATCATGCGCTTTGCAAAAGTTTGTGTACCTACATAGACACCCATTAGTCCGGCGCCCCGCACACATATGAAAAAATATTGTTCATACATTTTTTTTTTCAATAAATGTTAGTATGACTACAATAAATGTTAGAATGTTATAATGAAATCAATTTATTTTGTTAATATTTGTGATAATAAATATTGACAAATTAAAGGAGTCTAACTTGACGGGGGCGGCGCCCCAGCGCCCTCTATTGACCAGCCGCCACTGGTAGTCAAGCAACATCGCTCTGCCATATAGGTTGTTTTTGCACATGATTTCAGTGGCTTATGATTTCACATGGATTATTGCAGATATCTAGATAAAAAACAATAAATGGCATTATGTCCAAAGACTGTAGCGGCAAGTTGTCCATGTTCATAGATCGCCTGTTAAGGACTGTATGTATTGTGCATGTTGTTTACTGTAAGCTAATGTACTTTTCTATTTGTCCTCTAGAAATCCTTTCACAAAGAGCCTGCAGTTAGACATAACAGCTGTTTACAGCTGCATCAGAGAGTAAGTTCAACTCTTAACCTTTCCATATGTTAGTATGAATATTTATATTCATATATTATGGCATAACTGCTAAATGATGAACTCAGAGAATCTGAATCAAAATTTACTTTTTATTATAGGTGGGCATAGATTAATTTTTCGAATTTAATTTCGAAATTAATCTAGATTAATCTAGATTAAAATGGCTCATTTGAATTCTGCCGAAGGTATTCAGAATATGTGTATTACCCAAATAATAAGTCTTTGAGAACGGGTTTCTCAAGCCGGGTGTTGCATTAGACCAGGGTCTCATCTCCAAAATGTTTCCAAAATGCATCACAAACTGCTTGAGAAACTGTTCTACTATGATAATTGGTGATGAAAATAAATGATGTTCAATAAGATGTACTTTTGTTTACTAACTGTTTATTCAGTTAAACATGAATGTTGAGCTGTAGGCCTACATAAGCTCCAAACAGTGAATTCTGATGAGCTTAATCTGACTAAAGTCATCACTGAACTAAACAGAAATGGAATTAAGACGTGGAGTATGCAGATATTAGTGGCATTATTGAAGTAAACACCACGGTCTTTAGGACCTTTCGCCATATTTTCCGACAAGGTCCACACGCGGCGTCATTAAATTCCATAACTCTCTCACCTGTCCTTACTCCGTATTTGCGTCTAATACCCCAGTTTGTCACGAAGGAATAAATGAAAAGTGAAACTGCCAAACTGCAGTTAGAGTCTCTGCTGATTTGATTCAAAAGAGCAGACGGCTCACCAGTCAGGTATACATCCGCGGTAATATATCAAGGTTAAAGGTCATCATAGCTTATGTAAAATAGACCCAGCTCCCAACCCAACTTTGAGAATAGATTAACGGCGATATTTTTTTTTATCGCGCGATAAGAGTCTCACGTTAACGCAGCACGTTAACGCCGTTAACGGCCCAGCACTACTTTTTATTTGAGTATTTCTGCTCAAACCATCATGGAATTTGTTGTAGTTTTCCACAGGTTCTGGGAAGCATACAACGAGAATAGAGAGAAAAAATAAATATGATTAAGATAATTAAATGTGTAGAGCACACTGTGAGTCTGAGAGGGACTGTTTTACAATGGTTTTCTTCTAAACTAAAGCAAAGATCATTTACAGTGAGGGACTTTTTATCCTCTACCAGGGACATGCAGAGACCTTTTAAGGGGCAGGGGCTCAAGTGGAAAAAAGGGCACTTTTTATTAAATAATAATAATAATAATCATATTGTGCTGGCGTAACAGAGCTCAGCTAGTAATGTATGTTTTACACACACTCCGTCTGCAGTGTGTGTATGGGCCAGACTGTAAAGCTATGGCCCGGATGCAGTGCGGATGCAGGAGTTGGCATAATCGCTGATAGACGTTCCTCCACTGTTGACACCTTACATTTGAGGACAGAGTTACAATGTAAATAGAGTCTACATTAGCGTATTCGCCTCGCATGTGGTTTTTCTTTCCAAATCGCCGGTTCGAGGCTCGCTTAAAGCGGCTAGACTAACGCCAAGATATACTTTAAAATTTAGTTTTTTTATTGTTTGACAGGGAAAGCGGTCCTTAAATAGAACACGCATTAACTTATACATATATTATATTATTAGTAGTTTTAAAAAAATAATTATTGTCCCCAGGAAAAAGGGCACTTTCTCTCCAGGAGAAAAAATGGCAGGGGCTCAAGCACCCAAAGCCCCCACCTCTGCACGTGCCTGTCCTCTACAGTTACCTCAGGGCTCAGTCTTGCGGCCATTCTGCTTTCACTACTTCTTTCTGCCTTTATTCCTTATTTCTTATTTAAACAAACACACCCGCTTTTCTGTCTTTTCATCTTTATGCTGAATATATTCAGATTTATTTCATTTAGAGCACCTAGTTTTTGTTCATTTTTGTTACAGTTAGGTCCATAAATATTTGGACATCGACACAATTCTAACATGTTTGGCTCTATACACCAACACAATGGATTTGAAATGAAACGAACAAGATGTGCTTTACCTGCAGACTGTCAGCTTTAATTTAAGGGTATTTACAAATCAGGTGAACGCTGTAGGAATTACAACAGTTTGCATATGTGCCTCCCACTTGTTAAGGGTCCAAAAGTAATTGAACAGAATAATAATCATAAATCAAACTTTCACTTTTTAATACTTGGTTGCAAATCATTTGCAGTCAATTTCAGCCTGAAGTCTGGAACACAGAGACATCATCAGACGCTGGGTTTCATTCCTGGTGGTGCTCTACAGCAACTGTCTTAAGTTCCTTCTTGTTCTTGGGTCGTCAGTTTTGTCTTCAGCAAGTGAAATGTAAGCTCAATCGGATTAGGGTCAGGTGATTGACTTGGCCATTGCATAACATTCCACTTCTTTCCCTTCAAAAACTCTTTGGGTGCTTTTGCAGTATGCTATTGGTCAATCTCCATCTGCACTGTGAAGCACCGTCCAATGAGTTCTGAAGTATTTGGCTTAATATGAGAAGAAAATATTGCAGGAAACACTTCAGCATTCATCCTGAGGCTTTTGTCAGCTGTCACATCATCAATAAATACAAGAGAACCAGTTCCATTGACAGCCATACATGCCTACGCCATGTCACTACCACCACCATGCTTCACTGCTTAGTATCATGAGCAGTTCATTTTCATCAAGTTGATCTTGATCTCATCTGTCCAGAAGATGTTGTTCCAGCACTGTGAAGGCTTTTTTAGAACTCTAATCTGGCCTTCCTGTTTTTGAGGCTCACCAATGGTTTACATCTTGTGGTGACCCCTCTGTATTCACTCTGGTGTAGTCTTCTCTTGATTGTTGACTCTAACAAACATACACCACCTGCTGGAGTGTGTTCTTAATCTGGCCAGCTGTTGTGAAGGGGGTTTTCTTCACCAGGGAAAGAATTCTTCAGTCGTCCACCACAGTTGTTTTCCGTGGTCTTCCCGGGTCTTTTGGTGTTGCTGAGCTCACATGTGCGTTCTGTCTTTTTAAGAATGTTCCACACATTTGTTTTGGCCACACTTAATGTTTTTACTATCTCTCTGATGGATTTGTTTTGTTTTTTCAGCCTAATGATGGCTTGCTTGACTGATAGTGACAGTTCTTTGGATCTCATCTTGAGAGTTGACAGTAACAGATTCCGAATGCAAATACTGTAGCACACTTGAAATGAACTCTGGACCTTCTATCTGTTCATTGTAATTGGGATAATGAGGGAATAACACACACCTGGCCATGGAACAGCTTAGAAGCCAATTGTCCAATTACTTTTGGTCCCTTAACAAGTAGGAGGCACATATGCGAACTGTTCCTACACCGTTCACCTGATTTCGATGTAAATACCCTCAAATTAAAGCTGACAGTCTGCAGTTAAAGCACATCTTGTTCGTCTCATTTCAAATCAATTGTGTTGGTGTATAGAGCCAAAAAATGTAAGAATTCTGTCAATGTCCTAATATTTATGGACCTAACTGTATGTCTTGAGTAGGAAATGCTGGTTATAGGAAACATTAAACTTATATAGAGCATGTTGTGGGTCTGAGAAGGGATGTTTTACAAAGGTTTTCTTTTAATCTGAAGGAAACATCCTTTACAGTGAGGGACTTTTGCCTTATACAGTGTCTGTTCACTGTGGAGTAGCTCAGGCAGGGGCGTCGCTAGACCCAATTTACTGGGGCATGTGCCCCAGTAAAAATCGCCAGTGCCCCAGTAAATGCTTTGAGATATGATTTACTTCATATGCAAGTGTATGTATTAAGAGTGGTAATCCCGGAATAAAGACGTTATTCTCTATGTGCAACCGAACCAATGCTGGTGAAAGCACTGTAGTTTAATCAAAAAGCAAACTGACGCATCTCTGCATGTGCGCAAAAATCCACACCCACACACTGCTCCTGCTGGACCCAGACGCGCTGCTCTTCTCCCGGTGCGAGTCCCGGTTAACATGCACGCCGGAAAAAATACCCGCTGCTCACGCGCCACTCATGCATTGTGAAACACCGTCTTTTAGGTGACGGCACGCAGTGAGTTTTGCAAGTGGACAAAACTAAAGTTTAAACAATATGATGGTGATCATACTAAGCACACCTCCTGATAGATTTTTTGTATGAAGCACAAAGGAGGGATGCAGTTAGGGAGGTAAAATTAATAATCCTAATTCTCTGCCATGTGTCAAGTCTAAGACAACAGATAATAAACATTTTTTTTGTATTTTATAGAAATGCCTATAGAATTTCATTAAAATGAAATTATTATTCATGCAAAATATTTTTTAAATGATCTTAGCATATCACTCCAGTTGTGCCTTTACATTATTTTCCAGTTACATATTAATTTAATTTAGAATAATAATTGTAGAATAGCAATAATAATTGTATTTATTTTATATATATATATATATATATATATATATATATATATATATATATATATATATATATATATATATATATATATATATAATTATTATTATTATTATTTTTTATTTTTTTTTGAAGGGGGCGTGCCCCAGTAGAGCTTTATGTCTAGCAACGCCCCTGAGCTCAGGGCTCAGTTTTGGAGCCTATACTGTTTTCACTGTATCTTTCTGCCTTTATATCCTATTTAAACACACAAACACACAGTCATGCTTGTGTGTCCTGTCATCTTTATACTGAAGATATGTTGATTTATTTGATCTGAAGTTTGATCTAGTTCATTTTCATTATGACTTGAGGAGGAAATGCTGGTTATAGCAAAACTGCATGCATCTTAATGCGACTAAATCTAAAGTTATCATTTTTTGGGGGTTTTACTACTTCCATTAATTTAGATTTTTTTTAATTATTATTGTCGTCATCTTCATTATCTTTACTAAAATGCACTGACTGGAGATTTCTCTGCTTTTTTTTCACAGGAGCCAATGAGCGAACAGAACTTTGACGCATATGTAACAACACTGACGGACATGTACACGAATCAAGATCAGTATCAGAGCTCAGAGAACAAGGCCTTGCTAGAAAACATTAAACAAGCTGTGCAAGGCATTCAAGTCTAGCTTCTGGGAACGAAGCGGCTGCGTTCTTATAGCGTAAGGAGCTGAAGACACTTCCAGAAAAAGAAAAGAAAATCATATGGGATGCATCACGCTTTCCTGTTGTACTTTATCAAGCAGTGTTAAAGTCATGTTCTTTAAAACAATGCTGTTATGCGGACTAAACATTATTTTTTTTTTTGATTCTGATTAGTTTTTCTGGCCTTGCTTTATAAAATAATGATCTGCAAAATCATTTTTGGGGGGGGACCTGTGAAGCATTTACATTTTGTACGTTTTTATATGGGCTGGTGTTATGTGAATTATCCTCCTCGCTGCTCATCAATGCACCTTTTAGTGTATATTTACAGTAACAATAATGCTACAACTACAACGTTACAACATTGGTTGATGCTTGCTGAGAGATCATCATCATCAAAAAAAATTTAACTAAACAAAAATTGTGCCATTTTTGTTTATTTTATTTATTATTATTATTTATTATATATTTTATTTTATTAAAAAAATAGCCCAAATTCACTTGCTCACGAGCCATCTACAGTAAGAAGTAAATGAGATTTTTTTTACAGATTTGGAGAAAGCATTGCATCACTTACACTACCTGACAAAATCCAAATTTTAGGAACAACAAATAATATCTTGACTTCTAGTTGATCAATTGGTATCAGAAGTGGCTTACATAAAAGGCAAAGGCCTCTAGATGACACTTATTTGACCAAAATAAAATATGATCATGCCTTGATTTTTAATGATTTAATTAGGACAGTAAAGTCTGCCAAAAGTCTCATCACTGAACCTTCAATAATGTCCAGTATAGAATATAAAGTCATGCTGCAGTGGAAACAGAATGAATATTGTGTCTGACTCCATCATGAGCTTGGAGGACTGCATCATACATCTCTGAATGACTCAAATCACGTATTAATAAAGTCATCTGGAATGGCAAAGAAAGCGTTCTTGCAGGACTCCCAGAGTTCATCAAGAGTCTTTGGATTCATCTTCAACGCCTTACCACAGACATGCTCAATAATGTTCAGGTCTGGTGACTGGACTGGCCAATCCTGGAGCACATTGACCTTGTTTGCTTTCAGGAGCTTTGATGTGGAGGCTGAAGTATGAGAAGGAGCGCTATCCTGCTGGAGAATTGTCCCTCTCCTGTGGTTTGTAATGTAATGGGCAGCACAAATGTCTTGATACCTCAGGCTGTTGATGTTGATCATCCACTCTGCAGATCTCTCACACGCCCCCATACTGAATGGAACCCCAAACCATGATTTTTCGTTCACCAAACTTGACTGATTTCTGTGAGAATCTTGGCTCCATGTTGGTTCCAGTAGGTCTTCTGCAGTATTTGTGATGATTGGGATGCAGCTCAACAGATGATTCAGCAGAGAAATCCACCTTCTGCCACTTTTTCCAAATGATCAACTAGAAGTCAAGTTATTATTTGTTGCTCTTACAACTGAGATCCTCAACAAGACTTTTGTCAGGTAGTGTACATTAAACACAATCACCAAAATATGAGCTCTAAATCCGTAACAGTGCTTTCCAGTGAAAGCTACAAAGTGAACTATTCCTTTAATATCATCTTCATATAACGAAGATGTGGTAATAAAAACGAAGTGCATTTGAATGTTTTATTGTACGAAGGAGATTTGTTAATGCTGTTACTGCTTAAAAAATGCAAAAGGAAAGGCTTATCATCATTTAATCTGCATTAGTTTTATGGCAATAGCAGCTCTAAAAGATCTCTCCACACATCTTCATTTGGTCTGTTTTTGAAATCGACTATGGAAACTTGTTTCCTCCATGGGATAAAAACAAAAGATAAAAGAAGATGATCGTGAGTTTTCTTGCTCTATTTTTCGCAAACTAAAAAATTGTGAAGTTTGATAAACTCATTTTGAGAGGAGCACGTCATATGATTGATCGTATTTGCAGATGACTCATCTGCAATCATCGATAAACCAATCAGATTAATCCAAGCCTACAATAAACAGCCCATTTTATCTTACTTTCCTTATGTCCGTTTTTGAAGAATCCCCCCATCCACCCCTTTTCCTTCTTTACCAGGCGGAGCACTGCAAGAAATAAAGTCTGCATTGTGAGATAGCGATAATCGTAATAAAATAATAATTAAAATAGTCACAATTCGAATACAAATATATGGAAGAAATAAAATTAGAATTACAAGAAAGTGATTGGCCACTTTAAAATTAAAAAGTGAGTTAACCTGTTTCCTTACAATTAAGTTAGACAACATGAAGGAATTGTCCAGAATCCAATATTTTTTACAGATTTTTTTTTTACAACAGATTTCCTCACTTTTTTTTATGTATAGTAAGCGTGAATACCCAGGAGACACAGGACGTCAACACGACATCAGATAGATGTTGCTCCCCAACGTTGTGGGGACCTTGCATTTTGTTCGAAAGTGAAAATCGTGTTGATGAAAATCATGTTGAATCGTGTGAGAACCCAATGTCAGGCCGACGCCAATGTCCAACCTCCAACCTAAAATCAACCAATTATCAACATCTAATGATGTTACAGCTTGACGTTGTGTGGACGTTACTACTATGACGTCTATCAGACGTCTGATTTTGATTGCCATACCTGACGAATAAATGTCAGTATATGCCGTCAATATTGGTTTAAGATGTTGGCTTAACGTTGGATTTTGGTCACTTTCCAACACAAGCTAAAATCAACCAAATATCAACGTCTAATGATGTTACAGCTTGACGTTGTATGGACGTTACCACTATGATGTCTATCAGACGTTGGATTTTGGTTGCCATACCTGACGAATAAATGTCAGTATTTAACGTCAATATTGGTTTAAGATGTTGACCCGATGGTGGATTTTGGTCACTTTCCAACACAACCTAAAATCAATTAAATATCAACATCTAATAATGTTACAGCTTGACGTTGTGTGGACGTTACTACTATGATGTCTATCAGACGTTGGGTTTTAGTTGTCAAACCTGATGAATAAATGTCAGTATTGGATGTCAATGTGACGTTGGTTTAAGATGTTGGCTCGACGTTGAATTTTGGTCACTTTCCAACACAACCTTAAATCAATTTAATATCAACGTCTAAGGATGTCACAGCTTGAGGTTGTGTGGACGTTACCACTATGACGTTTATCAGACAGACGGTGGATTTTAATTGCCATACCTGATGAAAAAGTGTCAGTATTTAACGTCAATATGACGTTGGTTTTAGATGTTGGCTTGACGTTTCCAACACAACCTAAAATCAACCAACTATCAACGTCTAATGATGTTACAGCTTGACGTTGTGTGGACTTTACCACTATGATGTCTATCAGACGTTGGATTTTGGTTGCCATACCTGACGAATAAATGTCAGTATTTAACGTCAATATTGGTTTAAGATGTTGACCCGATGGTGGATTTTGGTCACTTTCCAACACAAACTAAAATCAATTAATTATCAACGTCTAATGATGTTACAGCTTGACGTTGTGTGGACGTTACTACTATGATGTCTATCAGACATCTGATTTTGATTGCCATACCTGACGAATAAATGTCAATGTTTGCCGTCAATATGGCGTTGGTTTAAGATGTTGGCTTAACGTTGGATTTTGGTCACTTTCCAACACAAGCTAAAATCAATTAAATATCAACGTCTAATGATGTTACAGCTTGACGTTGTGTGGACGTTACCACTATGACGTCTATCAGACGTTGGATTTTGGTTGCCATACCTGACGAATAAATGTCAGTATTTAACGTCAATATTGGTTTAAGATGTTGGCTCAACGTTGAATTTTGGTCACTTTCCAACACAACCTTAAATCAATTTAATATCAACGTCTAATGATGTCACAGTTTGAGGTTGTGTGGACGTTACCACTATGACGTTTATCAGACAGACGGTGGATTTTATTTGCCATACCTGATGAAAAAAGTGTCAGTATTTAACGTCAATATGACGTTGGTTTTAGATGTTGGCTTGACGTTTCCAACACAACCTAAAATCAAGCAAATATCAACGTCTAATGATGTTACAGCTTGACGTTGTGTGGACGTTATCACTATGGCACCTATTAGACATTGGATTTTGGTTGTCAAACTTGATGAATAAATGTCAGTATTGGATGTTAATGTGACGTTGGTTTAAGATGTTGGCTCGACGTTGAATTTTGGTCACTTTCCAACACAACCTAAAATCAACTAACTATCAAGGTCATTTGATGTCATTATTGGACGTCAAAATAACGTTGTCCTTAGACGCTGGTTAGATATTGAATTTCAATCACAATCTAAATCAAACCTAATATTAAAGTCTTATGACGTTGTGTGCCTGCTGAGTACTTAAGTATTATGAAAACATTCTGACTATTACATTCGTGTAAACTCACAATTTTTCTTTAACTTTTATTTATTAAATCATGTGGCGGAAACAAGCATCCATAAATAACAGTAGCCAGAATGGGACTGCCTCAGCAATATGTGACTTAACCATGTGTATATTAAAAAAGAGAAAAGAAAAAAAACAAAAAAACGAGATGCAATCTATGTGGTGGGTATATGCAATTTCATGTTTGTACACAGTGGAAGCTACAGAATCTTTCTACTATATGTAAATGATTGATTTTTATATAAATCTTTTTAATACAAATGTTTTAACGGGACGGAGGTTGGAGTTTAAGAGATGTTCCAGTTGGCTGCTGTACTCAGAGCTGCGCAAGGGACACTTTTTTGTTTCGATTTCCCGCGGATGTTTGTGCAGTACGGAAACCGTCGGAGAAGGAGTTTGTAAAGAATATAGACAATAAAAAACGGGACCTACAGGGTTTTTGCCCCTCCACACTTTTTTTGTGCCAGAAGACTATTTGCACTTCGGTCGATGTGCAATCTCCAGGTGTCGAGAAACAAAAAAACGTAAAAAGACGTGAGGAAAGACTTTCAGCGGCTTGAGCAGAGATTACAGGGATTCACGAGGACAATGTCTTTACAATATTGTGCGTTTTTAAATAACGATGCTAGTTCGTTGAGTATGTTCTATATCATATGAAATAATCCCCAGCACTTTATGTCTAATCACTGTACAAAACCATACGAGTAGTCAATCAAACATGAAGCATTTTAAGAAAAGAAAATGTTATCCGAGGTACATTTTTACTCGTGCCCGTCATTTCCATTGTACTATTAGCTGTAGCAGCCTTGCTAATATCTTACCGAGAGCTAATGCAAAGGTGCTTGTACTAAATCCATCGTACTACTAATCAGACCTCTTTTTAAGACTCCATCATTCATCACATCTGCAGCTTTCTGCCAATATAGTAATGCTTTCAATAGAGAAACTAGCTAGTATCAGTTTTGAGTCAATTATCAGCATCGGGTACAATGGAAATTTAAGCACAAACATGCTGCTCATTTACTGTCAATGCATATTAAAAAAATAATAATAAAACGTGGCTTATTAATTACCTGAGGTAAAGCAAAAAGAAGTCACATATTAGAATGCTGATTTTTTTTTTCTCTCCATATGAATTATTGTGAGTTTATTTATCTGAGATTATTCATTTGGAGGTTGATTTGTTGAATCATCGACGAAGACGGGATTTTTGTATAAACTATCGTGCTCTCTGTGGAACTGGAGTTTGATTTATTTTTGTACGATGCAGCATGGATTTGTTGACATTTTAATTTTATTATAAATGTGTGAGATCACAAGTTGGAGTGATTTTTCATTTTTAAATCGTGGAATTTGTACAATATTTGTCATGCTGGATGTTGACACATCGTACTCTGAATAAAGAAAATGGTGTTACCACAGTCGTGACTATATAGACATCTTTCATTGCATTAATATGCCGGAGAAGAAGTCTAAATATATAAATATACAGTTGAAGTCAGAATTAGTAGCCCCCCTGAATTATTCGCCCCCCTGTTTATTTTTTTCCCAAATTTCTGTTTAGCGGAGAGCAGATTTCTTCAACACATTTCTAATCATAATAGTTTTAATAATTCATCTCTAATAACTGATTTATTTTATCTTTGTCATGATGACAGTTAATAATATTTTACTAGATATTTTTCAAGACACTTCTATACAGCTTAAAGTGACATTTAAAGGCTTAACTAGGTTAATTAGGTTAACTAGGCAGGTTATGGTAATTAGGCAAGTTATTGTATAACGATGGTGTGTTCTGGAGACAATCCAAAACTAATATTGCTTAAAGGGGCTAATAATATTGACCTTAAAATGTTTTTTAAAAAATTAAAAACTGCTTTTATTCTAGTCTAAATAAAACAAATAAGACTTTCTCCAGAAGAAAAAATATTATCAGACATACTGTGAAAATTTCCTTGCTCTGTTAAACATAATTTGGGAAATATTTAAAAAAGGGGAAAAAAAATCAAAGGGGGGCGAATAATTCTGACTTCAACCGTATGTGGATGTTTATTTTATATGCATTATGTGTGTGATTCTCTTTACAAAAAGGCAACTATTCGTATGTGATCATCAACCATTTTCAATATTCATTCATTTTCCTTTGGCTTAGTCTCTATTTCTGAGGTCGCCACAGCAGAAGGAACCGCCAATTATTCAATTCAATTCACCTTTATTTCTATTGCGCTTTTACAATGTAGATTGTGTCAAAGCAGCTTCACATAGAAGATTATAGTAAATTGAAACAGTGTCAGTCCAGTTTTCAGTTGAACTGAAGTTCAGTTCAGTTTAGCTCAGTTCAGTGTGGGTTAATAATCACTACCAAGAGTCCAAACACTGAAGATGCGCAGCTCTACAGATCCCGAACCATGCAAGCCAGTGGCGACCGTGGCCAATTGGTGAAAGTGAAGAATCTAAAAAACCTGGAGAGAAACCAGGCTCAGTTTGGCATGACCATTTCTCCAATGGCCAAACGTCTTGTGCAGAGCTGCAGTCTAAGCGCCGGAGGCTGGAGAATGCTGGACCTCAGCGAAGACTCGTCTGTCACTGGAGCGTCACAGGAATCACTCTCTCTCTTCCATGACCACCACAGTAGCTGCTCAGGATACGGCCTGGTCCAGGATTATGAAAACACCTTGGTCTCATCTCGTCGCTGGTCTTGGATCGCATCAGTGGCGCTGCAATTGCTAATTAGCATAGCTGCTGTTCATAGTGTATATAAACGAGATGCAAAAACCTGTGTGGGGCACACTCATGCATCATACTGCTAAGTGATGCACTGAGTGTATGCTTTGCTAAAAAGATAGGTCTTTAATCTAGTTTTGAAGAGCGAGAGTGTGTCTGAGCCTCGGACATTATCAGGAAGGATATTCCAGAGTTTAGTGGCCATAAATGAGAAGGTTTGACCTCCTTTACTCGACTTTGCTATTCTAGGTACTACCAGAAGCCCTGAGTTTTGAGATCTTAAAGAGCGTGTTGGGTTGTAGCGAGACAGGAGGTTGGTTAGATAAACAGGAGCTCGATTATTTATATAGGTCAGAAGCAATAGTTTATAATCCAGCATATGATTTTACACAGCAGATGCTCTTCCAGCTCCAACCCAGTATTGGGTTTTGCATAATATGTAGTGTAATAAACTGCCAGTACATTTTCTGTTATTTTTACAAACTTATTTCTCTCTGTATTATTTCTTATACATTATATTGTCAAGTAATAAAAAACGTCAATAAAAGTCACTTTGTTAAACTGCTCAACATACTCAACATAACAAATTAGACAGAGCAGAGATCAACATCCCATAATGCAATTCACAACTGTCAGATAAACAGAAAACACTTGTGAATCACAAAATATGGAAACTGTTAATTAACAAATATATATATATATATATTTTTTACAGTGTGATGGATGGGTAGGCCTAAATAATGACAGAATTTAAATTTTTGGGTGAACTATCCCCTTTAAGCTTTTGGTCCCCTCCAAATGTTGACTATAATCTATACTATAACCTTCAAAACATGGTCCATTTCTTGCTAAAATATATGTTTATTTGATTTGATAACTTATTTAACTATTTATTTGAGTGCTACTGATCTCCACTACGGTCTGTAAGTAGTGAGGTAAAGGTATTATATTTACACATTCAGCCTTTCTCCTTGACGATATAATTCCAGAACTATTTTATTCTAAATAATGAAATCAAATTAGCAGCCAACGACTATCAAAGTACAACATTGTTCACAGTTAAATAAATATAGCGTGTTGTTTTCAAGTCATACATGTGATTTCACACCGAATATTCAATGTACCACGTTAAACATTAAAGGAAGTATGTTAAAAGTTGTCACTGAACGAATGTGAGAGATATTAAACCAACAAGTAACGTTCAATGTTTCCAGTGCACATACGTAGACTGCGTACTTACGTGCGTAGCGTACTTCACAAACGCCGGCAGCGCACGTACTTTGAAGTGTGCAGTGGGCGAAAGTTTAGTAGGATGGGCTTTTCTCGTGAACATGATTGAGGAGGCTGTGATTGGTCTTTTATGCCGTCAAGTACACGGGCTGTAACACTGCCCTACTTCCCACTGGACTGCTGCTGGATTCCTGCGCACTGCTCTTTCGGTCATGGCGTTGCGGACTGTCCGAAACTTACCCTGCTTTTTAAGTGTACTCGGCGTGTTTCTCCTCAGCAGTGGCCCGTACCGGGTGTCCTCATGTCCGAGCCGCTGTTTATGTTTCCGTACCACTGTCAGATGTATGCATTTAAACCTGGAATCAGTGCCCGCAGTTCTTCCTCAGACCACAATCCTGTAAGTACACTAGCTTTTTTTTTTTTTTGATTTGCTCTGCATCTATATCGGAACTACTTACTTTAACAACTTTAAGCTGCAGTAACTCAATGTTTGTGTGTTCTGCATTGGTCTCAGCGGTTGTATACTGCGCGCTGGCGAGTTTGTGTTGCGTGAATATTGGGGTAAAATTGGTTTTATTTTCGCACATTCGTTCATTTTTGAATAGTGACAACTTCTAATAAAGTTTCCATGATATTTACCATCTATTTTAGGTGTGAAATCACTTGTTAGTTTGACTTTAAAACAACATCAGCACTATTTAATTGACCGTGAACAATGCTTACGTTGATAGTCATTGGCTGCTTATATAATTTCCCTTGCAAAGAATACTTTTATGAAATTATATTAAGGTGAAAGCTCGAATGTGCGAATATATAACCAACTTTACCCCAATAGTTTGAATCACCTTCCTCATCTGGACGAGTCTTTGTTTCAACACAGCGGTTGTGTGTAAACTTTAACCCTACATAGGCAGCATTTTGTGCGCGATTCGACTATATTAGATGTAGACCAACGCAAACTCGGATACAAACTCTGCAGAAGTCTTTGCATGGTCACAAATGCTGCAAGAATTGTGATCCACTTAATTACCGGAGCATATGACATCGGCTCCGTCCCAATACACGCACTAGTGCTCTTGGCCACTCGAGGGCGCGTGAACGCGACAGGAAGTAAGTGCGCGAGACTGTGTGTAGTACCAGGTCTGAAAAAATGCCTCAGTTCTAGTAAAACGAAGTCAATACATACAATTTCTCATTGATAATATAACGCTAGATGACAATTTGCAGGTTATATCTCAGAGTGGAAAGATGTAAACATGCTATTCTGAAGTGAAAATGGCTAACTGTGAGATAGTAGTTTGTTATTGTGAGGAAAATTATCTTTTTTTTTTTAAGAAAGGCATTTGCGACATTTAGTGAGTAATATGAAAGATTCAAAATGATGTTTACATCAAGAAAAATCACTTTACTGTAAGTTTTTGCTACTTAAAAGTAGTTATTGTGTTTACTAAGACCAACAAACGCTGAATATAACATTTATTACAGTTTTTATTCAGCTTTAACAAAAATAAAGTTTGTAACTCATAGTGCGTTAGCTAACGTTGAACAAGCACAACTTTGGATTTGTGTGGCGGCACGGTGGCTCAATGGTTAGCACTGTGGCCTCACAGCAAAGAGATCGCTGGTTTGAGTCCCAGTTGGCATTTATATTTGGAGTTTGCATGTTCTCCCCGTGTTGGTGTGGGTTTCCTTCAGGTGCTCCGGTTTCCCCCACAGTCCAAAGATATGCGGTATAAGGGAATTAAATAAACAATTGGCCGTAGTGTGTGTGTGTGTGTGTGTGTGGTTGTGTGTGTGTGTGTGTGTGTGTGAATGATATGTGTGTTTTCCAGAAATGGGATGTGGCTGGAAGGGCTTCCGCTGTGTAAAATATATGGCGGAATAGTTGCCGGTTCATACTGCTGTGGCGACCTCTGAAAAAGAGACTAAGCTGAAGGAAAATGAATCAATGAATAAACTTTGGATTTCAATAATGTAGTAGCATGTATGAAGTATGTATGAGTAGGGCGGGATGTCATTCCTACCGGTAAATGTGTGTTTCATGTCAAATACGAAAGTGAGAGCATGCTGAAATATTAGCGAGAGCTGTTTGTCCGTTAAGAAAATTGACTGAACAGCAGTCCTAGTTTATCTGTATTTCACTATAATGTAAAGTCTAGGATGCATAAGCTAACTGCTATTAGGCATGGACCGGTATAAGATTCTGACAGTATGACAACCTTGGATAAAAATATCACGGTATTGTGATTACTGCTCTAAAATATATTCTTTTTAAATGTCTGGGTAAAGAAAAAAAACTTTTTTTCCCCTTTGAAAACAATATATTTAACTTTTTGAAAGATTTATAATATTTTGGAGCAGTAAACATGTCAGGCTAAATAATGAAAATGAATCATTGACTTCTGCTTTCTTCATTAGCTTCAAAACACATTTCTTTACAATTTAAAACGGCGTCTTTGGATATTTTTTCTGCTGAAGATACTGCTGTCCTAAAAAACAAAAACAAAATGTAAATAAAAAAATCGTACCCATACATTAGGAACGGTATTACAGAAAATTTTGGCGGTTTTAAAACTTTTCCAAACCGCGGTATACCTTGAAAACGGTTATCGTTCCATGCCTAACTGCTATGTATGAGACAACGCTATCTCACGGCAATTCGTAACTTTTTCATTAGTGGCTAATTCGTATGAATTCGTACGATCTAATTCGTACAAATTAGTATGATTTGCCCATCACCCAATGACGGTTGGGGGTAGGGGTGGGGTTAGGTGCCACGCCTCCTTTTTAAAATCGTACATTTTCGTACGACTGAACTTTAGCCACTAAACTGACAAAACGTAAAATACTTACGTTTCCTCGTGAGATCAGGCTGTATGAGAAAGTCTTACCTCTGATTTATATTTGGTGACGATATCTGTGGGTATCACCATTCAAAATTAAAGCGCAGCTTTCCGCTTATGTCTTATTGCTCAATGCCATAAATTAAAATAAGGACTCATGACAGCAGAGCGGGACTCTGCAAAATAAACCCTGAAACTCTGAACAATGTGAGGAGAGTTTACTCTCACTTCACTTGTTTTAGTTCTTTTGGTCCGTTTAGAAACTTTGCCGTGTGAAAGCGAACCACACCAAGAACAAAGTGCATGTATATATATGTGTGTATGTGTATATAGGTGTATATAGACAACAGACATTTAATGCTTAATTCTAAAGTCTCAATAGAATCTTCAAATATAAAAATGACGTGATAAAAATTCAGTTTCAGACAGAACATTCATAATGAACGCTATAACCATAGTAGTTATATTGAATTCTGGTAGTTTCAGTGTTAATGAAAATGTAAATATGCAATCCAGAACTATTAATCCAGAAATCACAGACAAATTCACAAACATTAAAGCAACACAATATATAAATTTCTGCTAAAATGTGCTGTATATTCTTAAATGATTTCAATGACTAAAATATAATTGAACCATTAAAAATCCAGAATATTTTGAGCAACCAAAAATAAAAATTGAATTTGGGAAACAATGAACTAGATTTATAGGGCTGTGTCAGTGCTGGCTCTGTATCTGCTCTTTTGTCCTGAAGTGTTGCTTTGAAGTGACGGCAGTAACAGTAAGCGTATTGTCCAGCCTCCCCTGCCGATGATCGCATGAATGAATGGCTTTTTACAGCAGCTTCTTTAACGAACTCTTTCTTTTTTTTTTTTGTGGTCACTGTGTTAAGTCTGTAACGCCTCAACAGGAACAGCGTTGATTAACGCATTACTACATGCACAAACACCTATGGCTAAAGACCAAGTATATATACAGTGTTGGGGAGAATACTTTGTAAATGTATTTAGTTACAGAATACCTGCTTTAAAATGTATTCTGTAGCGTATTCCGTTACTTTGCTTAATCCTGGTACTGTATTCTAAATACTTGGAATACTTGCCCTTAAAAACAGCCTTCAAGTCTATTAAATGTCACACTATGCGTTGGTAGCAATTTCTGCAGGAAAACAGAGGGCCTCTAATGCCCATTATTGACTGATAAATAAATAAAACAATATAATTATGTTTATTAAATAATGTTTTATTTATCAAAGTGTCAACAAATTCAATTTCTGTTTCTATAATAAAGATAAAAAGTGCTTGAACATAGACAGCATTACTGTCTGTAATATACAGTATATGTATATAATATGCATTTTGCTCACCCTTTGTATTTCACAGTCTGCACAGAAAAAGAGATTGCACTGCACTGTCAGGTTTCCCTCACCCCTCTCATTCTTTAAAGAGAAAAAATGCTTGAACTTCCAAGACGTGAATGCATTTTTTCCTTTACTGCTGCTAGAAAGTTGCTTCGGTTGCGGCTCCAACCCCTCGAGCTCCTGGTCTGAATCCTCCATATTTGTACACTCAAGTTAACCAGGGCTGCCAACTTTGGCTAAGGTGTCCCGCCCACATTTGTGTCAGAAAAGCGAACGTAAATTTAAGAAGCGTAAATGAAACCTCTGAAAGCGCAAACGACACATCAAGCAGCGAATTCACGAACAATGACGGCAAAAAAAGCAGTTTATTTGAAAATCATGGTTGTTGTCCGGTTGTTCGGTGTTTGCGATCGTCCTTTTTGCTGCGTGAGAAAATGGAGGTGTGGCGTGAGAGCGTGAGAACAGGGTCATTTGCGTGAGTCTCACTGAGTTAACGCTGGTGATTGCAGTCGGGAGTGTAGCTTCTGTTTCTATGGTTTCGGCGGCAATTTAGTAATATTATTATGGGCCAGACACGCATCGCCCGAAGTATTCCAATGGTATTAGGAAAGTAACTGTATTCGAAATACCCTGTTTAAAAATAGTAACTGTAACGGAATACAGTTACTCATGAATAGTATTCTAAATACGTACCGCCGGTACATGTATTCCGTTACTCCACAACACTGTATATATACCAAGTGCTGTTTAATGGAGAGATTTGACTAGACTTTGTTGAAAACGTTTTACTTTTAATAACTGATTTCTTTAATCTTTGCCATGATGACAGCTAGGCATGGGACGATAACCGTTTTCAAGGTATACTGCGGTTTGGAAAAGTCAAGGTTTTCATACCACCAAAATTTTCTTTAATACCGTTCCTAAGGTATTAGGATGATTAATTTTCATTATTTGGCCTGGCACGTTTACTGCTCCAAAATATTATAAATGTTTCTCAAAATAAAATATATTGTGTTCAAAGGGGAAAAACTTTTAGTTTTTTACCCAGACATTTAAAAAGAACATATTTTAGAGCAGTAATCACAATACCGTGATACCGTGAAACCGTGATATTTTTGTCCAAGGTTATCATACCGTCAGAATCTTATACCGGCCCATGCCTAATGACAGCACATAATATTTGACTAGATATTCTTCAAGACACTAGTATTCAGCTTAAAGTGACATTTAAAGGTTTCACTGGGTTAATTAGGTTAAGTTAGGTCATTGGACCACAGTGGTTTGTTCTGTAGCCAATTGAAAAAAAAAATCTTAAAGGACTAATAATAATGACCTTAACCCTTGTGGACTGTTCAGATTTACTACCCTTTTTATGTTAACAGTTTTTAACAGTAAAAATTGCAAATTTCCAAAAGGAAAAAAACACCAACAATTAAGAATGCATGATTATATGCTGTCATGGCTTTGCAAAAAAAAAAAAGTGATTATAATGGAGCTCTGGAAAAAAGCTCTGGAGCTTTTATGCTGCGTTCACACCAGACGCGGAACGCGCGGCTAAATCGCGCTATTCGCGTGTAAATAGACGCGTGAACATTTGAGTTTACTCGCTTCATTCGCGCGTCAGACTCCGCTTCATTCGCGCGTCAAACTCCGCTTCATTCACGCGTCAAATTCACTTCAGAACAGACGCGGATTCGCAGGGCTGCCCGGTGAATGTAGCTTCGTTGCTAAATGGCTAACATGGATTTTATTGAGAAAATAACTGTGTTTATGTGCTTTATAAAGGCTGAAAAACAGCGTCGATACGTTTAGAGCAGTGTCTGAGTCCACTAGATACTTTCAGAGATGCACTTAGCTCTGTGAGCTCATAAACTCCTCCAGAAACTTAACCTGGATGACTGGGGCTTTCAGCGGTGCTTCTGACTGAGCCAAGCCCAGTTTGATGAACAGTTGTCGGTGTGGGCTGGAGGATTTCCCCCGGACACCAACAACAGGTGCTACGTCACAATCATGCCCCCACAAGAGCAAGCTCCTGATTGGTTAACGCGGCGCGAATGTCCGCAGAAGTTCAGATTTTTGAACTCGAGCGATTCACGCGATTTTGCGCGTCAAACGCTCAATTAGCGCGTATGGCGCCATCCGTGCCGCGCAATTCGCGTCATTCACGCGTTTGCATTGACTTAACAAGTAAATCACTCGCGCTTGGCGCTTCTTCCGCGTCTGGTGTGAACGCAGCATTACAACCCAGCCCACTACAGCGTAGGGGTGTCGGAAGGTTCGGAAGAAAACATAATTTGAAGTATACCAGGGCCTTAACTGAAATTATCCATGCTCTGTTAATGAATCAAGAATTAAAATTTCACATGATGGCTAATTATAATTAAGCCTTCAGCTGTATCTTAGTCTGCATCTAAAGCAATATACTCATAGAAAGTGTGGATCCCAAATCGATGTGAATTTGCAATGCATTCCTCGGCTGGTTTTTATAATCCCATGTGTCAGTTGCATGCGTTTGTTTCCAAATCCACGATGTATCTGTGCAGCTGCAAACAGACAGAGGCCTGCATTCAGATTCATGGCTGATTGCAGATGAGAAAGTGAAGCCCGACAGCATTAGCGAAACTCTCCACATCTGTCTGCAAGATCTCTTGGAGAAACCGCACATAATGACTCTAGCACTGCAAAAAGCTGATCCCAGGCCAGCGCATTATTACACCGCTGAGCCGCTCATTGTGTCTGAGCAGGAGGGAAGTGTGCTGTAAAGTACATGAACGGCTCATTTGTAAAGCTTGACGTCGTTTTTGGACTCGAGTGCTCTGCTCTGCTCAAGGGAGCTTATAGCCTATTAGTTAGTGAATCAACCTGGGGTGCGTTTCCGAAAACCATCATTAGCCAACTAAGGTCGCAAGTTGCGTCGTTACAAACATAGTTTGTTGATTTTGGCGCTTCCCAAATCCATCATTCCAATGAACATTCGCAAACTGCGTCGCAAACTTCCATGCTGGCAACTACACCTCTGGAGCTGTAGTTAGAAACATAGTTCCTGGTTGTGTTCTATTCCCAGTTATCCCCCCTATGCCCTATTCATTTAGAAAATTTTTAAACTTGGAATAATTTAAAAATAAAAAAGCATTAAAGTCGTCACTCTTAGGTGTAATTTGTTTTCAAAGCATTATTACAGTTCAGTTTTAGCGATCTTCATGTTTACATATATGCTCTAGGCTAGTGTTTAACAGCAGATGGCGCTCTAGGCTAGTTGTTAACAGTAGATGGCACTCTAGGCTAGTTTTTAACAGCAGATGGCACACTAGGCTATTTTTTAACCCTAGACGGGGTGCTCTAGACTAGTTTTTAACAGCAGATGGTGCTCTATGCTAGTTTTTAACAGCAGATGGTGCTCTATGCTAGTTTTTAACAGCAGAATGTGCTCTATGCTAGTTTTTAACAGCAGATGGCGCTCTAGGCTAGTTGTTAACAGTAGATGGCGCTCTAGGCTAGTTTTTAACAGCAGATGGCGCTCTATGCTAGTTTTTAACAGCAGATGGCGCTCTAGGCTAGTTTTTAACAGCAGAAGGCGCTCTAGGCTAGTTTTTAACAGTAGACGATGCTCTAGGCTAGTTTTTAACAGCAGATGGCGCTCTAGGCTAGTTTTTAACAGCAGATGGCGCTCTAGGCTAGTTTTTAACAGCAGAAGGCGCTCTAGGCTAGTTTTTAACAATAGACGATGCTCTAGGCTAGTCTTTAACAGCAGATGGCGCTCTAGGCTAGTTTTTAACAGCAGATGGCGCTCTAGGCTAGTCTTTAACAGCAGATGGCGCTCTAGGCTAGTTTTTAACAACAGATAGTGCTCTAGGCTAGTCTTTAACAGCAGATGGCGCTCTAGGCTAGTTTTTAACAACAGATAGTGCTCTAGGCTAGTCTTTAACAGCAGATGGCGCTCTAGGCTAGTTTTTAACAGCAGAAGGCGCTCTATGCTAGTTTTTAACAGCAGATGGTGCTCTATGCTAGTTTTTAACAGCAGATGGTGCTCTAGGCTACTCTTTAACAGCAGATGGCGCTCTAGGCTAGTTTTTAACAACAGATAGTGCTCTAGGCTAGTCTTTAACAGCAGATGGCGCTCTAGGCTAGTTTTTAACAGCAGAAGGCGCTCTATGCTAGTTTTTAACAGCAGATGGCGCTCTAGGCTAGTTTTTGACAGCAGATGGTGCTCTAAGCTAGTTTTTAACAGCAGATGGCGCTCTAGGCTAGTTGTTAACAGTAGATGGCGCTCTAGGCTAGTTTTTAACAGCAGATGGCGCACTATGCTATTTTTTAACCCTAGACGGGGTGCTCTATGCTAGTTTTTAACAGCAGATGGTGCTCTAGGCTAGTCTTTAACAGCAGATGGCGCTCTAGGCTAGTTTTTAACAGTAGACGATGCTCTAGGCTTGTCTTTAACAGCAGATGGCGCTCTAGGCTAGTTTTTAACAGCAGAAGGCGCTCTAGGCTAGTTTTTAACAGCAGAAGGCGCTCTAGGCTAGTTTTTAACAGTAGATGGCGCTCTATGCTAGTTTTTAACAGCAGAAGGCGCTCTATGCTAGTTTTTGACAGCAGATGGTGCTCTAAGCTAGTTTTTAACAGCAGATGGCGCTCTAGGCTAGTTGTTAACAGTAGATGGCGCTCTAGGCTAGTTTTTAACAGCAGATGGCCCACTATGCTATTTTTTAACCCTAGACGGGGTGCTCTATGCTAGTTTTTAACAGCAGATGGCGCTCTAGGCTAGTTTTTAACAGCAGATGGCGCTCTAGGCTATTTTTTAACAGTAGACGATGCTCTAGGCTTGTCTTTAACAGCAGATGGCGCTCTAGGCTAGTTTTTAACAGCAGAAGGCGCTCTAGGCTAGTTTTTAACAGCAGACGGTGCTCTAGGCTAGTTTTTAACAGCAGAAGGCGCTCTAGGCTAGTTTTAACAGCAGATGGCGCTCTAGGCTAGTTTTTAACAGCAGATGGCGCACTAGGCTATTTTTTAACCCTAGACGGGATGCTCTATGCTAGTTTTTAACAGCAGATGGTGCTCTATGCTAGTTTTTAACAGCAGATGGTGCTCTAGGCTAGTCTTTAACAGCAGATGGCGCTCTAGGCTAGTCTTTAACAGCAGATGGCGCTCTAGGCTAGTTGTTAACAGTAGATAGCGCTCTAGGCTAGTTTTTAACAGCAGATGGCGCTCTAGGCTAGTTGTTAACAGTAGATGGCGCTCTAGGCTAGTTTTTAACAGCAGATGGCGCACTATGCTATTTTTTAACCCTAGACGGGGTGCTCTATGCTAGTTTTTAACAGCAGATGGTGCTCTAGGCTAGTCTTTAACAGCAGATGGCGCTCTAGGCTAGTTTTTAACAGCAGAAGGCGCTCTAGGCTAGTTTTTAACAGCAGACGGTGCTCTAGGCTAGTTTTTAACAGCAGAAGGCGCTCTAGGCTAGTTTTTAACAGCAGATGGCGCTCTAGGCTAGTTTTTAACAGCAGATGGCGCACTAGGCTATTTTTTAACCCTAGACGGGATGCTCTATGCTAGTTTTTAACAGCAGATGGTGCTCTATGCTAGTTTTTAACAGCAGATGGTGCTCTAGGCTAGTCTTTAACAGCAGATGGCGCTCTAGGCTAGTCTTTAACAGCAGATGGCGCTCTAGGCTAGTTGTTAACAGTAGATAGCGCTCTAGGCTAGTTTTTAACAGCAGATGGCGCTCTAGGCTAGTTTTTAACAGCAGATGGCGCTCTAGGCTAGTCTTTAACAGCAGATGACGCTCTAGGCTAGTTTTTAACAGCAGACGGCGCTCTAGGCTAGTTTTTAACAGCAGATGGCGCTCTAGGCTAGTTTTTAACAGCAGATGGCGCTCTAGGCTAGTTTTTAACAGCAGATGGGGCTCTAGGCTAGTTTTTAACAGCAGATGGCGCTCTAGGCTAGTTTTTAACAGCAGACGGCGCTCTAGGCTAGTTTTTAACAGCAGATGGCGCTCTAGGCTAGTTTTTAACAGCAGATGGCGCTCTAGGCTAGTTTTTAACAGCAGATGGCGCTCTAGGCTAGTTTTTAACAGCAGATGGCGCTCTAGGCTAGTTTTTAACAGCAGATGGGGCTCTAGGCTAGTTTTTAACAGCAGATGACCAGTCTGAATTATATTTGACCAGGAGCTACAGAATTGTATTTAACTACTGTATTATACAAAAATTATACGATTTATGCAAATGTTTCTAGTCCAAATATCTAACATAAACTGTCAATTTAAACCATCTAGTGAAACTGTATTCATATCGCAATATTTATGGCAGAAATAAAAAATATCGCAATATCACGTTTTTCCAATGTCATGCAGCCCTACATTTGAGATTTTACGATGTGTTTACAGTTTATGCATTTAGTAGACCCTTTTATCTGAAGCAACTTACAAAAGAGAAACCAACAAAAGAGGTTAAATGATGCCTTACAACCGAGAAATGGTATAGTTTTCAAGTGTGTGTGTGTGTGTGTTAAAATAAAAGCAGACGTGTGTCCAGCTCTCGTCTTTCAGCTGGTTTCTCAGCGAGGAACTGTAGAGAGGAAAGCGGCGTTGTGTGGAATTTGCTGCAGTCAGGTTTTGTCAGGCATTCATTCTCAGAGCCATTGTGGAATGCAAAGCCTGTAAAATCCCGAAAGCTTTGCTCATTTGCACAGAGGAGATACGGGCCCTGATAGTTATTAAAGGAGCACTTCTGGTGCTCTCTTCCTGTGCCAGTGTTGCGGGAGATCTCCGTGCACTGTTACAGCATTACAAAGCTGAAAGTCAGGCCTGAGGAAGGTATGAGCTTCATAATGTAGTGCGCTTGATTTACCCCGTTTGGCTTAAAGGGACAGTTCACACAAAAATGAACAATTTATTTATGAAATATTTTGAAAAATGTTGAAAAAAGATAGCCATTGACTAGTGCCGTCAAACAATTAATCGAAAAATATGTATAAAATACAAAACCAAAATATATATACACACACACTCACACACACACTCACCGGCCACTTTATTAGGTACACATTACTAGTACCGGGTTGGACCCCTTTGTCTTCAGAACTGTCTTAATCCTTCATGGCAGAGATTCAACAAGGTACTGAAAATATTCCTGAGATTTTGCTCCATATTGTCATGATAGCATCACACAGTTGCTGCAGATTTGTCGGCTGCACATCCATGATGCCAATCTCCCGTTCCACTACATCCCAAAGGTGCTCTATTGGATTGAGCTCTGGTGACTGTGGAGGCCATTTGAGTACAGTGAACTCATTGTCATGTTCAAGAAACCAGTCTGAGATGATTCACGCTTTATGACATGGTGCGTTATTCTGCTGAAAGTAGCCATCAGAAGATGGAGACACTGTGGTCATAAAGGGATGGACATGGTCAGCAACAATACTCAGGTAGGCTGTGGCGTTGACAAAATGCTCAATTGGTACTAATGGACCCAAAGTGTGCCAAGAAAATATCCCCCACACCATTACACCACCACCACCAGCCTGAACTGTTGATACAAGGCAGGATGGATCCATGCTTTCATGTTGTTGATGCCAAATTCTGACCCGACCATCCGAATGTGGCAGCAGAAATGGAGACTCATCAGACCAGGCAACGTTTCTCCAATCTTCTATTGTCCAGTTTGGTGAGCCTGTGTGAATTGTAGCCTCAGTTTCCTGTTCTTAGCTGACAGGAGTGGCACCCGGTGTGGTCTTCTGCTGCTGTAGCTCATCCGCCTCAAGGTTGGACGTGTTGTGTGTTCAGAGATGCTCTTCTGCAGACCTCGGTTGTATCGAGTGCTTATTTGAGTTACTGCTGCCTTTCTATCAGCTGGAACCAGTCTGGCCATTTTCCTTTGACCTCTGGCATCAACAAGCACATATGTTCTGTAAATACAAGCTTTTATTTTAAATATGGTTAATTGTGCTTGATTTTTTTGACAGCACTAATTTATGATTATTATTATGTAATTAGATTGCCTATATGATTAGACGGCATGATTATTGCACAGGTGGGCCTTAAGCTGACCACAATAAAAGGCCACTCTATATACATGTATGTTTATGTGTGTGTATGTGTAAATACAAGCTTTTATTTGGGATATGATTAATGTTTTGACAGCACTACTATTTACATCCATAGTAGGAAAAGCAAATACAGTATAAGCCAATGGCTACCGTTTCCAAAATTGTTAAAAATATCTTCATTAGTGTTTAATTGAAGTTAGAAACTCAAACAGGTTTGAAACAAGTAAAGGGTGGGGAAATGGTGAACTGTCCCTTTAAGAGAGCCAGTCAGTGATTCCCTAGAGGATTCCTTTGGCAGTCCATCTGAAGCTTTAGTTTGACCGTAAATTATTCGTTCTGCTGCGCTCATAAAGCACACGCTTTCTACACGACGAACACATGTACACTTTGTCTGACTCGCTGTTTGTGTGGCATTTGTTAAGTCTTTATCAGGGGGAACGACTTTGGTAAAGCATCGTTTAACCCTGTAAAGTCTAACTTATAACATTTGATTGGCACATTTTATTCTGTTGTTATTGAGTTGTTCAAAACTGAAGCGGTTATTATCTAGTCATAGTCGTCTTCAGCTGTTGCTTCATGTGTCTGTAATATGTTTACTGATATTATACACAGTTAAACATCCGATTATAAGCCTTTCTGTGAAATTGTGATTATTTTTCAAATATTTCTCAAGTGCTGTTGAACAGAGGTTTCTTAACGCATTTTTAACATAATTGGTTTAGTAACTAATTTCTAACAATTAATTTCTTTTATCTTTTCCGTGATGACCGTACTCAATATTTTAATAATTATTTTGTAAGATATTATATTCAGCTCAGTGTAATTTAATGGCTTTAAGAAACACTTCCTTTATTTTTTCTTCTTTTTTAGGATTTTTAAAGTAATTTTTTAATCCATTTAGCTGATTTCCAGGTCTGGCGGGAACACTTTTAGCTTAGCTTAGCATAGATCATTAAATCGGATTAGACCGTTAGCCAATTGAAAAAAAACATCTCTCTATCTATCTATCTATCTATCTATCTATCTATCTATCTATCTATCTATCTATCTATCTATCTATCTATCTATCTATCTATCTATCTATCTATCTATCTATCTATCTATCTATCTATCTATCTATCTATCTGTCTGTCTGTCTGTCTGTCTGTCTATCTATCTATCTATCTATCTATCTATCTATCTATCTATCTATCTATCTATCTATATATATATATATATCTACAGTGAGGGAAATAAGTATTTAATCACACTGTGATTTTTCAAAATCTCCTACTTTGAAGTCATGGAGGGGTCTAGAATTTTCAGTATAGGTGCAATTCCACTGTGAGAGACAGAATCTAAAAATAACAATGCAGAAATCACATTGTCTGACTTTAACAATTTATTTGTAAATTACTGTGTCAAATAAGTATTTGATCACTTGAGTCGAGCATTTTAAATATTTAGTACAGAAGCCTTTGTTCACAATTACAGAGGTCAAAGGGTTCCTATAGTTCTTCAGCAGGTTTGCACACACTGAAGGAGGGATTTTGCCCACTGATCTTCTCTAGATCTGTCAGGTTTCAGGGCTGTCGCTGACCAACATGGAGTTTCAGCTCCCTCTAAAGATTTTCTATTGGATTTAGATCTGGAGACTGGCTAGACCACTCCAAAACCTTGTTATGCTGCTTACGAAGCCACTCCTTGGTTTTCCTGGCTGTGTGCTTTGGGTCATTGTCATGTTGGAAGATCCAGCCACGACCCATCTTTAATGCTCTGACTGAGGGAAGGAGGTTTTTGCCCAATATCTCACAATACATGGCCACGTTCATCCTCTCCTTAATACAGTGCAGTCATTCTGTCCCCTGTGCAGAGAAACACCCCAGAGCATGATTATTGGGATGATACACATCATTCTTCTTCCTCCAAATTCAGTGAATACAGTTAAGACAAAAAGTTTTACTTTGGTCTCATCTGACCACAGGACCTCCTCCCATGAATACTCTGGACCATCCAGATGGTCCCTGGCAAACTTCAGATGGGTCTTGACATGGGCTAACTTAAGCAGGGGAACCTTCCGTGCGATGCATGGTTTTAAAACATGAAATCTTACTGCATTACTGATAGTACCCTTGAAAACGGTGGTCCTAGCTCTCTGCACGGCATTGATCAGCTCCTCCTGCATAATTCTGGACTGATTCTAGACCATTCTTGGCATCATTAATACCCCACGAGGAGAGATCTTCCGTGGGGCCCCAGTCTGAAGGACATTGACAGTCATCATTAGCCTCTTCCATTTTCTGACTATTGCTCCAACAGTTGCTCTTTCTTGGCAATTGCCCCGTAGCAGTTTCAGCTTTATGAAAGTCTACAGTTTCATCTCTTGTGTCTTTTGACAGCTCTTTGGTTTTGGCCATGTTGCTACTTAGACTTTTGACTGATTGTGGGGTGCACAGGTGTCTTTATGACAGATAGTGACCTCAAACAAGTGCTGCTAAATTAATATCATGAGCAGAGGGTAGCTGGACTATTTTAAAGCAGAATAACAGGTCTTTGAGGGTCAGAAATTTGGCTGAAAAGCAAGTGATCAAATACTTATTTCACACAGTAATTTACAAATAAATTGTTAAAGTCATACAATGTGATTTCTGCATTTTTATTTTTAGATTCTGTCTCTCACAGTGGAATTGCACCTATACTGAAAATTCTAGACCCCTCCATGATTTCTAAGTAGGAGATCTTGAAAAATCACAGTGTGATTAAATACTTATTTCCCTCACTGTATGTATATATATATATATATATATATATATATATATATATATATATATATATATATATATATAAAAATAAGACTTTCTACCCAATATTTGCCCATATTTATGTTTGAGTTGAGATTTATAGTCATTATAGAAGTGTATAGGGCTCTATTTTAACGATCTAGGCTCAAAGTCTAAAGCTCATGTCGCAAAAGCATTAAGGCGGTGTTTGAATCCACTTTTGCTATTTTAAGGATGAAAAAATACGATCTGCGCCCGCCTCATGGTCTAACAGGGTTGTGCTTATTCTCTTATTGAGTTCTGGGTGTGTTTTGAGCATAACCTGCATTAAACCAATCAGAGTCTCGTCCCTCATTCCCTTTAAGAGTCCGTTTCGTCGCTCCATGGCTTACTTGCTATTTACATGGCGACTTTGTAAGTGTAAATTAAAAACTGAACACTTTACTAGTGAGAAAACAGTTAAACAGAGCATCTGCAGCGTGAGGATAAAGAACGAGCCTCCTCCATTCAGCCTCTTTACTTTCTTTTTACTTTACTTTTACTCTTTACTTCACTTAAACGGTGTTGTACGCTCTCCACTGAACACATCCATTAGCCCACATATTTAATTTAGTTTGTTAACGCAAAAGATTTATGTCAAAACTATTTCTAAATTCAGTTCTAATCTCCAGCAAAGGAATAAATGAACAATAATAATGAAGAGTGGTCAAACAATCTAAGCATTAACTAAGTGTTTAGTTATATCCAAACACGTGTCTGTTCTTATGCCCCATATGGTGATGCAGACTTCTCCAAAACCCCACTGGTGGACAAATCGAAACATGTTTTAATTAAAACAAATATAAATATGCATATAATCAATAATAATGCTAATAATAATAACAATGTACAAGGTTTCCGCTACATTCATTCATCCGTGGCGGGCCGCCACGCCAAAATTCATCCCGCCAGGCTACATTACAGCTTCTCATTTTAAACATTTAGTCGTGTTTTTTTATAGCGGGTTATAATCACACCAAAACATATTAAAAGGTAAGTGAATTATAATAGCGCAAACATTTCTGTAACCGTAGTAGTGCTGTGCGCTATTTGTTCAACCCTTTAAGGTGACATGCTGACTGACTGACAGGTGCGTGATGCGTGGGGCGCCAGCAAACACGGCGTAGCTTTCAGTTAAGATGAACACAGTTTCCTTAAGTATACTTATCTTTCTGGAGTTTATAGCCGTTTCACTTTACTTCAGGACGCGTTAATATCGGAAAATGCACAAAAACGCACTTCAGCAGCGCTTACTGGAGAGCGCACGAGAAGATCTGCACTTGAACGTGTAAATTTGAGTGCGTGCAAGAAGTTTTGTGCACGAAGAGGAAATCGGCGCGCAAGCAAAGAGATTCGCATGCTCATATTACATGAATGCGTTCTCGACTTGTAATACTGCGTGTAATATTTGTCTTTGAAATAGTTGGCAGATCTGTGTAAAAAAAAAAGCCTGCCGCCACAGCTGGGAAAAATCCTAGAGGAAACATTGATATACTAATGCAGATTGTCAGAAATAAACTAAAAAAGCCCCCCGAGGTGAAGAAGGCATGGAGGCAGTGTTTTGTGTGTGTGATAGAGCCTTTTTCAGTAAAAGTATTTCTAAAGCTAATTTAAATAATATGTTACTGATGTAATAACTAATTGGCAATTCGTTTTTTTACAAATCAAATTAAAATGTATGACTGAGATGCATTGAGATGATACGAATCTCATGATCCGAATGAGATGAAGCACAAATGGATCAGAATGAGCCACTGAATGAAAGTTACAGATTGAGATTGTGTTGTTCTGTCATACGTCGGGCTGTTCAGAGGATCAGTCTCCGTCTGTGTTTCTGTCAGGTTGTGTTTTATCGTGCGTTTGGAGTGGGGAATTTCCTCTGATATGGTTAGGCTGGATGTGAGCAAAGCCGCATCCTGTTTTGTGTTGACATTCATTCTCCTGCTATCAGCCCATTCAGAGTGTCCCGTCAGAGACCCGTGAGTCCTCGACAGGCCACAACACAGTGTCACACACACGACACTCTTACAGTACAAAGAGCAATATTATAATTGAGGCAAAATGTTAAGAAAGAAAGAACTGAAGAACGAGAGAAGTGATTAAAGAAAGAAAGATATGAAAGAAAGAGAAAAAGAAAGTAATAAAAAGAGGAAGACAGAAAAAAAGAGGGAATAAAAGAAAAAAGATGAAAGAATAAATGAAAAAGAAAGAAATAAAAATAAGAAAGAAAGAAAGAAAGAAAGAAAGAACAAGAGGAAAAAACATGAAAAGAGGAAATGGGAAAGAAATGAAGAGGAAAGAAAGACAAAAGTAAAGAAAGAAATGAAAGAAGTAAAGAAAGAAAGAGAAAAAATATATTGTTGAAGTCAGAATTATTAGCCCCACTGTTTATTTTTTCTCTCAATATCGGTTTAATGGAGAGAAGATTTTTTCATCACATTTCTAATCATAATAGTTTTATTAACTCATCTCTAATAACTGATTTATTTTCTCTTTGTCATGATGACAGCACATAATATTAGATATTTTTCAAGACACTTCTATACAGCTTAAAGTGACATTTAAATGCTTAACTAGGTTAATTAGGGTAACTAGGCAGGTTAGGGTAGTTAGTTATTGTATAATGATGGTTTGTTCTGTAGACTCTCGCAAAAAAAAAAATTAGCTTAAAGGGGCTAATAATATTGACCCTAAAATGGTTCTTAAAAAATTAAAAACTGCTTTTATTCTAGCCTAAATAAAACAAATAAGACTTTCACCAGAAGAAAAAATATTATCAAACATACTGTGAAAATTTCCTTCCTCTGTTAAACATCATTTGGGAAATATTTAAAAAAGAAAAATAAATTCAAAGGGGGGCGAATAATTCTGACTTCAACTGTATATAAAGAAAGAAATAAAAAAAAGGGAAAAAATAAAAAGAGAAAGGAGAGAAAAAGAAAGACAAAAAGAAAGAAAAAAAGTAGAGAAAGAAAGAAAAAGGACAAACAAAAAATGGGAAAGAAGAAAAAGAAAGAGGTAAAGAGAGAAAGAAAAAGAAGAAAAGAAAAGAAAGAAGTAAAAACGAAAGAAGTTAAGAAAGATGTGAAAGAAAGAAAAAGAGAAAAAAGAAAGTAATACAAGGAGGAACAAAGAAAAAGAGGAAAGAAAGAAAAAATATGAAAGAAACGAAAAGAGGAAAAAATAAATAAATGAAGAGGAAAGAAAGAAGAAAATCAATAAACGAAGACAAAAGAAGTAAAGAAAGAACTAATGAAAGAAAGTAGGAGGAAAAAATAACAAATAAAAGAAGAAATATAGAAAAAGAAACATGGAAAGAAGTAAAGAAAGAAAAAAGTGAAAAAAAAGAAAGTAATAAAAGAGCAAAACAGAAAGAAAGAAATAGAGGGAGGAAAGAGAAATGATTGAATAAATAATGAAGTGAAGAAAGAATAAGTTTTATTCAATTCATCTTTATTTTATAGCGCTTTTACAATGTAGATTGTGTCAAAGCTGCTTTAAGATTATGCTATAATGCTATGATGCTATAAGAAGATTATAGTAAAGTCCAGATTTCAGAGTTGATACTAAGTAAATATTAGCAAGAAGAAATGATAGAAAGAATAAAGATATGAAAGAAAGAAAAATAATGATGAAAGGAAAGGAAGAAAGAAGACAGAAATAATGAAGAGAAGGAAGAAAGAAAGAAGAAATGATGGAAAGAAGGAAAAAAATAAATAAGTAAATAAATGATAACAAGAAAGAAGGAAAAATGAACGACATAAAAAAGAAATAAATAACTGAATGAAAGAAAAGAAAAGAGAGAGAGAGGATTGTCATGGTTGACTTTTTTTCCAGAAAACTGGTCAGAATTAGATTTTTACTGATTTATTTTTTCTCTTCTGCGCTGTAAAAATAATGATACAATTAAAAAGTTCAGGGGATGTTTTTATGCTGCTTTAACTTTTTTAATACAATAATAGATTTATTTTATTGTTTAAGTTATGCAAATTGTAACTTGGCGACACGGTGGCTCAGTGGTTAGCACTGTCGCCTCACAGCAAGGTTCAAGGCATAAGTTGGTGGTGGTTCGAGTCCTGGCTGGGCCAGTTGGCGTTTCTGTGTGGAGTTTGCATGTTCTACCCATGTTGGCGTGTGTTTACTCCGGGTGCTCTGGTTCCTTCCACAGTCCAAACACATGCGCTATAGGGGAATTGTTGAACTAACTTGACCATGGGGTGTGTGTGTGTGTGTGTGTGAATGTAATAGTGTATGGGTGTTTCTCAGTACTAAATTGCTGGAAGGGCATCTGCTGTGTAAAGCATATGCTGGAATAGTTGGCGGTTCATTCCACTGTGGCGAATGTTCTGCTGATAAATAAGGGACTGCGCCGAAGGAAAATGAATGAAGGAAATTAACTTGATATTTTAAGCCAAGTTAAAGTGATTCGACTTTAAAAAAAGTAAGGCAGCTGTTCTATCAGCTGTACACACCATGAGCTTTCCTGATTATAAAACCAAACCTAAATCCACATTTCAAGCAGATTTTTTTTTTTTTGTCTGTTTTTGTCACACACTTTCCCTCCTGAAAAGCCAACGTTAATGCTTGTGCGCTTTCAAAGTTTGCGAAACAGATCCAGCTGTAAGGCTTTGTTATGATTGTTTGCTGTGAACCGTATCGTCCGTCTTGGCCTCTTTCTGAACACGTCTCGCATGTGTTGTGTACTTTTGATTGGGAAAGTGTCTGCTGCCAAAAACCAGGCTACGGTTAATCAGTCCAAGCTCTATTATATGAGTTCAGCACTCAAACATGTGCTGGAGATGCAGAGCTTAGGCCCCCCTAGAGACCAGCCATGTTTCCATCCATTACATTTATGCGCAAAACTGGAATATCACATAAAAATATTTGTTAATAAAGCAGCCAACGAGAGACCAAAGAGAACAAAATGGTCATTTCATGATACACTGGAGCAAATATCCGACAGAGAAATGTAGTTTTATGTGGTAGGAGAAGCCACCGTGGTCTTTTTCCTGATATAATAAATGAACTGCACCTCAGAAGACGAAACGCAATGAAGGCGAGATGCAATCAAGCATACCTAATGTCACTTCTGGGGGAGTTGAGTTAATGTGTAATCTGTATATCCTGCATTTTGCATCCTGACATGAGTTTGAACATGTCTTGTGTTGCTCAGTAACAAATAAAAGAGTAACTCCTTCCACATCAACCACATCATTTTTCCTCTCATCATTTTTATCAGTCAGTATCAGCTCAGCTTCTGTCTGTGATACAGATTTCTGAGGCAGATTTGTGCTAGGCACCTCACTAGCACCGGCCAAAGCCACTGTAACATTCTTCATCTCAGTGTCACGCGCAGCATGATTTTTTCCGCCATCATTTACAGAAACTACGATCGCATTATTCATACGAGATGCTGAAAGGATGTGTTCAGTGCCCACGACTTCACCTATAGCCAAAACACATTCTTCCACACTAACAGCAGAGTCCACTTTGATATCATGACGCCGTGTCAGAAAATCAAAGCTCTGACTCCCTGTCATAGCCATTCTGACACGAAAACCAAGAGCAGATGCTCCGGTATAAGTTTAATTAACTCTCTTTCTCAATCTAATGTGGCCAATAACCCTTAAAGAAGAGTGAAAGGATCGAAAAAAAGTAAGTCTCTCGTTCCAGCACACGCACCAAACACTCACTCAAAGCTCCGCCCACTCACTCAGCACATGCGCAGCAGAAAGAAAGACGAACAGAGCTAAGATAGATAAAAAGAGAGAAAGTAAGAAGTAAATTAGAAAGAAAGAAACAAAAAAAGATATGAAATAAAGTAAAGGAATAGAAGAAGTGATAGAAAGAAGAAATGACAGAATAGAAAGAAAGAAAGAAAAATATGTGAAAGAAGAAATGATAGAAAGAAAAAAATGATAGAAAGGAAAGAGAGAAAAGAAAAAAACAAGATAGGAAATAAAGAAAAGCAAAGGAAGAAGTGATAGAAAGAAGAAATGACAGACTAGAAAGAAGAAAAAGAAAGAAAAATATATGAAAAAATAAAGTAGCAGTTATAGGAAGAAAAAGATCATAGAAGGGAAAGAAAAATCAAAGAAAGAAAAAAATGGAAATAAAGAAAAAGGAAGAAGTGACAGAATAGAAAGAAAGAAAAATATATGAAAAAAAGAAAGAAATGGTATAAATGAATGAAGAAAGAAATGATGGGAAAAAATATAAAAAGGAAAAAAGAAAGAGAAAAAGGAAGAGTGATAGAAGAAATGACAGAATAGAAAGTAAGAAAAATATATGAAAGAAAAGAAAGAAAGAAATGATAGAAAGAAGAAATAATACAGAGTAGAAAGAAAATATGAAAGGAAAATAAAGAAAGAAGAAATGATATAAAGAAAAGAAATAAAAAAGAAAAATTAAAGAAAAGAGAAAAAAGGAAGAAGTGATAGAAAGAATAAATGACAGAATATAAAGAAAGAGAGAAAAATATATGAAAGAAAGAAAAAGAAGTAAAGGCCAAAGATAGATAAAAAGTGGAAAGTAAGAAACAAAGAAGAAAAATGGAAATAAATAAAAGAAAGAGGAGGAAAAGAAATGATAGAAAGGAAAGAAAGAAAAAACATGAAATAAAGGAAAGGAAGAAGTGATAGAAAGAAGAAAGAAAAATATGTGAAAAGGAAAGAGAGAAAAGAAAGAAGATCAGCAAAAAGCAAAGGAAGAAGTGATAGAAGAAATGACAGAATAGAAAGAAAACTGAAAGAGAGAAAATATATGAAAGAAAGAAAAAGAAAAAAAGGCCAAGGAAAGAGAAGGAAAGAAAGAAGTGATAGAAAGAAGAAATGACAAAATAGAAAGAAGAATGAAAAAAAAATGATAGAAAGGAAAGAAAGAAAAAAGAAGTGACAGAAAGAAATTACAATAGAAAGCAAAAAAAAGAAAATAAAAATATATGAAAGAAAGAAACAAAGAAACAAAAGAAATGATGGAATTAAAAAATGTAGAAAGAATGAAAAAGAAAGAGAAAAAGGAAGAAGTGATAGAAGAAATTACAGAATAGAAAGAAAAATATATGAAATATGATATAAATGAAGAAAGAAAGAAAGAAAGAAAAAAGAAACGATGGAAAAAAATATAGAATGGAAAGAAAGAAAAAGAAAGAGAAAAAGGAAAAAGTGATAAGAAATGACAGAATAGAAAGAAAGAAAAATATTTGAAAGAAAAGAAAAAAGAATAAATGATAGAAAATAAGTAGAAATGATAGAAGGAAGAAATGATAGAATGAAAGAAAAAATTTATTGATTTAATATAATATAAAATTAAATATTAATATAATATAATAAATATAAATATAAAGAAAAGCAAGAGAAAATGAAGAAATTATTGAAAGAAAGAAAGAAGATAAGTGGAAAGAAAGAAAAAGACAAAAAATAAAGAAAGCAAAAGAAAGAAATGAAAGAAAAGAGAAATAAAGTAATGAATAAACAATAGTAAACAATCTGTGTCTTCCGTTTTCAAAATAAAAGTCCCACATGCATAGTAAGTTCAATATAAACTTACAAACAACGAGGGAGGAAAATTATCATTGTTGTCTCACTAGGAAACGTGCATATTAATGATCCCAGGGCAACATATCAGTCTGTGTTCTCCTGATGATGCATCTGCTCGTCAGGTCCGGATGAACAACCTAAAGTACATGCAAATGATGAGGGCATGGCCTGCGAGTCACGCAACAGTCTGCTTTGTGTTTTGAATAACCTTTTGTTATTACACTCGCGTGTTTTAAGAGGAATCAATCATGTCTGAGGCTCACTGTATGGACATTTCTATACTCTTCCAACTCTTATTGTCCGACCATGCCTAGGTATAAGTAGATTTTCTTTATAGAGCATCTTGCAATAAAAGAGAAAGAAATAAAGGGCTAAAATTCCAGGTTTGTTTGTTTTTTTTTGCAGACTATATGAATATACAGAACCCCAGCCTTATTGAAAACCTTGAACAACCAAATTGTGTAGAAAAAGCTGCGGTTTTAAAAGCTCAAGCCCACGAGACACTGAGTCACAGATTCATCTCTCTGACCAGCAGCAGCATTACGCAATAATCAGCACAATGCCTATTATTGTTGGGTCAGGAGACTGCTGTGTGCTTTCCTCCTATCTGATTGTCTGTGTTTTATTTTTACCTTACAAGCAGTGTTGCATCTTAGTAAACATGTTCCCTGGTCTTCCCGGTCATTCAGTTCTTTGTTTTGTCTGATGAATAACTCTGTGTCCTTCTCTCTGACACTTTCATAACATGAGGAGTTTTGTCTTCTAGTAAGCCATCACACTGTGTTAGAGGGATAGTAAGGCCAAAAAACGAGAATGACCTCATCGTTTACTGTCGCTCATGTGGTTTTAATCCTTCTGTTGAACACAAAAGAAGATATTTTGAAGAATGTCGGTTGATGGCAACCCATTGACTGAAAAATCAATGATAATATCACTATGGCGGTCAACGAGTGCCAGCATTCTTCAAAATATCTTCTTCTGTGTTCAGCACAAGAAAGAAACTCAAATACATTTTGAAAAAGTAAAGGGCGAGTGAATGATGGCAGATTTTTCATTTTTGGGTGAACTGACCCAGCCTTAACTGACCCAGCCGAGGCTCGAACTAGCTACAATTCTTGCTGTGAGGCGACAGCACTACCTACTGTATTTATTTATTTATTTATTTACCAATTTACTTATTTATTTACGTTTATTTATTTACATTATTTACCGCCTGCTTTGTTTATTTTATTTACTTTTTTATACATTAATTTTCTTATTTAATTGTTTAATTATTTACTTATTGTTTGTTTTTTATTTGTTTATTTATTTGTTTGTTTAATTTATATACTTATTTATTAATTAATTTATTGACTTATTTAATTGTATGTGTATTTATTTATTTACCAATTTACGTATTTGTTTACTTGTTTAATTGTTTATTTATTTACATTATTTACATTATTTATTTACTTGCCTGTTTATTTTAATTTTTTTATTTTATTTACTTATTCATTTATTTATTTAATTGTTTAATTATTTCTTTACCTTTTTATTTATTTGTTTATTTATTTATTTGTTTGTTTGTTTGTTTACTTCATTTATCCACTTTATTTACTTATTTATTTATTTACTTGTTTAATTATTTCGTTACCTTTTTATTCATTTGTTTATTTATTTGTTTGTTTGTTTGTTTACTTCATTTATCCACTTTATTTACTTATTTATTTATTTATTTATTTACTTATTTACTTGTTTACATGTTTGTTTATTTATATTATTTATTTACTTTATTTACTAACATACTTTTATTTTTATTTTATTTACGTATTTATTCATTTACTTATTTGTTTAATTATTTACTTACTGTTTAATTGTTTGTTTATGTACTTATTCATTTATTTACTTATTTGTTTATTTATTTATTTACTTATTAGTTGATTTATTTATTTACTTTATTCATTTATTTACTTTATTATTATTATTATTATTTTACTTTATTTATTTAATTAATTAGTTTTATTCAATTAGCATTAGCACTCCGTCTCACTTAAAATGTATGATTTCTCTGGATTTGAACATTCCAAAACATCTACAACACATTTGTGATAATGTAAGTACGTATGCAGCAAAGTATATAACACTCTTCTAGTGTTTTTGGGATATTTTAATGCAAGAAATCATCTATATTGTGTCTTATATTGTACTTTTTCTTGCTGAACTTTCCCTTTAAAATAACATTTAACATCTTTTAACACAATTATAAACATGTATTTCAACATGCTAAGAATGTAAATCAATTTTTTAACTTAATATGTTTATTTGAAGGTACAATTCTAGTAAAAACGTGAGCAGAATGCAAAGCAAACTAAGATGACGCTTAAACAATTTAAATCCCTGTTTTTGAACTAAGCTGATGATACTCAGGTGTGAAAGCACTTTTAGGTCTTTATTATTTCTTGCCGCTCTTGTTTTGTATATTGTTCCATTGTTTCTAAGGTCCCATTTCCTGTGTTTCTTCCCGTGTCTGCGTTTGTTTACTTGGTTACCAATTATACACTAGTCATTTGTCCAGTCTAGTTGTGTATGTTGGATTATAGTCATGTAAATACACTGCCTGTTATTAGATCCACATGTACTTCTTTATTATCCCAGGTTGTGTATTTCGTAATTCACAGGTTGTTGTTTTTTCTGTTTATTTATGGTTATGCGTGGGAAATGCATTATGGGACCTTAAATGGATAGTTCACTCAAAAAAATCCTTTTTGAATTAATTTCTTCTGTTGAACACACAAAAAGAAGACATTTTGAAGAATGCTAAAAACCTGTAACCATTGATTTTAATAGCATTTGTTTTTTCTACTATGGAAGTCAATGCCTACAGGTTTTCAGCTTTCTTCGTTAACCCAGCAATGTCTTACCCTCACACAATGCCCTGTAAAAATACAAATAAAAAGTATATTTCTGTATTTGGTGATTTGTATGTATTTTTTCCTGTTTATTTATGGTTGTGAATTGGATTATGGGACCTTAAAGGGACAGTTAACTCAAAAAATAATTTACTTTTCATTGTTTCCATCCTTTATGAGTTTCTTTCATATGTTGAACACACAAAAAAAGAGATTTTGAAGAATGCTGAAAACCTGTAACCATTGACTTCCATAGTATTTGTATTTGTTTCATACTATGGAAGCCAATGGTTACAGGTTTTCAGCATTCTTCAAAATATCTTCTTTTCAAGGAAACTTAATGGAAAGTAAATAGTGAGTAAACTTTCATTTTTGGGTGAACTATCGCTTTAATCCGTGCTCTGTCGAAAATTGAACACTGCAGTTTAACAAAGCAAATTTTATTGAGATTTTGGAAGTTTAAAATGATATATTAAATTAGAAATAATTGATAAAAGACATTTAACATTATTTTAATCACTTGAACACACTATTGAACAAACTAAAGCAAAGTGGCAAAAAATCATAAGGTGTAGCAGGCGATTAAGCATGCACAGGGTGCATAAACACTCACAGCCTTTAGAAAACCACTAATAAAGCCACCTATCAATGCAAAAACCATGTTCGGTGTGATAAAAGCCTTACTCGTCATCTCTCTAAATCAAAGTCATTGATTTATACAGAACTGTTGAATTTATTTGCAGTCAATAATTTTAACTGTAATGCATTACTTTTTCAGTGGATAAGTAATTTAATTACATTAACTAATTACTTTGTAACTAACTACACCCAACATCGCAGATAACAGACAAAAACTGTAAAAATGCTGCAAAATTTGTTAAAACTGCTGTTGTTATTTTACAGTGCTTTGTCTACAGTAATAAAAAATGTTTTCATAATTTCCAAAATGCGTAAAAAAACTATTATCACTGCAAAAGTCTGCAAAATTAACTGTTAAAAAAGCTAATTCATTTAATGATCAACTAAACTTAAGTTGTTTTTTTTTTTTTTTTGAGATTTTTCTCATTACCGAAACACAATTGACCATTTTTAATACATTTTGATAAGACCAGATATTAAATCATATGACAAACCTGAAAAAAAATGCAGAAATAGATTCTGCATACGCATTAAAAATAAAAAAAACAGTAAATAAAATAACACCTAATGAACATTGGTTGCAGTAATGATACAAAGGTTTCAGAAATTACCATAATTATTTCTGTAATGATTTTAATATCTTTAATGAACACAAACCATTGAATTTATTTGGAGATCTTTGTCTACGTTAATTAAAATCTTTTTACTTCACATTTACCACCTTTAGAAACAAAATTTCCAAATTAAGTCATAGAAAATCTCATTACCGCAACAGTCTGCAAAATTAACTCTGTTAAAAAATCAAATTCATTAAGTGAAGTTTATTTATAAACTAATTTCAAGAGGAGCACGTGATTATGATTGAACACAGCTGGTCATTCATTACCCAATTCATGATTCATCAATCAGACGATTCCTTAGTCACTAAAAGTTCCATATCACAGTCATCTTCGTTTTGAAGAATCCCCCCCCTTCCACCCCTACTGCTCCTTCTTTCTTAGATGGTTGCCACGGTGGCCCAGTGGTTAGCACTGTAGCCTCACAGCAAGAACATCACTGGTTCTAGTCCTTACCAAGCCAATCAACAATTCTCTGTGGAGTTTACACGTGCTCACGTGGGTTTCCCCCGGGGTCCTCTGGTTTCCTCCCACTGTCCAAAAACATGCAACTTAAGTTAACTGACTAATCTAAATCGGCACCATAGGGGCTCTCAGGACGTACTCACACTATGCTATCCGAACCTTGCCCAGGCCCGTTTCCCGGATCGTTTGAGAAGTGTGAGTGCTCTGAACCGGGCTCAAGCACGGTTCACTTGGCCGGCCCTGGCCCGGTTGGAAGAGGTGGGCCTGAGCGAAGTTCACTTGGGCTCAGGCGCGGTACGCTTGCAGTGTGAGTGCAAGCGTGCCTAAGCCCGAAACTGAAAGCGAGACGTGACTTTTAAGGGACTGTTTCATATGGATTAAATAATCATTCGTACTGTTCAATGAACACAAACCCTCGTAGATTATTAAAGACCCAAACCCCTCACTGCACGACAGCTGCACCTTCAGCAAATTCCTGCAGCATGAGGACTTTAAGAGCGTCAAAGGTGGCTGATCTGTTCGGCGAAATATTAGACTGTGTGTCACCGCATATCAAATGACTTAAACTATATAACCAAAGAAATCTCCACTGTGCTGAGCGAGAGCGCTTCTCTTCCTAAACTGAACAGCACGTCATCGATGACGTAAGCGTGCCCAGGCCCGAATGTAATGTGAGTCCAGGTCGTCGGGGGAGACGGAAGGCGGGACAAGCGTGCTTTGGCCCGGTTCAACGCAACTGTACATAGTCTGAGTACGCACTCCGTAATCACTATCTGTTCATTAGCTACTACAGCAGGGGAGTTCTCCAGATCTACCTGAGCTCAAACTCCCCTCTCGCCTTGCAAATGAGAGGGAGCCCCGGGCTCGAGGATATTATAAGCTCATGGCTCTCTTCTGGGACAGCATGCCAAACAAGCTTTATAGTCAATCATCAGCTAAGTGTGGACTCTTAAAATGATTATTAACTAAACTTAACTTAAGTTTTTTCATTTTTTTTTCATTACCGAAACACAATTGTTAACCATGTTTAATACATTTTGATAAAACCTGATATATTTTTAAAATATGACAAACCTGAAAGATCAAACTTAGAAAAAAGAATCACACTTAATAAACATTGAAAGTTTGAGAAATTACCTTATTTCTGTAATTATTTTAAATATTCAGACATTTTGCCAAATACAAAATCTGTTGAATTTATTTGGTGATCTTTGTATCATTACTACAATCAATGTTTATCTTTTTACTTAGCATATACCACCTTTTTGACCATAATTTCCCAAATAAGTCATTAAAAAAATTCATTACCGCAACAGTCTGCAAAATTAACTTAATTAACAAAATTAAAAAGTCTAGTTTATTAATTATTATTGACTAAACTTAAATTAAGTTGTTTTTTAATGGATGTTTCTCATTACTTTTTTCATTATTGCATTTGGGAACAGAGGTGAGCTTCTCGAGGTGAATGCGTACTTTGTCTTTAAAGGTCAAGCAACAAAAAGTAAGGTCAAGAATCTTGGTGTGACTCTGGAGTCAGATCTGAGTTTCAATAGTCATGTCAAAGCAGTTAGTAAATCAGCATACTATCATCTCAAAAACATTGCAAGAATCAGATGCTTTGTTTCCAGTGAAGACTTAGAGAAACTTGTTCATGCTTTTATCAGCAGCAGAGTGGATTACTGTAACGGCCTCCTCATGGGCCTTCCCAAAAAGACAATCAGACAGTTGCAGCTCATCCAGAACGCTGCGGCCAGGATTCTGACCAGAAGCAGAAAATCAGAGCACATCACACCTGTCCTCAGGTCTTTACACTGGCTCCCAGTTACACTCAGAATAGATTTTAAAGTATTATTACTGATCTATAAATCACTAAATGGCCTAGGAGCTCAATACATTACAGATATGCTCACTGAATACAAACCTAACAGATCACTCAGATCATTAGGATCAAGTAAATCAGAAATTCCATGAGTTCAAGATCTCGGCATTCTAGACTAGTGAGGTGTGTTTGTTTATCAGGACTGGAATGAAAGAGTGTGTGTGTGTGTGTGCAGTGCTCTAGATTAGTGTTTCCTCAGGCAATACGGGGGTCTGCTGGAATCTGAGTGCTCCATGTCTGGGCACGTTTCTCTGTCAGGGGGGACGTCTTGATACTGAGGGGCTGTCAGACACACTCGTTTGTCTTCCAGTGCCTCAGAAATACAGACGCTCGGCTAGAAGCACACTAAAATTTGGGTCAGTTGCAGGTTCCCCAGGCAAATATAAGCACATTTCCAAAAGCTCACTTAATTATTAATTTGGCCAAAAGTGAGAAAACACCAAAGATTTGTATCTGTCCGTAATATACTGGTTTTACTTTTGTGAAAATGAATCCGCAGTGTTTCCTGATCACCGATTCATGATGTGTACATTGGACGGAGAGTCGTGTGCTTAATCTGTAACAGACATTTGACCAGAATCAACCTATTAATTCATAACGTATAGCTGTCTCTGCATATTTATCTGGAAGAAATGATTCTGGCGTAACACTGCACTCATCACAAGCTTGGGTTATAGTCTGTATTCAGATGCTTGAGAATAAGCTCCCATGAAATTAAAATAAGTTGAATGCTAGTATCTGTATTGTTATTTTTTTATCATATCTATAAGCTAGTGTGCATCAAAACAGAGACAAAATGTGTGTTTAGGTGGTCTAAAATTGAGGTAAACATGTAGCGTTTGTAGTTTGTCACTTCCAGATCAACGGTTTTATTGACGTCACCTCATACTTCAGTTTCTCATCAAATCTTCTGACCAATCAAATGCTCTCTAGTATCTGACAAGCCCCCGCCCCCTTCACTGGCAGAGCTGTGATAAAAACAAAACTCTATTGGCTGTTCTTTTTTAAGGGGAGGAGCTACACTATGTCATACCTTCTCTTTGTGTTTCATTTGAGATTACATCAAATATCCAATTAAAAAAAGCACATTTTAAAGCCCTTCACGGGACTTTTAAGACGAGTTCAGAAATATTGAGTTTGCCTGTATATTGTGGGTGTGCTGTAGCATGTCAGATCGATGAATAAAGCATCAATAAACAATATTTGTAGTTTGACTTCCGTCCAGTAATCGCAGTTGTGAGTCTTAAAAAGTGTTAAAAGTTGATCAATCAGTTTAGAGAAATTTATTTTCAACACAGCAATATCCTCTGAGTAAAATTGATTCAGTTTAGATTATTAATATGATATATGATAGAGTTTTTGGTCCCTCTATAACTTGAGTTAAAGTTACTCAAGTTAATAAGACAATTAAAGAATTAATGAGGTGATGATTGAGCACCGATGATGAACACCTGCTGTTAACAAACAGAAACACAGAAGAGAAACACAAATCTACAACTGACTTCAGTTTACAGTAACAGTTAGATGAAATCAGCTGAGAAATAATACATTGGATCTCTCAAAATCTCAGCAGAGGATCATTAAGCAACTCCACAAACAGCAGCTTTACTTATTATCAACCTGTTTGCCCTTTTGTAAAGAGGGACCAAATACTATCTGAACTGAGTGAATTTTACTCGGAGGATTTTCCTGTGAAGAGTTCACACTTAGCTGATGATTGATAATAAATGTTTGGCATGCTGTCCCGGGAGAGAGCCCTGAGCTTATGAGATCCCCGAGCTCGGGGCTCCCTCCCGTTTGCACGGCGAGAGGGGAGTTTGAGCTCAGGTATACTGTAAACCCAGTAGGCAACTCAAACTGTTTAAGGAAACCAATTGCAACAAACCATTTAAGTCCAAAAACTAATCCTAATGAGAACTTTGAACTTAATCCAATGAGTAAATGAAGCAATTTGAGCACAGTAAAACCCAATAAATGAAGACAACTCAAACCAACTCTAGGCTAGTTTCAGACAGATGATGCTCTAGGCTAGTTTCAGACAGATGATGCTCTAGGCTAGTTTCAGACAGATGATGCTCTAGGCTAGTTTTGGACAGATGATGCTCTAGGCTAGTTTTAGACAGATGATGCTCTAGGCTAGTTTTAGACAGATGATGCTCTAGGCTAGTTTCGGACAGATGATGCTCTAGGCTAGTTTTAGACAGATGATGCTCTAGGCTAGTTTTGGACAGATGATGCTCTAGGCTAGTTTCGGACAGATGATGCTCTAGGCTAGTTTCGGACAGATGATGCTCTAGGCTAGTTTCAGACAGATGATGCTCTAGGCTAGTTTCAGACAGATGATGCTCTAGGCTAGTTTCAGACAGATGATGCTCTAGACTAGTTTCAGACAGATGATGCTCTAGACTAGTTTTAGACAGATGATGCTCTAGGCTAGTTTTAGACAGATGAGGCTCTAGGCTAGTTTCAGACAGATGATGCTCTAGGCTAGTTTCAGACAGATGATGCTCTAGACTAGTTTTAGACAGATGATGCTCTAGGCTAGTTTTAGACAGATGATGCTCTAGGCTAGTTTTAGACAGATGATGCTCTAGGCTAGTTTCGGACAGATGATGCTCTAGGCTAGTTTTAGACAGATGATGCTCTAGACTAGTTTTGGACAGATGATGCTCTAGGCTAGTTTCGGACAGATGATGCTCTAGGCTAGTTTCGGACAGATGATGCTCTAGGCTAGTTTCAGACAGATGATGCTCTAGGCTAGTTTCAGACAGATGATGCTCTAGGCTAGTTTTAGACAGATGATGCTCTAGACTAGTTTTAGACAGATGATGCTCTAGGCTAGTTTTAGACAGATGATGCTCTAGGCTAGTTTTAGACAGATGATGCTCTAGGCTAGTTTTGGACAGATGATGCTCTAGGCTAGTTTTAGACAGATGATGCTCTAGACTAGTTTCGGACAGATGATGCTCTAGGCTAGTTTCGGACAGATGATGCTCTAGGCTAGTTTCGGACAGATGATGCTCTAGGCTAGTTTCGGACAGATGATGCTCTAGGCTAGTTTCAGACAGATGATGCTCTAGGCTAGTTTCAGACAGATGATGCTCTAGGCTAGTTTTAGACAGATGATGCTCTAGACTAGTTTTAGACAGATGATGCTCTAGGCTAGTTTTAGACAGATGATGCTCTAGGCTAGTTTTAGACAGATGATGCTCTAGGCTAGTTTTAGACAGATGATGCTCTAGGCTAGTTTTGGACAGATGATGCTCTAGGCTAGTTTTGGACAGATGATGCTCTAGGTTAGTTTTAGACAGATGATGCTCTAGACTAGTTTCGGACAGATGATGCTCTAGGCTAGTTTCGGACAGATGATGCTCTAGGCTAGTTTCGGACAGATGATGCTCTAGGCTAGTTTTGGACAGATGATGCTCTAGGCTAGTTTCGGACAGATGATGCTCTAGGCTAGTTTCGGACAGATGATGCTCTAGGCTAGTTTTTGGACAGATGATGCTCTAGGCTAGTTTTGGACAGATGATGCTCTAGGCTAGTTTCGGACAGATGATGCTCTAGGCTAGTTTTTGGACAGATGATGCTCTAGGCTAGTTTTGGACAGATGATGCTCTAGGCTAGTTTTGGACAGATGATGCTCTAGGCTAGTTTCAGACAGATGATGCTCTAGGCTAGTTTTGGACAGATGATGCTCTAAGCTAGTTTCGGACAGATGATGCTCTAGGCTAGTTTCGGACAGATGATGCTCTAGGCTAGTTTTTGGACAGATGATGCTCTAGGCTAGTTTTGGACAGATGATGCTCTAGGCTAGTTTCGGACAGATGATGCTCTAGGCTAGTTTTTGGACAGATGATGCTCTAGGCTAGTTTTGGACAGATGATGCTCTAGGCTAGTTTTGGACAGATGATGCTCTAGGCTAGTTTCAGACAGATGATGCTCTAGGCTAGTTTTGGACAGATGATGCTCTAAGCTAGTTTCGGAGTACTGTAAAACACAATAAGTTAAGGCAACTCAAATCGTTTGAGGAAACCGATTGCTACAAACCATTTGAGTTAAAAAACAAAGCTAAATGAGTACTGTGAACTTACTCCATTTAAGTTGAAGTAATGAGGTATTTAATTAACTCATTACCTTAAACACTAAATTCAAAACTCTGTTCAAATGAGTAGAATTAACTTTTACTCAATTTTGAGTTAATTACACTCATGTCATTTAATAAAGTTGATAGAAATTGTGGAGTACAAAATTGTGGAGTACAAATTGTGATGTTTTGGTGACTGTCGCTTTAAATTCAAATGAGATTGTGCTCTTTTCGGAAGAGGGCGGAGCTACAAATGCGTGCGTGTCAGCATAGCGGCAGATTCGATATTCTAATGGTGGACGGCTGCTTCTCACTCAGGGCTGTTATTATGCTAATGAGGGCGAGATGGTGACTAGTGGGCGGAGTTTTTCCACTCTGATGACACGTACAAAGGGAGAACATCAATCAAAGTGTTTCTGCAGACTGTTTTTATCAAGACTGATAATAAAAGAATATAATTAATTAATTTGTATCATTAGAAGCTGGATATATTCACACACTGCTGTCACACAACTGTTTAAACCCCCTTCAAAGTGATTTTTGCATAATAGGTGCCCTTTAAGATGGTTGGTTAAGTAATCTAAGATTGCACCAAACTTGGTAAGAATGAGTTTAGCGGAAGTTGCATTGCTGTATGCATTAAACATACAAGGGTTTTAGTTTGCTAACACGTAAACCAGCTGTTTTTGCTTGTAGAGTTTCCATGAGGGTTTTGATGTTAGTGTGTCAGTGCCTGGGAACACAGAGTGGAAGTCAGTGAGTCTCCGCTGTGAATGAGCCAATGTTTGATGTTTCTCCAGCAGGCTTCATCAGTTATCTGCCTGCTGAGGAATTTCCAGCATTTGGATTTATGCACACTTTGACCTCACCAGACCTCGGATATAGCTGGAGTCACACACACACTCACACCTGCAGATGTGGGGCTGTTTTCTGCACAACAGCTCCTCACTCTTTCTCTCAATTGTTTGACTTATCTTTTGCTGAGACATTTGCAAAATTAATAAAGCAGAATTAGGGCTGTGCGATGTATCGAAGTTATTGAAATTTCGCAAATGTGGGCATTGTGATTGTACATATTGGGACGGTTTGCAATAGAGCAGTGGTGAGAAATCATTTGAGACTAAAATTCTGCATCGGTTCAGAGAGTTCTAGAATGCATCGCTGCTCTCTCTTCAATCGATTCTGAGATTTATTTTTAACAGCAGATGGCATTCAAGGTTAGTTTCAGACTGATGATGCTCTAGGCTAGTTTTGAACAGCAGATGGCGCTGTAGTCTCATTCTTTACTGCTGAGGGTGCTCCAGGTTACCTTTGAACAGCAGATGGTGCTCTAGGCTAGTTTTGAACATCAGTCAGTGCTCTAAGCTAGTTTTGAACAGCAGATGGTGCTCTAGGCTAGCTTTGAACAATAATCATCGTTCTAGGCTAGTTTTGAACATCAGTCAGCAGATGGCGCTCTAGGCTAGTTTTAAACAGCAGATGGCGCTCTAGGCTAGTGTTAAACAGCAGATGGCGCTCTAGGCTAGTTTTGAACAGCAAATGGCGCTCTAGGCTAGTTTTAAACAGCAGATGGTGCTCTAGGCTAGTGTTAAACAGCAGATGGCGCTCTAGGCTAGTGTTAAAACAGCAAATGGCGCTCTAGGCTAGTTTTAAACAGCAGATGGTGCTCTAGGCTAGTGTTAAACAGCAGATGGCGCTCTAGGCTAGTGTTAAACAGCAGATGGCGCTCTAGGCTAGTTTTGAACAGCAGATGGCGCTCTAGGCTAGTTTTAAACAGCAGATGGCGCTCTAGGCTAGTTTTAAACAGCAGATGGCGCTCTAGGCTAGTGTTAAACAGCAGATGGCGCTCTAGGCTAGTTTTGAACAGCAGATGGCAATGTAGGCTAGTTTGGAACAGCAGACGGCGCTCTAGGCTAGTTTTGAACAGCAGATGGCACTCTAGGCTAGTTTTGAACAGCAGATGGCGCTCTAGGCTAGTTTTGAACAGCAGATGGCACTCTAGGCTAGTTTTGAACAGCAGATGGCGATGTAGGCTAGTTTTTAACAGCAGATGGCGCTCTAGGCTAGTTTTGAACAGCAGATGGCGATGTAGGATAGTTTTTAACAGCAGATGGCGCTCTAGGCTAGTTTTGAACAGCAGATGGCGATGTAGGCTAGTTTTTAACAGCAGATGGCGCTCTAGGCTAGTTTTGAACAGCAGATGGCGATGTAGGCTAGTTTTGAACAGCAGATGGCGCTCTAGGCTAGTTTTGAACAGCAGACGGGGCTCTAGGCTAGTTTTGAACAGCAGACGGCGCTCTAGGCTAGTTTTGAACAGCAGACGGCGCTCTAGGCTAGTTTTGAACAGCAGACGGCGCTCTAGGCTAGTTTTGAACAGCAGATGGCGCTCTAGCCTAGCAGATGGCGCTCTAGCCTAGTTTTGAACAGCAGATGGCGCTCTAGGCTAGTTTTGAACAGCAGACGGCGCTCTAGGCTAGTTTTTAACAGCAGATGGCGCTCTAGCCTAGTTTTGAACAGCAGAAGCCGCTCTAGGCTAGTTTTGAACAGCAGATGGCGCTCTAGGCTAGTTTTGAACAGCAGATGGCGCTCTAGGCTAGTTTTGAACAGCAGATGGCGCTCTAGGCTAGTTTTGAACAGCAGATGGCGCTCTAGGCTAGTTTTAACAGCAGATGGTGCTCTAGGGTAGTTTTGAACTGCAGATGGCACTCTAGGCTAGTTTTGAACAGCAGATGGCGCTCTGGTCTCAGAGTTGATACAGGAGGGAATAGCGATGCATTTTGAAAATCTCTGTCTCGGTGCAAAATCTAATTTTTAATAAATGAGTGAATTTACACACATAAATATCTTTGTGTGACTTTCATTAGCACAACCCTTAGAAATAAAAACTAAACGTCTCAACACATCAGGCAATGCAGATTATGCTTTGCTGAATGTTCTTGATCTTTTCAGATTGATGAATTATACCAGTGGAGCAAAATACTGCTGATTTATTATTGTTTGTTTACTTTGTAAGAAAAAGGTCTGATTTGTGTCTTGCAACAGTAAAGTACGGCTGCTCACATTCAGAAGTTGTAGTGCTGGTTTTCCTTGGAAACGTGCAAGGTTATAACATTTTTTTCCAAAATATTATTTTATAAAATTTTAAAATGTCAGTATTTAGCATGCTATCACATATCACATGTTTCTTCTATATCACAGTTAATTCATAACTACGTTTAATGCACTGAATTTCAGCTGGGCATAACTCCAGATCTGGACATGGAAAATTTTAAAGAGATCATTTTAAAAAAAAGAAAGTAATGCAAGTATTTTCTAATTCAATACAAACCTGGTTGACTTCCTTTCATGTGGTATTTTGAGGAATGTTTGTAATCAGCTTGTTTTGGTTACCATTGATGTCTATTGTATGGACAAAAGCAGCTTCTTTTATGCCCAACAGACTATAGAGTGTCATACAGGTTTGTATCTACATGTCATCTACATGACCCTCATTTAGTTTCAAATCTGTATGATTATATTTTCATCTGTGGAACATGAAAGAAGATGGGAAGAAGAAAGCTGTGCATGTTTTGAATACCATGAGGGTTCTTGAGGGGATGGTTCTTCTAAAAATGAAATACCTTTACTTGTTCCAAAGCTGTTTGAGTTTTTTTATTTACTGTTGAACAAAAAAGAAGATATATCTGAAGTAGGGCTGTGGCAAAAAATGGTTAAAAACTAGCCAAGAGCAAGCGGCATTAGCTTTTAAAAACTAGCCTACATCACCATCTGCTATTAAAAACTAGCCTAGAGCTTCATCTGCTGTTAAAACTAGTCTAGAGCGCTATCCGTTGTTAAAAACTAGCCTACATCACCTTCTGCTGTTAACATCTAGCCTAGAGCGCCATCTACTGTTAAAAAATAGCCTAGAGCATCATTTGCTGTTAAACACTAGCCTAGAATGCAATCTGCTGTTTAAAAACTAGCCTAGAGCGCCATCTGCTGTTAAAAACTAGCCTAAAGCACCATCTGCTGTTAAACACTAGCCTAGAGCGTCCTCTGCTGTTAAACCGTACCCTAGAGCATCGTCTGCTGTTAAAGTCTAGCCTAGAGCACCGTCTGTTGTTAAAAACTAGCCTAGAGCGCCATCTGCTGTTAAACACTAGACTAGAGCGCCGTCTGATGTTAAACACTAGCCTAGAGCACCGTCTGCTGTTAAAGTCTAGCCTAGAGCACCGTCTGTTGTTAAAATCTAGCCTAGAGCTCTGTCTGTTTTTTAAAACTAGCCTAGAGCACCGTCTGCTGTTAAACAGTAGCCTAGAGCGCCATCTGCTGTTAAACAGTAGCCTAGAGCGCCATCTGCTGTTAAACACTAGCCTAGAGCGCCGTCTGATGTTAAACACTAGCCTAGAGCACCGTCTGCTGTTAAACAGTAGCCTAGAGCGCCATCTGCTGTTAAACACTAGCCTAGAGCACAGTCTGTTTTTTAAAACTAGTCTAGAGCGCCATCTGCTGTTAAAAACTAGCCTAGAGCGCCATCTGCTGTTAAAATCTAGCCTAGAGCTCTGTCTGTTTTTTAAAACTAGCCTAGAGCGCCATCTGCTGTTAAAAACTAGCCTAGAGCACAGTCTGTTTTTTAAAACTAGCCTAGAGCGCCATCTGCTGTTAAAAACTAGCCTAGAGCGCCATCTGCTGTTAAAAACTAGCCTAGAGCGCCATCTGCTGTTAAAATCTAGCCTAGAGCTCTGTCTTTTGTTAAAAACTAGCCTAGAGCGCCATCTGTTAAAAACTGGCCTAGAGTGCCATCTGTTGTTAAAATCTATTCTAGAGCGCTGCCTACTGTTAAAAACTAGCCTAGACGCGCCAACACAGGGAGAACATGCAAACTCCACACAGAAATGCCAACTGACCCAGCCGAGGCTTGAACCAGCGACCTTCTTGCTGTGAGGTGACAGCGCTACCCACCGTGCAGCCCTGACTGTTATGATGTGTAATCTAATCCAAAACATCCCACTTGGCAACAGCATACACTGTGTTTGATCCAAGTATGTTTACCTTTGTTTCCAGAGACCTGAGATTCAACAAAATCAAGGATTTACAGCCAGGCTCCTTCAGGCGATTAAAAAACCTCAACACCCTGTAAGTGAGACATGTTTTCTAGCATTTCTTCTTGTATATGTTTATATTCTGTTATTGACTTTAACTTGCTTTTCTGGTTTCATATAACAAACACACAAATGTTGGACTTAAATGTTTTGCAGCATGTGCTTTAACTTAAAGCTGCTGTATGTGAGCTTTTGACTCTTTTAAAGCATAAAAACACCATCATATGTTCTCAGATATTTCAGAAACATGCTCGGTGAACATTCTTGAAAATGAAAAACAATGCTGAAGTCAGATATTCTGCTTTGAACATGTGTGTTACGCACTGGAACGTCTGCCTTTGTTTTGGTCATTTAACCCGCCCAATGCCAGTTTAGCCAATTATATTTCAGCACCCTGGGTTGCCTTGGTGGAAAACAGCGCATTTCATTCCTTCAGTCAGGAAGGCTCTTAAAGTATTTGTCCACAACCGAAAATGCAACCTCCGGCGGACAGTAGCAGACTCTGAAATGAGATGCAGATTCAGAGTTCCACATGAGGTGGTTATTAATTAGCAAACAATATAAATATTACAAACGTAAACATTAGGTGAGCAGGTTACATTGTAACCCCGTGTCCTAACAACACGCTACATGAGGAGATACGCAGTGATAAGCAATTGGGCTGTTTGCACCAGACGAAACACGACAGAAATGTAAACACAGCCATTCAGGAGCACAGAATAGTGCACTCACTGCACTCCAGCCAAATGGTAAGCTTTATAATCTAATGAATACATATTAAACCTCTTTAACATTATTAAATGTAGATGCTGAATCACTGATATGTGTTGGTTTGCACTGAGTCACAGATCTAAAGCTCCATTTCAGATGGTTTATTTAATTCTCCAGATCTGAGGTGAACTATCTGCTGCTGCTTTCAGTAATATGGCAATAAATGTGATGCAAAATGGCATTCACACTCACATTATTAGCATTTAACACTGAATAAAGCACATGAGCTGTACCCGAGCTGATCATTGTCAGTTTTCTGTTGTTCAGCTGTGAGAAACAGAGGCAATTTTTTTAATATATAAATCTCTGATGGTGGTTAGGACAAACACTAATTTTAGTATGGAGAATATTTCTTCTATCACATGTCGTTGCTTTTATGTTGAACATGACTTAAATCAGCCTTTAGGCTCAACACTCAGGCACACTCCTGTTGGTGTCGTCAATCTGGCAACCTGCTCTTGCATGTTTTGAACCAGTACTGCAATACCTAGTTCAACCACTGCGTGTCAAACTTGCATACTGCACCTTTAACACAGGTATTATGTGTGAATATAAATTTGAATTGTACTTGTAATGCATTTCTTTTGTCTTTCTTTAAGCCTTTTAAATAACAACCACATCAGAAGAATCCCAAGAGGAGCCTTCGAAGATTTGGAAAACCTAAAATATCTGTGAGTTTTTCTTTATTTTTATTCTGATTTGACACGCCTCAATGCTTTCTGGAGTTTCTTGCCACAGGAAGTGACATCACTCGGAGCAACTTGCATGCTTTTTCAATCAGACTTTTCATAACCGATTGACCAGAAGGTAGAGACAGACACAAAATGCATTTTTTTTAATTACTGAAATCACAAATAATACAGATAATTGATGTTTCATACAAATGTTCGTAAACGCACACACAAAAAAGATGACATAAAATGATAATTAAAGCTGCATGTATGATTCAGGAGGCAGAGAGAGTCATACATAAGTATAGTGGCCGTCTCTAAGTTAATATTTTCAAGACAAAATGTCACTAATTACTAGGGATGGGTATCGTTTATCGGTACTATTACTATTATCGATACTACTTATGGGTTCGGTACTTTAACGGTTCTCTTATCGGATCTTTTTGTATGTATAAATATGTAAAACTAAGCAGTTTTTAATCATTTCTTAATAAGCATAGTTTATTATTAGGCTCTTCATAGGCTATATTTGTAAATACAGCTGATGTAAAAGCATTTTTAATGTTTAAGATTTATTTAGGCTGCTGCAGAAAAAAATATTGTTTTCATTGTGACCCAATGTGTTTATTTAACTATTAATGTTATACTAATTTAGGTGATTGACTGCTGGCATAATGATGTGGATGACGTAACGTTACCGTTAGTAGCTAAGCAGTCAAAACGTTTCATTACTCTTCATTGCAGTTAATGCACTTTTGAAAGAGACTTTCTCTTAGCCAGATTGCTTGCGTTTCCGCTTATACAAGAAAACAACTCGTTGCGTTTGTTGCAACGAGCATTGTCGCTGTCCACTCAGAAAATACAACCCATTTGGTTCACTCCACAAGCTTACGAGCTGTGTGTGCGCACGAGTCTGTGTCACGAGCAGTGTGTGCGAGCGAGTCTGTCGTGAGCTATGTGTGTGCGCTTAGCGCAAGCCTTCCCTGAGTGCGCACGCAAAGCCGAGAACTGTGAAGGCTTTTATACTTGACATGCTCATTTGAAACACGAGCATTTCTCATGTGAGATTGCCAACTGTGAAGACGAATATCAAATATCGTAAATTAGAAAAGGCTGGTCAGTTAAATTATGCTACTGTAAGTAATGTTTATTCAGCAATAATTCTCCAGTACTGATAGCAGAACCGTTAACCTCAGAGCTTATCGATACTTCGGTTATAATTTAGCACCGATACCGATAAAGTACCGAGTTACGGAACCCATCCCTACTAAATGCACACCAAACATTATCTTTGTAGACATTAACTTGATATGATTTATGTTATATTTCAAGACTCTTCCAATAAAGTCATTGGTAACACTTTACCTGAAGGGGTGTTCATAAAATCTTTATAATCATGACCTGACATTCGTGAATGTGGATGACATTTTATGCATGCTTATGACAACTGTTATTAAGTGTGCTTAGCTATGTTTTCACCCAAAAATGCGAATTAAATTTATGCATAATACTGGATTATCGCATAAAAGACGTGTGAATAAAGCACCGTTTCCATCCAACCAGTCAAAGAGAACAAAATCGTCACTTCCTGATTTAACTGGTGCCAAATATCAACAGTAAAAACTGAATTTGCTGCGGTAGGAGAAACTGAAGGAGAATTTTGAGATCTCAAAAAGCGTACACAGCGACCTCTGGTGGATTCGCGAAAACCAAAAACTGCTCCTTGTATTTGATGCTCTGCTGAAATGTATATAGGGGTACATTTTCCTGGGTTGAACATCGCAATGACAAATCATAAGTGTTTTCAAATATAGCTTCTGGTCAATAATATACCAGTTTAACATGGCAGATTCTGTGACGTGACTATTGCAGATGCGCATACTGCGATATCGATGCTGAAACCATATATTGTGCAGCCCTAATAAGCACGCATAAAATCTCATTCACATTCATGACATGTCACGTTATGATTATAAAGGTTTAATGAACACCCCTTCAAATAAAGTGTTATCAAGTTTCATTTAGTGTTTAAAAAATTATAATAGGTTTTTCTAGGAGGCGCGAAATGTACCCACAACATAGCAGTGTGCCAGACTAAGAGCTGAGCTGGAACAGTGAAGTAATATTAACTCTAAGCACAGTTGAGCTGAGTTCAGACGTACATTAGTGCAGCTGATAATATGATAAATCTTCCCTTTCGCTTGATTTCTGAACCATGAGCCAACACGCTCACCACATGAATGACTCG
>LR812535.1:60093150-60323665 GCA_903798195.1 Danio kyathit
ATGAAAAATATTGTTCATACATTTTTTTTCAATAAATGTTAGTATGACTACAATAAATGTTAGAATGTTATAATTAAATCAATTTATTTTGTTAATATTTGTGATAATAAACATTAACATATTAAAGGGGTCTAACTTGAAGGGGGCGGCGCCCCAGCGCCCTCTATTGACCAGCCGCCACTGATACATACTATACATACATGTATGTTAATGTCATTAAAAATGACAATAAGACCTGTAAAAGCTACTTTAGGATGGCCTGAAATATATGAAAGAGAGCTTCAGTGGAGAAAAACAAACTATTGGGAGCACATTATATTAACAAATCTGAAAGTATTGTTGTGTGCAAATGTGGCCCAATCAAGCTCATATCAGATGGGCTTTTCACCAGGACATAGTTTCAATATTACTGTGATAATCTGTCACTGCTTTTAACATTTTGTGTGTTTCTCCAGAACATTCACACACTGTTTGTGGTTTAGTTTTTCTTTAATTAATTTAGTGATTTAAGGCAGGGTGTTTTTTTTTCACCCACTGTTTGAGATTTTGGGCTGTTTGGCTTTTTATTGTTCAGACGAGTGGAAAGAAATAATCAAAAATACCTTTTTATTTTATTGTTCTTTAATTTTTACTTGTGTTAAAGTAACCCTTGATTCATTTTGACTTCTGAAAACAAGACAAACGTTTTTACTTGTCTCAAAAATGCATCTTGATTTCATTTAACAATTCTTTTGTTATTAGTACAAGGAACAATACAAAAACTCTTAGTAAGTAAATTGGCTCTATTTTTACTCTATCCAACTCTACTTGATGCCAGTGAATTTTAGAGCTTGTTCAAACACACACAGGGTTTCTGAATTCGACACAAAGCCCCTTTAATTGATTCATTAAATTAGATTATTAGCCTTTTAGACTTTAGGTTACTCTAAATGTGTCTTGTTTACCCGTTCTTCATCATCATCAGGTCTCCTCGTACCCCCGCCGAGCTCCTGGCTCTGTTTCGGTACCCGCGGGACCCCTACACAGTGGAGCAGGCCCGAGCTGGAGAGATCTTTGAGCAGACCCTTCTTCTCATCCAGAGACACGTTAATCAGGGGCTCATGGTGGACACCAACGGGACAGGTATCTGCAAATGCTATGTATTTCTGCCGCACACCTTGGTCAATATGTGCAAAGTGCTTAATTAAAGGTGCCATAGAGTGCATTGGTTCAATATGTTACAATTATTTCTGATATCTACATAATAAGTGCAAAAATGATGCTTTATATGCTTATTTAGGCCCCTATTTTGAAAAGAGTGCATTTGACCATATTAGGCATGGTTATGAATATTAATGAGCTCTGCACTGATGCTCCACAGCTTGTGTAGGTTCCTTGTTAAATGACAACGTCTTCAACTTTAGCTAGGAGTGAAATAAAATAAAATTAATGTTTGCTAGTAAGTTGTGTTGTGAATGAAATATTGGCTAAATTATAATTATACTTGACAAATAGGGGCTGACGGAGTTGTATTTTGCAGTTTTAACATATATGAAAACAGAGGCAGGTATTACTATCAACCTCTGCATTAACAGATCAAGTCTATCGATGTTGTTTCACTCCAGAAAAACCACAGTAAGAGCTGAGTGATATGACACGATGCATAACCATGAATTAAACACTTATGCTCAGTAGTTTACATGTGTTTGTTGCCTCATTACAAACATACCTGACACATTTCAGCATATACATGTTACATTAACAACAGATACGTATGCATCTTCAGGGTGGTGCTAAATAAATTTATAATCCGTATATCCTGCATTTTGCTTCCCGACAAGCTGTAAAGAGTTGAGATGCATGGCTGCTTGTTTCAAAATAAGAGTTTCACGTACATGGTAAGTTTAATATAAGCTTAGATAAACATATAAATAAGGAAAAAACCTGCATTGTTGTAATCTCACTAGGAAATACTGTGGCCAATCAAACATGTGCATATTAATGATCCAGTGTGCAATGCTTTTACCTGGTTTTTACACTCACATGATTTACATGTGAATGCAGAAACAATAGTGTTAATGGTCTGTTATCATGTACTGAACATATTACTCAACTAAGCGTAGGCATATCCAGAGTTTCCTTCTATGGCACCTTTAAAATGCACATCTGGTGCTAATTGTGTTTGCTTTATTAAATTGTCAGCAGACACTGCGGTGCTTTGTGCTCACTGTTTTTTCTGGTTATGACAACAGCACAGCTTTCATTGCCACACTATGGCAAAATGGCCCCAAGTGTTTGGACAAGCTTTGTCCCAATCTGAGCATTTACCCTCTGGACACATTCACTGACATACCAAGAAGAGGTCGACACAACGTCATTAATCCAGACACTATTCCCTGAATTATTCGACAGCTATGAAATGTTGTTCACTTTGCTATGAATATACTTTAAAATAATTTAATTTATTTAAGTGTGAGCTGGACATAATGTTTTTAGACACCTAATGGGATATATGTAGTGGAATAATAAATGTATGTAGTGCTAGTCTAAAATAAGCTTTATTTTGTGGAAAACACAGTAATCAAAGTTAGAGAACAGCAATAACTGTAGCTCTTGTATTTTTGCTTTGTTCATCTCCTTTTGTTACCTGTCCCACATCCTGTTCTTTGTTTCTGTTGTGTTGTTATCTTGTTAGACCCTGTATATAAGCCCCTTTGTTCAGTCTAACATTGATATATACAGTTGAAAGCAGAAGATTACATACACTGTATAAAAAGGCACATCACCATTTTAAAAAAAAGTCAGATGTTAATGTGACTAAACTTCTTCTCTTTAGGTAAGTTAGGATGATCACATTTTTTTCTGTTCTGCTTAATAGCAATAATAATAATAATGAGAGAGAGATTCTTTGAGAAATTGTTATAACTTTTCTTGAAAGTCAAGTTTACATACAATAAGATTATTATGCCTCTGAAAAAGCTCAGATGATGGTGTCAAGGTTTTGGAAATTTCTGATTGGCTAATTGACAACATTTGAGTTAATTGGAGGCACAACTGTAGAATAGTATTTAAGGAAAACCTCAAACACACTGCTTCCTTGTGTGACAATATGGGAAAATCAACAAAAAAAGCCAGATTACAATTTAATAAATTACACTGGGAAAAAGACTAATGTTTGAAGACATGTCCTGTGGTCTGATGGAACTAAGATTGAACTGTTTGGCCATAATGACCAGTGTTACATTTAGAGGACAAAGGGTAGAGCTTACAAGCCTAGGAACACTATCCCAACTGTGAAGTATGGGGGCGGCAGCATCATGTTGTGGGGCTGTTTTGTTGCAGGAGAGACTGGTCCACTTCACAGCATAGATGTCATCATGAAGAAAGAACATTATGTAGAAATACTGAAGCAACATCTTAAGACATCAGCCAGGAAATTAAAACTTGACCACAAATGGGTCTTCCAAACAGACCATGACCCTAAGCATACTGCCAAATTAGTTAAAGTGTGCTTTAAGGACAGCAGAGGGAATGTTTTGAAGTGGCCATCACAAAGCCCTGAACTCAATCCTATAGAAAATTTGTGGGAAACATTGAAAAAGCTTGTGCGAGCAAGACACCCTACAAATCTGACTCAGTTACACCAATTCTGTCAGGAGGAATGGGCCAAAATTCCTGCAAACTATTGTGAGAAGCTTGTGGAAGGAGACCCAAAACATTTGACCAAAGTTCTACAGTTTAAAAGCAAAGCTAAAAAAATACCAAGGAAATGTGTGTAAACTTTTGACGGTCTAGGAATTAATAAAAAATTCTCAAAAAAAAAAAAATTCTCTCATTATTCTGGCATTTAGCAAATGTAAATGATTTAGGTAATCCTAACGGACCTAAACTAGTAAACGTTTAGTATGGTTTAACATCAGACATTAAAAAAAAATGGTTATGTTCCTTTTTTAGAGTGTACAGTATGTAAACGTCTGGTTTCAACTGTCCGTGTGTGTGTGTGTGTGTGTGTGTGTGTGTGTGTGTGTGTGTGTGTGTGTGTGTGTGTGTGTGTGTGTGTGTGTACTTAGTTATAGGATTTACGAGGACACAAAATTGTATAATGACATGGGTATGACCTACTCGTACTCTATTAGGGTGGGTAACGAGGTCATGCCACATGTCCTCATAATTCAACATGCTTAAAAATCATAATTAATGAGGTCTTTTGACATTCAAATTTTGCCACAGTATTTTTATACTGTATTATATATATATATATATTAAACAGTATAAAATGCATTATACCTTTGGAGAGTCCTCATAAAGCATATAAACACACACACATACTTGTATATATGTATAAATGTACAGTGCCTATAGAAAATCATCATACCCTGTGAAAATTTTACTTTTATAAAGCACAACAAATGTAATCTATTTTGACATTTCCTCTTGACTTTTTATTCACAGCCTACCGCTACAATGACTTGGTGTCTCCACGTTTCCTGGATATGATTGCTAATTTGTCAGGCTGCACAGCCCATCGGCGCATTAACAATTGCTCTGATATCTGCTTCCACCAGAAGTATCGTACCCACGACGGCACTTGTAACAACCTGCAGCACCCCATGTGGGGAGCGTCTCTCACTCCCTTTGAGCGCTTGCTAAAGCCTGTCTATGACAATGGCTTCAATCTACCCCGCGGCACCACTGAGCGATGGCACAATGGTTACCCCCTGCCACTTCCACGCCTGGTCTCCACCACCATGATCGGCACTGAGACCATCACGCCTGACGACCGCTACACTCACATGCTAATGCAGTGGGGACAGTTCTTAGACCATGATCTAGACTCAACCGTTGTATCACTAAGCCAATCCCGTTTCTCCGACGGACAGCTGTGCACCTCGGTGTGCACCAATGACCCTCCTTGTTTTCCCATCATGTTCCCACCCAACGATCCACGGCAGCGGCGCAATGGGGCACGCTGCATGTTCTTTGTGCGCTCCAGTCCCGTTTGTGGCAGCGGAATGACTTCTTTACTGATGAACTCAGTGTACCCGCGTGAGCAAATGAACCAGCTTACTTCCTACATCGATGCATCCAATGTTTACGGCAGCTCGCAACACGAGGCCGAAGAGATCCGTGATGTGGCCAGCCATAGAGGCATGCTGCGGCAGGGGATTGTTCAACGAACTGGAAAACCACTGCTCCCGTTTGCCACCGGGCCACCAACAGAGTGCATGCGGGATGAAAACGAGAGTCCCATTCCTTGCTTCCTAGCCGGTGACCATCGTGCTAATGAGCAGCTCGGGTTGACGGCAATGCATACGGTGTGGTTACGTGAACATAACCGCATTGCAAGCGAGCTGCTTCGCCTTAACCCCCATTGGGATGGCGACACCATTTATCATGAGGCGCGAAAGATAGTCGGAGCCCAGATGCAGCATATAACCTACAGCCAATGGCTGCCTAAAATACTGGGCGAGGCTGGCATGAGGATAATGGGTGACTATACTGGATACAATCCTAATCTAAATGCTGGCATCCTCAACGCTTTCGCTACTGCGGCCTTTCGTTTTGGCCATACGCTCATTAACCCAATTCTGTATCGACTTGATGAAAACTTCCAGCCCATCCAGCAAGGGCACATCTCACTACACAAGGCTTTTTTCTCTCCCTTCCGTATTGTAAACGAAGGAGGCATCGATCCATTGCTTCGTGGCTTGTTCGGAGTGGCAGGGAAAATGCGAATGTCAACTCAACTGCTAAACACCGAACTAACCGAACGGCTTTTCTCGATGGCCCACGCAGTGGCGCTTGACCTTGCAGCGATGAATATCCAAAGGGGCCGTGACCACGGTATACCATCCTATAATGACTACCGGGTGTTCTGCAACCTCACGTCTGCACAGACCTTTGAGGATCTGAAGAATGAGATCCAGAACCCCAGTGTGCGGGAGAAGCTCCAAAGGTTAGCATCAAACAGATCTAATGAGATTTGAATGCCATTTGTTCTGGGAGTAATATTCTGATCTTCTCCAGGCTTTATGGCACACCTCTGAATGTGGATTTGTTTCCTGCACTGATGGCGGAAGAGCTGGTGCCTGGCAGCAGACTGGGACCAACTCTAATGTGTTTACTGGCAACACAGTTCAAGCGTCTGAGAGATGGCGACCGGTTAGATTCCATTCCACACAACACTACACCTTTTGTTGTTCCTCTACAGTTTTAAGGGAATTTTTAAAGGGCCATGAACCCCCCTGTCTCAGCATAGTGTTTTCACACCTCTGTTTTGAAAAAAGTCAGGAAAGTTGGGCGTGTCCAGCTCTGGGAGTGTGGGAGTGTCGGGGGAGGGAAAGAGGATAAGATTTTGCATAGAAGGGAGTTAACATTTGGGCGCGCGCTAAGTTTCACAGGCAAAACAAACACAGAGGCTGATTTAATACCACACGGCGAATGAGAGAAAAAAAATCCTCCGCATTTCTCTGTAACTTATGTACTCGGTAGGTAGCGTCAGAAAGCCGTGTGTGTATAGACTATCCTGTCACAAAATGCAGCGAAAATCCTGCACGACGGGAATAGTTTGTGTTTGCATGTTTACACTCGGAGAGCAGCATCTAAACAAAGGGCACTGCACTGCAAACACTTACCAAATCTGTAGACAGACAATCACACTGGAGCTGTGTCTTTTTATTAAAAGGAGACGAGCGGCAAATCCGGATTTCACCATTTCCAGATATGAAAAGCTCTCGGGTAAAAATGTTCCTTACAAACGCGTTTCTGTCGCGTGTCGTGTGCACTGTAATCCACACGTGAGTCCAGCTGCTCTCTCATAGAGGGAAAATGAAAACAAAACCTTCGTTGCAACACACTAATAACACCGACGACCCATGTCTCCAAATTCTTGTTCTTTAACTTGTTTTGGCAACACAACGTGGCGTCTCTCTGCCGTCTGAACAGTGTAAACTGGTAAACAGTCTCCGGAGCTATCATGCATATTAATGAAGTTTCGCGTCATACACAATAGAGCGCGCTGATTGGTTTGAAGCACGTCTTTGTCATGAATTAATGCAGCACACTCAGATACGTAAGAACGTCCTCGAAAAGACAGACAGCCATTCTCCACTCTGGATTTACACCTATGTCTCTAATCGCCGTGACGTAGCTTGAAAATTCGTCTCAAACCGGAAGAACGAATTTGCTCAAAATAACGCAAAAACAACCAATTTTCACTTTTTAGTGCAATATATGTGTCCTAACAGTGTTTATAGCAGCGTGGGACACATATATGACTGTCAACAGCTCAAAACATGTGTTTTGGTGTTTCGTGACCCTTTAAAGGGATGAAAAAATTCAAATGTACTGAACATTCAAGTGGTTCCAAACATTTATGAGTGATGATGAACACAAAAGAAGATATTTTGACAAAAGCTGAAAGCCTGTAACCATTGGCTTCCATAGTAGTGAAAACAAATATGGAAGTCATTTCTTACAGGTTTCTAGCTTTTTTTTAAATATCGTCTTTTGTGCTTGTCACACTTTAATGTCATCAAATAAATTTAAATATTAGTCAAAAGCAAAATGAGTGGAGTGGCTTAGTTAAAGTCCTGACCTGAATCCAATTGAGATTCTGTGGTATGATCTTAAAAAGGTTGCTGCAAAGTTTGCTGACCACTAGCATATGGTGAGTAATTTCCATTTTTGGGTTAAAGGGATAGTTTGCCCAAAACTAAAAATTTTAGCCGCCCTGTTGTGGCTTCCTGCAGCCTAGACAAAATGAAATAGGCTATATATTGCACACTATTTTCTTTATTATAGTTCTTCAATTTTAGAAATGCAACATAAATTGTATTTATGTTATTTTAATGTATTTTTTTATAATGCAGGTTTTGGTATGAGAACCCGGGCTCCTTCAGTCCTGCACAGTTGACCCAACTGAAGCAGACGTCTCTATCCCGGGTGCTGTGTGACAATGGAGACAACATCACCCGCATTCAATCAGACGCCTTCAGTGTAGCCGACCTCCCTCACGGTTATGGAAACTGTGCCGATTTACCAAAGATTGACCTCCGCATGTGGCAGGACTGCTGTGAAGGTACGAGACTACACTGTGGCATGCTTCTTGTAAAGCATGTTAAAAAAAATGAAATCGATGAGGGGGCAAACACTTTTTCACACCACTGTATTTGCCATTTGTAATGATCCAGAATGTATTTTGTGCTGAAACTTTACAGGCACACCTGAGACTTTTATTAGATCTTGTAAAAACACAACAAATAAAACACCTTTAAATAAAATCTCTTGCACCTGCAGATTGCCGCACTAAAGGTCAGTTCAACGCCCTGTCGTTTCACTTCAGAGGTCGAAGGTCAGCAGAGCACAGCTATGCAGAAGAGAAAAAACTTGCCAACAACCTCACAGAAAACAGCAGGTGAACTAATATTCCCTATTACAGTCAACCTGCCTTACAGTTTACTAACATTAGTTAACTAAAATATTTAACACAAAAAAAGTACTTACTAGTGTGAAAAAATTACTTACTACTAGTGTGTGTGTGTGTACATACTTTTTCATTCATTTTCCTTAAACTGGAATGATAACAAATTTATAATTTACAGTAAACAGAGTCCATTGTTAATTGTAAAACAATGCTAAAAGAGTTGACAATAACAGAGTTGACGGTAACAGAGCAACAAAGTTTATGGTGACTAAGTTGTCGGTAACAGAGTTGGCGGTTGCAGAGTTGAGTTGACGGTAGCAGAGCAACAGAGTTGACAATAGTTGAGTTTACTTGACAGTAGCAGAGTTTAGTTGACGGTAACTGTTGACGGTAGCAGAGCAACAGAGTTGACAGTAGCAGAGTTGACTGTAACAGAGTTGACGGTGGCAGAGCAACAGAGTTGACGGTAACAGAGTTGACGGTGGCAGAGCAACAGAGTTGATGGTAACAGAGTTGAGTTGACGGTGGCAGAGTTGACGGTGGCAGAGTTGACGGTGGCAGAGTTGACGGTGGCAGAGTTGACGGTGGCAGAGTTGACAGTAGCAGAGTTGACGGTAGCAGAGTTGAGTTGATGGTAACAGTTGACGGTAGGAGAGCAACAGAGTTGACAGTAGCAGAGTTGAGTTGACGGTAACAGTTGACGGTAGCAGAGCAACAGAGTTGACGTTAACAGAGTTGACGGTGGCAGAGTTGACAGTAGCAGAGTTGACAGTAGCAGAGTTGACAGTGGCAGAGCTGACGGTAACAGAGTTGAGTTGACGGTAACAGTTGACAGTAGCAGAGCAACAGAGTTGACGGTAACAGAGTTGACGTGACAGAGTTGACGTGGCAGAGCAACAGAGTTGACAGTAGCAGAGTTGACAGTGGCAGAGCTGACGGTAACAGAGTTGAGTTGACGGTAACAGTTGACAGTAGCAGAGCAACAGAGTTGACGGTAACAGAGTTGGCGTGACAGAGTTGACGTGGCAGAGCAACAGAGTTGACAGTAGCAGAGTTGACAGTGGCAGAGCTGACGGTAACAGAGTTGAGTTGACGGTAACAGTTGACAGTAGCAGAGCAACAGAGTTGACGGTAACAGTTGACAGTAGCAGAGCAACAGAGTTGACGGTAACAGTTGACGGTAGCAGAGCAACAGAGTTGACGGTAACAGAGTTGACGTGGCAGAGCTGAAGGTAACAGAGTTGAGTTGACGGTAACAGAGTTGACTGTGGCAGAGCAACAGAGCTGAAAGTAGCAGAGTTGACAGTGGCAGAGCTGATGGTAGCAGAGTTGAGTTGACGGTAACAGTTGACAGTAGCAGAGTTGAGTTGACGGTAACAGTTGACAGTAGCAGAGCAACAGAGTTGACCGTAGCAGAATAGACTGTAGCAGAGTTTAGTTGACGGTAACAGTTGATGGTAATAGAGCAACAGAATTGAGTCAACAGTAGCAGAGTTAAGTTGACAGTAACAGAGTTGGCGGTAGCTGAGCAACAGAGCTGTGACAGTAGCAGAGTTGATAGTAGCAGAGTTGAGTTGACTGTAACAGAGTTAACAGTAGCAGAGCAACAGAGCTGACAGTAGCAGAGTTGACTGTAGCAGAGTTGAGTTGATGGTAGCAGAGTTGAGTTGACTGTAACAGTTGACTGTAGCAGAGCAACAGAGTTGACAGTAGCAGAGTTGAGTTGACAGCAACAGAGTTGACGGTAGCAGAGCAACAGAGCTGTGACAGTGGCAGAGCTGACAGTAGCAGAGTTGATGGTAGCAGAGTTGAGTTGATGGTAGCAGAGTTGAGTTGATGGTAGCAGAGTTGAGTTGATGGTAGCAGAGTTGAGTTGATGGTAGCAGAGTTGAGTTGATGGTAGCAGAGTTGAGTTGACGGTAACCGTTGACTGTAGGAGAGCAACAGAGTTGACAGTAGCAGAGTTGAGTTGACGATAATAGAGTTGAGTTGACAGTAACAGAGTTCATGGTAACAGAGTTGATGTTAAAAAGTTGATGAAATACATTACAGCTCTTTTTGTTTTTCAGCACTTTGGAAGATGCTGCAGTAAACATAACTGTGTCACCAAAGTCAAGCACTGAACCCTCCGCTAAGGATTTCCAAGACTTTGTTACGGACATGCAGAAAACCATCACAAGTTTACGAAAACAGGTCGGGACACACAAATCACCTGCTATACTGATAATACTGTTCAGGTAATATAAATGTCACTGAGCATTTCATTTGAACTGAACCGAAACAGTGTAAACAAATATTTACAAAAAACGTAATACAGTAAAACAACCAGTGAGAAATAACCACTATTTGGTTAAATAACCAATAACCAAATAATCAATATAATGTATTATTCAATAAGGCTGCAGCTAACGATTATTTTATAATTAATTAGTAGGGTGTGATTATCGTATAGTGACAGCTATGTCATTTAGTTTGTTTGTTTGTTTTGCTGAAAGTGTGCTTGTTAGGCTCAACCTGTGGTCTAGTGAAGCTTCATTACAGCTTTAATCCTTCACTGTGGTCTCATTTGTTAAGCGAGTCAGTGCTTGCAGAACTGCCTTGTTGTGCAGAGATGCACCGGCCTGACCTGCAGATGCACGTGTATTGCCCAAGGCTTTGAGGGCACAGCAGGTTGCCTCAAAATATCCCAGCTTGTTCATGTAGAGCCTAGGATCATGTCCTTGATCTTGGTCTGTAGATGTTGATACCCAATTACCTACTCTAAGCTAGTTCTCCTCCAGCCTACCACACAGTATTCCACAGAAATATCCTCATACTGGTGAATGAATTGAGGTATAATCTGACAGGGATGCTTTTTTGTGACCATCACCAAATAAACAATGCATGACAATTACTAAGTTTGTGTGGGACAATGTGGGACATTACCAACACTAAAACATAACCTGAAACTGCGTCTAACTTAATATAAAGATGACTCATTAGATTATGTCCTTTGTATACTTCCAGAAAACACGATTACAAAACATCACAATACAGGCAGTGCAGAATTATTAGGCAAATGAGTATTTTGACCACATCATTCTCTTTATTCATGTTGTCTTACTCCAAGCTGTATAGGCTGGAAAGCCTACTACCAATTAAGCATATTAGGTGATGTGCATCTCTGTAATGAGAAGGGGTGTGGTCTAATGACATCAACACCCTATATCAGGTGTGCATAATTATTAGGCAGCTTCCTTTCCTTTGGCAAAATGGGTCAAAAGAAGGACTTGACAGGCTCCGAAAAGTCAAAAATAGTGAGATATCTTGCAGAGGAATGCAGCACTCTTAAAATTGCCAAGCTTCTGAAGCGTGATCATCCAACAATCAAGCGTTTCATTCAAAATAGTCAACAGAGTCGCAAGAAGCGTCTAGAAAAACCAAGGAGCAAAATAACTGCCCATGAACTGAGAAAAGTCAAGCGTGCAGCTGCCAAGATGCCACTTGCCACCAGTTTTGCCATATTTCAGAGCTGCAACATCACTGGAGTGCCCAAAAGCACAAGGTGTGCAATACTCAGAGACATGGCCAAGGTAAGAAAGGCTGAAAAACGACCACCACTGAACAAGACACACAAGCTGAAACGTCAAGACTGGGCCAAGAAATATCTCAAGACTGATTTTTCTAAGGTTTTCTGGACTGATGAAATGAGAGTGAGTCTTGATGCTCGTGGCTGGATCGGTAAAGGGCAGAGAGCTCCAGTCTGACTCAGACGCCAGCAAGGTGGAGGTGGAGTACTGGTTTGGGCTGGTATCATCAAAGATGAGCTTGTGGGGCCTTTTCGGGTTGAGGATGGAGTCAAGCTCAACTCCCAGTCCTACTGCCAGTTTCTGGAAGACACCTTCAAGCAGTGGTACAGGAAGAAGTCTGCATCCTTCAAGAAAAACATGATTTACATGCAGGACAATGCTCCATCACACGCGTCCAAGTACTCCACAGCGTGGCTGGCAAGAAAGGGTCTAAAAGAAGAAAAACTAATGACATGGCCTCCTTGTTCACCTGAGCTGAACCCCATAGAGAACCTGTGGTCCATCATCAAATGTGAGATTTACAAGGAGGGAAAACAGTACACCTCTCTGAACAGTGTCTGGGAGGCTGTGGTTGCTGCTGCACGCAATGTTGATGGTGAACAGATCAAAACACTGACAGAATCCATGGATGGCAGGCTTTTGAGTGTCCTTGCAAAGAAAGGTGGCTATATTGGTCACTGATTTGTTTTTGTTTTGTTTTGAATGTCAGAAATGTATATTTGTGAATGTTGAGATGTTATATTGGTTTCACTGGTGAAAATAAATCATTGAAATGGGGATATATTTGTGTTTTGTTAAGTTGCCTAATAATTCTGCACAGTAATAGTCACCTGCACACACAGATATCCTCCTAAAATAGCTCAAACTAAAAACAAACTAAAAACTACTGCCACAAATATTCAGCTTTGATATTAATGAGTTTTTTGGGTTCATTGAGAACATGGTTGTTGTTCAATAATAAAATTAATCCTCAAAAATACAACTTGCCTAATAATTCTGCACTCCCTGTATAATATCTATAGTTTACATGTCATTTACATTCAGAGAATTGCCTGCTCCACATTTTAGTACTAAAATGGGTGACATCGAATACAGCTCTCATCTGATTGGCTGAAAGGTACGAAATGCCTGCTTCTGCCAGAAGAGTCGCAAAAATACACACTCACGTATCTAGGGGGAGTCGTATGTGAAAGACCTTTTGCACACTCTTATACATTTGCAAATGGTGTTTTGCATTTGTGAAACGTATTTTATGAATATGTATTTTTATTTTGTGCACGTGAATTGCTTTTGTGAATATATATAATTATTTTACGCACGTGAATTTGACTACGCATGTGTACATCTTGTCTTTTGCGTGAATTTCTTTTGAGTCTTTTCTGTCTCCATAGTTTAGTGGATAATTCCTACAAATTCAGTCATATGAAAATGTATGATTTTTAAAGGAGGCGTGGCACCCAACCCCGCCCCTAAACTCAACCGTCGTTGGGGGATGAGCAAATTGAACGATTGATGGCATGGTGGCTCAGTGGTTAGCACTGTAGCCTCACAGCAAGAAGGTCGCTGGCTCGAGTCTCGGCTGGGTCAGTTGGCATTTCTGTTTGGAGTTTGCATGTTCTCCCCGTGTTGGCGGAGGTTTCCTCTGGGTGCTCGTGTTTTCCCCACAGTCCAAACACATGCGGTTTAGGGTAATTGGGTAAACAAAATTCGCTGTAGTGTATGGGTGTATTTGTGAATGAGTGTGTTTACCAGTGCTGGGTTGCGACTGGAAGAGCATCCGCTACTTAAAACATATGCTGGAATAGTTGGCGGTTCATTCCACTGTGGCGACCCCTGATAAATAAGGGACTAAGCTGAAAGAAAATGAATGAATGAAAGAGATCAAACGAGTTCATATGAATTAGCCACTAAATAAAAAAGTTACAAATTGGCGTAAGATAGCGTTGGAACCGTAAAGTCGCTAGCACATTTGCTACAGTAGCAGTTAAGCATGGAATTATTCGTACATGTTATAATATTTGGTGCATTCATATAGAATAGAGCATTGTAATGATAAATGGCTTTTCGAGTAAACTTGATGTTTTTCTCTGTGGGAATGCTCAGATTAAAAGACTTGAAGGGCGTGTGAGCCGGACAGACTGTGCAGATGAGGACGGGAGAGAGCGGGCAGATGGAGAAAGCTGGAAGAAAAATTCCTGCACCGTGTGTCAGTGTAAAGTAAGTCCATCACTGCTCTCACTCCATTTGCAGAAAAATTGCTTGATGGGAATGCCAAATGTGCATAAATTAAGAAATAAAATGCACATTAAAAATAGAGTTGTGCTCTTACGTTTACATATCCTGGCAGAATTTATGATTTTCTGGCCATTTTTGTAGAAAATATCAACGATAATAGAGAAATGTTTCTTTCACTCATGGTTAGTGTTTGGCTGAAGCCATTTATTGTCCAACAACGGTGTTTACTCTTCTTAAATCATAATGACAACAGAAATGACCCTGATCAAAACTTTACAGACCCCAGTTTTTAACACCGTGTATTTCCCCCTTTAACATCAATTACAGCTTGAAGTCTTTTTGTGGTAGTTGTGGGTGAGACTCTTTATATCCTCAGATGGTAAAGCTGCCCATTCTTCTGTAAATTCTTGGGCTGTCTTGCCCAAGAATTGAAATCTGGGAATAACTTACCTTGGAATGTTGCGACTGACCAATCAGAATTGAGTATTCCAGATAATAATCTGTGATAGCAACCACCTAGATGTTACTTAGCTCAGTGTTTGTGTGTCTCTGTCTCTTTTAGGCGGCACAGGTGACGTGTTTCGTTGAGAAGTGTGCGCCAGCGGTGTGTAAGACGCCTGTGACGCCGACTGGCTCGTGTTGCCCTCTCTGCCTCAACCAACTCACAGCAGCATGAGCAAAACCCTCAGGACACCAGACCCAACACGCCTGCGTTTCTTACACACTTCTCTTTCAGGGTTTTCTGTTGTTTGTCATGTATTGGTGTTTCCGTTCGCATATCCTCAGACGCCCGCAACAAAGAACCAAAAACACACTGTCTTCAAAAGTGATGAATGCGGGACCCTGTTTTTTTCTCCTCAGGCCTGTTAACCGGGAGATTATTACCCAAGTGTTCATTTACAAGACCAGCGATGAGGGGCGACTGCGGCCCTGAGGGACGTTTTCCTGCAACACACAGCGCAAAAACCAAACCAAAGCCTTCAGCGATACTTGAAACCTTCAGGCAGGTGCATTTGGAGAAAGGATTGAAGATTTGGTTTGCATGTAAACTTCCATCCATTTGGGTTACCTTGTTTTAGTTCATGGATTTAGAGACATTCTTAACCACTTTTTTTTTTTACCTCAATGAACGGTTATGCAGATTTGCATTTAATTTTCCTTCAGTCAAAAACGCAAAGCTAACAAAAACGAAACCGGTTGAATGGAGTATACTCTAACCTGTGCATTATTCAGACACAAGATGGCGCCAAACAGTTAAAAACACAAAGCTGACAGAAACGAAAACAGCTGATGGAGTTTACACTAACCTGCACATTATTCAGACACTAGATGGTGGCAAATAGCCAAACGCAAAGCTGACAGAAACGAAAACAGCTGATGGAGTATACACTAACCTGCGCATTATTCAGTCACAAGATGGCGCCAAACAGTCAAAAACACAAAGCTGACAGAAACGAAAACAGCTGATGGAGTATACACTAACCTGCGCATTATTCAGTCACAAGATGGCGCCAAACAGTCAAAAACACAAAGCTGACAGACACTAAAACAGCTGATGGAGTATACACTAACCTGCACATTATTCAGACACAAGATGGAGACAAACAGTCAAAAACACAAAGCTGACAGAAACGGAAACAGCTGATGGAGTGTACACTAACCTGCGCATTATTCAGACACAAGATGGCGGCTAATAGCCAAACGCAAAGCTGAGAGAAACGAAAACAGCTGATGGAGTATACACTAACCTGTGCATTATTCAGACACAAAATGGCGGCAAATAGCCAAACGCGAAGCTGACAGAAATGAAAACAGCTGATGGAGTATACACTAACCTGCGCATTATTCAGACACAAGATGGCGGCAAATAGCCAAACGCAAAGATGACAGAAGCGAAAACAGCTGATGGAGTATACACTAACCTGCGCATTATTCAGACACAAGATGGCGGCAAACAGTCAAAAACACAAAGCTGACAGAAACTAAAACAGCTGATGGAGTATACACTAACCTGCGCATTATTCAGACACAAGATGGCGCCAAACAGTCAAAAACACAAAGCTGACAGACACTAAAACAGCTGATGGAGTATACACTAACCTGCGCATTATTCAGACACAAGATGGCGCCAAACAGTCAAAAACACAAAGCTGACAGAAACGGAAACAGCTGATGGAGTAAACACTAACCTGCACATTATTCAGACACAAGATGGCGGCAAATAGCCAAACGCAAAGATGACAGAAGCGAAAACAGCTGATGGAGTATACACTAACCTGCGCATTATTCAGACACAAGATGGCGCCAAACAGACAAAAACACAAAGCTGACAGAAACGGAAACAGCTGATGGAGTATACACTAACCTGCGCATTATTCAGACACAAGATGGCGGCAAACAGTCAAAAACACAAAGCTGACAGACACTAAAACAGCTGATGGAGTATACACTAACCTGCGCATTATTCAGACACAAGATGGCGACAAACAGTCAAAAACACAAAGCTGACAGAAACGGAAACAGCTGATGGAGTATACACTAACCTGCGCATTATTCAGACACAAGATGGCGGCAAATAGCCAAACGCGAAGCTGACAGAAATGAAAACAGCTGATGGAGTATACACTAACCTGCGCATTATTCAGACACAAGATGGCGGCAAATAGCCAAACGCAAAGCTGACAGAAACGAAAACAGCTGATGGAGTATACACTAACCTGCACATTATTCAGACACAAGATGGCGGCTAATAGCCAAACGCGAAGCTGAGAGAAACGAAAACAGCTGATGGAGTATACACTAACCTGCGCATTATTCAAACACAAGATGGCGGCAAATAGCCAAACGCGAAGCTGACAGAAACGAAAACAGCTGATGGAGTATACACTAACCTGTGCATTATTCAGACACAAGATGGCGGCTAATAGCCAAACGCAAAGCTGACAGAAACGAAAACAGCTGATGGAGTATACACAAGTGACTATCTCTCCCTCATTAGCATAGGACGTTAGTCTTGTTTTTGAATCTGCCACTATGCTGACACACAGGCATTTGTAGCTCCGCCCTCCTCTGAAAACAGCACAATCTTATTTGAGTTTAAAGCTACAGTCACCAAAACAACACAATTAGGATCAAAGCCTAAAAGGGTCAGTTTCATAGAGTTAGAGAACATTATCTGTGTGCTATCTTGAGCTGAATCTTCACACACACACTCTAGGAACTTCAGAGACTTATTTTACATCTTGTTAATAGGGGCATAATAGGACCACTTTAAGTATTATTTGATAAAGCTGTGTAATCCAAATGGATGAAAATGTTATATGCAACTCAAGTATCTCCTAAATTTTGGCCTAGCTATGATTTGAAGTGTGTATGTATGTGTGTGTGTTTGTGTTCGTAATATAGCTGAATTCTGCAGGACATCTCAGCAGGACCAGAGCTTCTCATTTCTGCTGGTTTTGGTGGAAGAAGCATTCTCAGGTTTGGAGATGCTAAAGAACTGGTGCTATCAATTATTATTTTTATTTTCTTTTTTTTAACCCGGGTGGTATTTCATGCATTTGAATTGTTCTGCAGATAAGCAATACAGTATATACACTCATTATGTGCTTTTAAAAACCACATCTGAGCGAAATCCTGTCGTCGCGTATAGTATATCGTTACTCTCGTGCTTTTGCTTTGTTTGTGGTGCGTAGGATCAGCATTAGTTTCCGCTTTATCTTATCTTCCTCTCATGTGGGGAAAAATGTGAATTAAACAATCTGTGCGATGATGATGGGGGGGGGGGGGGACTCTACTGATCAGCGAATGTTTGTTTCCCTCTGGCGACTGCGGGTTTTCTGAGAGCTGGTGTTCTCTGCTTCATCTCCACAGAAAGCTGTAATGATGTCTTTGGTTTGGGGCGAAGCGTTTGGGAAGACGTCTCTTTGTAAGGTGTTACCGTACTTCTGTTTTACCAGCACAGTATTGATGCTCACGAATGAAGGTCCAGATGTTTCCTTTCGTTTGGAAACAATGTAAACGCTCGAGCCTCAACACAATCCTTCACTTCAGGCACTCACCCAGTGTTCACTTTGGAGATAGTTGGAAATGTTTTTTTAATCTGATTTCATTAGTGATCATTTTTTTTGAGGAATCACTAGAGAATACTGTATCATTTAAGCTCATGAGAGTCAATCAGACCACATGTTTCTTCATTGTGTTATTTTCCACTTTTTCTACATAGTATTAGTCTCATCTGACATTCAGTTTTTCAGGATTCACTAGTTTAATATTCTGTTCAAACCAGAGAGAAATCATGATGTTATGTCTATCAAGACTGCATTTGTCAATGCAAAAATATAGTGTTAAAACCACTAATGTTGTGAAATATGCATTTCTAGTTGTAGATATTATAAAATGCAAGTTCCAATCTTCAGAAATCATTGTAATATGCTGAGTATTTGTTTATTTTAGTGCTTTTAGGGATAGTTCACACAAAGCTGAACATTCTGTCATCATTTACTCTTTACTGCTTTCTTTCTTCTATTGAACATTGAACAAGATATTTTGAAGAATGCTGGAAACTTGTAACTATTGACTTTCATTGTATTTGCTTTTCCTACTATGGAAGTCAGTGATTATGCCTTTTTCAAAATGTCTTCCTTTGTGTTTAACAGAAGAAAAAAAGGTTTATAACCACTGATTTAATAGTGAGTCAATGTTTGGGTAAATTATCCCATAATTTGTTTGAAAATGAAAATCAGGTAATGTAGGAAGATCAGGTCAATGTCCAACGTCCAACCTAGAATCAACCAAATATCATCGTCTGATGATGTTACAGCTTGACGTTGTGTGGACGTTGCCACTATGACGTCTATCAGACGTTGGATTTGGTTGCCATACTTGACAAATAAATGTCATTATTTGTCGTCAATATGATATTGGTATAGGATGTTGCCTCAATGTTGGATTTTTCGTTAGTTTCCAACACAACCTAAAAATATCAACGTCATTATTGGACGTCAAAAAAACGTCCTTAGACGCTGACTATACATTGAATTTTAATTACCTGATGTCACGACCTAAATCTAACCTAATTTTAAAGTCTTATGATGTTGTGTGCCTGCTGGGATCCCTTTAATTATTAAAAATCGTATTGATATTTTCAGAATTAGAAACTCCAATAAACAGGATACTAATATTTTCTAACATTATCAACAAATGTCTTTAATGTCACTTTTAATGTTAATGTATCCTTGCGGAGTTGACGTTTGCCAACCCCAGATTTCTGAATGGCTGTTTAGCCATGTTTCCAGAAACTACTACTATTACTAATAATAATAATGAGTTTTTTATTCGTTCATCGAATAATTAGAATGATTTCTGAAGGATCATCTGACACAGAAACCTGAAGTAATGAGGCTGAATTTCAGCTTTAATCACTTGAATAAATGACATTTTACAATATCAATAGTGAATAAGCAGAAAAGCTGATTTCCAATTGGTCATTTTTTTATAGTACTATCTACTGTATTTTTCAAATAAATTTAGTCTTGATGAGCAAATTACATTATTTAATGACACATACATTTGTACAACACTTCTTCCACTTTTGTTTTATGTTTTAAACTCATTCTCACTGAAATTGAAGCCATATCTATCTATCCGAAAACATTCCAGTGTCCTGATCAAACCTCACTTGATCACTGTTTACGTGTACCATTACAGCTGACAGTATTTGCTAACTTTACAATGTTTTACCTGCATTCAACTCTTCTTTTTATCTGTGTTTTATGACTTTTCTTTAATGGCCAACCAGGCTCTTCCCCCAAACCAAACTGTGCCCACCTGCCATGGAAATGCACTGCCCTGCAAGACTGAACGCGCTCAAACAAGTGGTCAAAATGATTCCTATATTTTGTAATGTATTTTTTTTTTTTTTTTTTTTTTGCCAAAGACTGTTTGCACTGCAACATATGCCTTTCAACATTAAAATGGCCACATATGTTTTATTTCCAAAAGCTTGTTGTTGCATTTATTTACGTTACCTTGTGTAATTTTATTGAAATATTTGATTTATGAAACATATTATTTATTGTAAAACCGTAAGTCTGATAATTCTGAAAAGATATAGCCACAAACTCCAATGCAGAACACAGCTTTTGGCCAAACTTGGGGCTTGTAGCATTAAAGCTCTAGGAGGAGAAAGAGTTTATCTCACAGACGGAATAATGATAATAATATGTTTAAATAGTGTAACCTGCAAGAATAGTTCAGAAGTGCGATTCTAACTTTTGTTTACAATAAACGAACAAATAAATATAACAGGCATCTATTTTGACTAATCGGCCTGTTTCTGCTCAATGCTACATCTAAACTTAACAAAACTTGTTCCACACACACAAAGGGTCGTTCTGAAAACACGCACCAATTTTTGTCCAAATCTGCCAATAGGGGAGCGCTACAACTGAAATCCTAACTGTAGGTTGTATTTTAGTTCATTACTTGGCAAATGAATTAATTGTACAAATCAACAAAAATGGCTACTACATTTCAGCAGCCAATGTATTGCATTGTGAATGACTTAAATGTACATTATATGTAACAATGATTATTATATTTGACCGTGAGAACTTGTTTTGCCAGGTATATTTGTTCTTTTATGCCAAAACCTCATTAAACTATTAAGTAACGATAATGTTCCACAAAGATATTTTGTAAATTTGCTACCGTAAATATACAAAAACTTTGGATTAGTATTCTACATTAATTAATATGGACCATTTTTTTTTCAATATTTAGATTTTTGAGTTCAATATCTTTGCAAAATTATACATCAATGGAAAGATGATCTATTCTGCTTTCATGTGATGCATAAATCTCAACTTCCATATTTGACAATTGTGATTTATTGTTTTGTGGTCCATGGTCATATATTTGATGAAATTGGTATTTTGTTGAACTTGAAATTTGCTAATAGCTTGGCTAAAATTAACTCTTGTTAATGGAATCGTTCAGTACCATGACAAAATGTAATGCTTTTCCGCACAAACATTGTCAAAAAAAACTGATTCAAACTCCAAAAACTCAGTCTCCACCCAGTAGTCACAGGGCGTCAACATGACATCAGATTGACGTTAGACCCCAACGTCGTGGGGCGTTGCATTTTGTTTGGAAATGAAAATCGAGTTGACTTCAGAACTTAACGTCAGGCTGATGTCAATGTCCAACGTCAGACAGACATTGCATTTTAGTTACTTTCCAATGCAACCTAGAGACAATAAAACCATCTAGTGATGTTACAGCTTGACGTCGTATGGACGTTGGATTTTGGTATTTATACCTGATAAATAAATGTCAGTATCTGACGTCAATATGACATTGGTTTAAGATGTTGGCTCGACTTTGGAGTTTGGTCACTTTCCAACACAACCTAAAATCAACAAAATATCAACATCATTTGATGTCGTTATTGAACGTCAAAATAACATTGTCCTTAGACACGGCTGACCTAAATCTAACCCAATAGTAACGTCTTATAATATTGTGTGTCTTCTGGGCAGGTACAAGAGGTCATGAATGACGCCTGCTTCTTCCAAGCTGTACATTATTATGCTAATATTGCTTGTGTTATAACCAAGTGTGCCACAAGCCTGCTTTTGAGTGAAGGTCTCAGCCGTTAGATCGCCCCCTGGGGGCTGGCTGCAGTACAAGTCATAAAGCCCGCCTCCTCCGTGTTAATGAAGGAGACATGAGACCAAATAAAAAATTAAGTACACATACCAGGGGCATTGCTAGACATAAAGCTCTACTGGGGCACGCCCCCCTCAAAAACTTTATATATATATATATATATATATATACCAGGGAGTGCAGAATTATTAGGCAAGTTGTATTTTTGAGGATTAATTTTATTATTGAACAACAACCATGTTCTCAATGAACCCAAAAAACTCATTAATATCAAAGCTGAATATTTTTGAAGTAGTTTTTAGTTTGTTTTTAGTTTGAGCTATTTTAGGAGGATATCTGTGTGTGCAGGTGACTATTACTGTGCAGAATTATTAGGCAACTTAACAAAAAACAAATATATCCCCATTTCAATGATTTATTTTCACCAGTGAAACCAATATAACATCTCAACATTCACAAATATACATTTCTGACATTCAAAAACAAAACAAAAACAAATCAGTGACCAATATAGCCACCTTTCTTTGCAAGGACACTCAAAAGCCTGCCATCCATGGTGAACGGATCAAAACACTGACAGAATCCATCAACATTGCGTGCAGCAGCAACCACAGCCTCCCAGACACTGTTCAGAGAGGTGTACTGTTTTCCCTCCTTGTAAATCTCACATTTGATGATGGACCACAGGTTCTCTATGGGGTTCTGCTCAGGTGAACAAGGAGGCCATGTCAATTGTTTTTCTTCTTTTAGACCCTTTCCTGCCAGCCAAGCTGTGGAGTACTTGGACACGTGTGATGGAGCATTGTCCTGCATGAAAATCATGTTTTTCTTGAAGGATGCAGACTTCTTCCTGTACCACTGCTTGAAGGTGTCTTCCAGAAACTGGCAGTAGGACTGGGAGTTGAGCTTGACTCCATCCTCAACCCGAAAAGGCCCCACAAGCTCATCTTTGATGATACCAGCCCAAACCAGTACTCCACCTCCACCTTGCTGGCGTCTGAGTCGGACTGGAGCTCTCTGCCCTTTACCGATCCAGCCACGGGCCCATCAAGACTCACTCTCATTTCATCAGTCCATAAAACCTTAGAAAAATCAGTCTTGAGATATTTCTTGGCCCAGTCTTGACGTTTCAGCTTGTGTGTCTTGTTCAGTGGTGGTGGTTTTTCAGCCTTTCTTACCTTGGCCATGTCTCTGAGTATTGCACACCTTGTGCTTTTGGGCACTCCAGTGATGTTGCAGCTCTGAAATATGGCAAAACTGGTGGCAAGTGGCATCTTGGCAGCTGCACGCTTGACTTTTCTCAGTTCATGGGCAGTTTATTTTGCGCCTTGGTTTTTCCAGACGCTTCTTGCGACCCTGTTGACTATTTTGAATGAAACGCTTGATTGTTGGATGATCACGCTTCAGAAGCTTGGCAATTTTAAGAGTGCTGCATCCCTCTGCAAGATATCTCACTATTTTTGACTTTTCGGAGCCTGTCAAGTCCTTCTTTTGACCCATTTTGCCAAAGGAAGTTGCCTAATAATTATGCACACCTGATATAGGGTGGTTATGTCATTAGACCACACCCCTTCTCATTACAGAGATGCACATCACCTAATATGCTTAATTGGTAGTAGGCTTTCGAGCCTATACAGCTTGGAGTAAGACAACATGCATAAAGAGGATGATGTGCTCAAAATACTCATTTGCCTAATAATTCTGCACTGCCTGTATATATATATATATATATATATATATATATATATATATATAATAAAATTATTATTTTTATTATACAATTATTATTTTAATTTAAATTAATATGTAACTGGAAAATAATGTAAAGGCACAACTGGAATGATATGCTAAGATCATTTAAAAAATCTTTTGCATGAATAATAATTTCATTTGAATGAAATTCTACAGAAAATATATAGGAAATTTTCTAATACAAAAAAAGATGTTTAATTATCTGCTGTCTTGGACTTGACACATGGCAAAGAATCCGCTTGTTAAGTGTGACATCACGCGACGCGGCTTCCGGGTCCAAGCGATGAACGGGGAGACTCATCAAATGGTAATAATAAACATTTACAAAGCGATGTAATACTTTCGAAAATCCCGATCACAATTTATTAAGTTTTACCTCTCTAACTGCATCCCTCCTTTGTGCTTCATACAAAAAAATCTATCAGGCATGCTTAGTATGATCACCATCATATTGTTTAAACTTTAGTTTTGTCAACTTGCAAAACTCACTGCGTGCCATCACCTTTATATAAAAGACTGTTAATGTCAATGCATGAGCGGTGCGTGAGCATTTTTTCGGCGTGCATGTTAACAACCGGGACTGGCAGCGGGAGAAGAGCAGCGCGTCTGGGTCCAGCAGGAGCAGTGTGTGGGTGTGGTTTTCTGCGCACATGCAGAGACGCGTCAGTTTGCTTTTTGATTAAACTACATTGCTTTCACCAGCATTGGTTTGGTTGTACATAGAGAATAACGTCTTTATTCCAGGAATACCCCTCTTAATACATACACTTGCATATGAAGTAAATCATATCTCAAAGCATTTACTGGGGCACTAGCGATTTATACTGGGGCACGTGCCCCAGTAAATTGGGTCTAGCGACGCCCCTGACACTTGCAATAAAATGTCCTGAAAGATGGTTTTGGTCAGTTAAGGCACTGGCTATCAGCTGATATAGCTGCAGATCTTCATTTCTGTAAAGAGTATGTTTTGAGCAGTAATTTAATGCTGGGCGTGTCATCGTGATTGACAGCTGTGATTGACAGTTTCTCAAAGCAGACGTCGGAGCTTCGGCAGGAGACTGAAGTGTTATTATTCCATTTCTGTGTTATTTTACCATGATAAAATGAGTTGCTCAGCAGTAAACTATAGTTTCTGACATGCAGGATCTGGTGGAACACTGTTTATTCAGTAAGGTCAGGGCTTTATCAGTTTGCTGATACACGCCGAACCACCCAGATAGCAAAATACACTCGGGCCAGATCCGGATAGACTCTCGCCTGCCGGAGACTTACCCCTCGGCCTGACTCCGTCTGCTTTACCTACTCGGCCGGATGCCTATGGACTCACTGCCCAATTCCGGCCCGAGTCAATCGGGCCAGATGCGGCGCCCGTTAGTGAGTAATGTGCGCTGCGGCCTGGAGCTGGCGCGATTAAATCTTCATTATATAAAACCTCACCTTTGTTAACGTTATTACAACCATTTGTGTTGATAAAACAGCAGACGCAGGCTCCTATGTAAAAGCAAAGTGTACATTAGCGAGCCTTTGTTATAGTGCAGACACCGGCGGTCAAGTGAGAAGTTCGGGGGGCGTGGTTGATTTGATGTACAAGCGTTTGGTTGGAAGTTCGATTCCACAGCTCCTCCTCTGGCTCCATCAGGCAGTCCTTCTGCGCATGCCCAGGCTCCAATTTCAGCAGTCTTTTGCGACAGTCACGAGGCGTTTTTTCCTTCACAGCGTTTAATGGAAAATGGCGCTGTCACGACGTCCATATTTTATACAGTCATTGGCTATAACCCTTACCCTATCTGCTTCAATCCCAGTGGAAATATAATCGATTATTAAAGGGATATACGCGATTAAATCTGCCAGACCTCTTAGATTGAACTTCTCAGATTTCTCACTGATATCACACAGAATAGGACACATTCTTTCTGACTGCAAGGGGAAATGACTCTTAAAAGGCACGGCGGCTTCCATATACTGGAAACCTGAAATATAAGACCATGGTTTTAGGTTAAGTATGTTTAAAGAAATAAAAGGACCAGCACTGTCTTTTCCCCCAAAACAAGAGAGCAATGGCTGCAAATGTTTTGTTGGCCCAGAGGAGAACGCATTCTCTTCACATGAGATGTTTTCTTTTCAGGGTTCAGTCTGGGAATTAAGCCAAGTTGCACAATTAGGCCACGGAGCTCCTCATCTCTGCTGGGCTTGTATATATATGTGTGTGTGTGTGTGTGTGTGTGTGTGTGTGTGTAGGTTCCCGTAACACAGCCCCTGACTTCAGCCAGGCTTATCTCTCCATAGGGACTCCCAGCGCACAGAAACGCCTACACTGAAGAGAAGTTGTTTGATGAAAAAGGGGCTGTCCGTGCTCAGAGATTTCCTTAATGAATTACACATCTGAACGTGGAGCGGTATGAATGAACAGGTCAGCGCAGGACAATGTAGAGTTAATGAGTTCAAGGCATGCAAATACAACACAACACCAAACATAAAGAGGTCCTATTATGTGTTTTCACTTTTTGAGCCCCGTTTACACTAATGCGTTTTCATTTTGAAACAGCGTTTTAGATCAAAAATGATCCGCGTCCACACTAGCGTTTCATCTAGCGTTTCTAAACATATCTCCGTCCACACTACTCCACCAAAAACGTATATCACGTGACCATTCGCGCACTCTGGGCATGCGCGTTCAAGTATAAACAGGAAGCATGTGTCTCGCTCGGCATTTGGTTATTGTTATTCAACAAACGCTGGTTGAATGATGAACGCGAGCGATGAGCGAGTGCTCGAACAATAGCTTGCCTCTTGTGAATATATGCAGCTGCTGTAGTAAAAAAGGCAGAGTTTAACTGCACAATGGCGCCTAAAACGGACAATAGTGCAAACAACGCTCCCATTTCTGTGTCCATGTTGTTGTATACAGTGAAGGCTGGTCTGCCGTCTTCCGGTAGCGTTATAGTCATGTGATAGGGGCTTGACAAATAAGGGAAGGATACGCAATGACCCAAAAGCCCCAATGAGGTAGCGAGTCTCAGCAGCCACGCCTCCGTTTTCAGATGTCTCCGTTTTCCCTCATCCACACTGAGACGGAGCAGCAGCGTTTTAGAATGAAAACGACCTCTCCAGCGTTTTCAAAACGCTCCGTTTTTGGGGCTGGTGTAGTGTGGACGGATGGCGTAAACGTAGCAAAACTTATGAGTTTTAAACGAAAACGCATTAGTGTAAACGGGGCCTTAGTCAGTGTTTGCTGTTCGTGTTTGGGCATACAAAATTTACAAAGTTGCAAATCTCAAAGTCCAAAAGTAGATAAAAATATGTCCTTTTAAGAACTACAATGACTGAATTATAAACTACAAGTGTTGTTTTCTGGGGGTTTATAATGTCACGATGCAGCCCAAATCCTACCTATGGAAATTTAAAGGGTTTGAGAGGGGCAAATCAGTTACCGCTCTGATATATCCATGTGCAAAGGATCAGCACGATCATCTTGACCAATGTTCTTTGTGAAATATTTGATAGTCAGATACTCAAATATGTGTAAGAACACATTTCTTGGTTTAAACATTTTAATACTGATGTTATTGGTGGATCTAAACTCACCGGCCACTTTATTAGGTACACCTTACTAGTACCTGGTTAGACCCCCTTTTGCCTTCAGAACTGCCTTAATCCTTCATGGCAGAGATTCAACAAGCTACTGGAAATATTCCTCAGAGGTTTTTCTCCATATTGACATGATAGCATCACACAGTTGCTGCAGATTTGTCGGCTGCACATCCATGATGCCAATCTCACGTTCCACCACATCCCAAAGGTGCTCTATTGGATTGAGTTCTGGTTACTGTGGAGGCCATTTGAGTACAGTGAACTCATTGTCATGTTCGAGAAACCAGTCTGAGATGATTCACGCTTTATAACGAGCAGTTGGACAGGTGTGCCTAATAAAGTGGCCGGTGAGTGAAGAAGGCACAAAGAAAAATTTCTGTACTAAAAACAAATCTGTAGGTTTGTGAAAGCATCTATTAGGTTCACTACAAATGAAAAACTAAAAATCTGTTAATTTTACACTTGACCTACATAAAGAATACTTAAATATACCTCAACATTACTTAAGTTAACGTCATGACCTTAAAGTAGGGTACCTACCTATATTACAACACTATACAACAGAATAATTCCTCATTTTGTTGTCAGAAGCAAAGTTTCTTAATAGCCTAGACGTGGAAAAAAGGCCAGCATAATATACTGCTTTATTAAGATAATGAAGGTAAATAACTTCATTCATTGATTTATTTGAGCAGGAAAGGGAATAGGATCAATTATAAAAGCACATCTATTTTAAAAACGAGGACAGATGGGTGGCGGGAGATTTGTTTGTGTTCCGGAAGTGATCCTCAAGTGAAGCGAAACCATTTTGAAAATAGTGTCAAAATGGTGCACTTTGGCGCCATCTGGTGGCCAAACGGGGGAAAACGTCACATTCATGTTAATGGAAATGGGGTTTTAGAAAGTCACAGTCAATATAAATATCAAAACACGAAAAGTTTCATAGTAATGACACCATATTTCATACATGCCATTGACTGTCATGTGTTTATTACTCAAGTCATTTTTTGTAAGCATGTGCAATTTTTAGACTAATGTACACTAATAAATCTGAATATTAAACAAAGTACACACACACACACACACACACAGTCATAAAAGCAATTAGTTGACAATTTCAATTAATAAAAATAAGTCATCCTTACAACAAACATACAGTGCATCTGGAAAGTATTGATAGCGCTTCACTTTTTCCAATTTTTGTTTATGTTACAGCTTTATTCCAAAATGGATTAACTTCATTTATTTCCTCAACATTCTACACACAATCCCCCATAATGATAATGTGAAAAATGAGTTTTTGAAATTGTTGCAGATTTATTACAAATAAAAAAACCTGATAAATCACATGTACATCAGTATTCACAGCCTTTGCTCAACACTTTGTTGATGCACCTTTGGCAGCGATTACAGCCTCAAGTCTTTCTGAATATGATGCCACAAGCTCGGCACACCTGTCTTTTGGGAATTTTTGCCCATTCCTCTTTGCAGAACCTCTCAAGCTCTATCAGGTTAGATGGGAAGCGACGATGTACAGCCATTTTCAGATCTCTCCAGAGATGTTCAATAGGATTTAGGTCTGGGCTCTGGCTGGGCCACTCAAAGACATTCACAGAGCTGTTGTGAAACCACTCCATTGATATTTTGGCGTTGTGCTTTGGGTCATTGTCCTGCTGGAAGATGAACCGTCGCCCCAGTTTGAGGTCATGAGCACTCTGAAGCAGGTCTTCATTCAGGATGTCTCTGTACATTGCTGCATTCATCTTTCCCTCCATCCTGACTAGTCTTCCAGTTCCTGCTGCTGAAAAACATCCCCACAGCATGATGCTGCCACCACCATGCTTCACTGTAGGGATGCTATTAGCCTGGTGATGAGCGCTGCCTGCTTTTCTCCAAATGTAACGCCTGGCATTCACTCCAAAGAGTTCAAGTTTAGTCTCATCAGACCAGAGGATTTAGTTTCTTATGGTCTGAGCAGTGGCGGCTGGTCAATAGAGGGCGCTGGGGCGCCGCCCCCCCTTCAAGTTAGAGCCCTTTAATATGTTAATGTTTATTATCACAAATATTAACAAAATAAATTGATTTAATTATAACATTCTAACATTTATTGTAGTCATACTAACATTTATTGAAAAAAAATGTATGAACAATATTTTTTCATATGTGTGCGGGACGCCGGACTAATGATTGTCTATGTAGGTACACGAACATTTTCAATGCACGTGATATGACAATAAGCTCTAATTGGCCTGTTTTAAATTGTCTTTGGGGCGCAGCGCTCGGCGCCCCGAACACTCCCATTTTTGTTGTTAGAACGAATCATATTTGTTTTTATATGATTGGCCTTATGTGATTGGACCATTCTCACCAAAGAGCTTAGAATGCAATTTCTCGAGATGAAGGAATATTCCGTTGGATCTTTGCAAAGATATCCGTTCACAAGGCGTTTGGATGAAGAAAAAAAGATCAAGGAGCTTGGACCAGATCGACCTTCCTTGCAAATTCACCAGTAGTCAAGTGATCGCGAGCGCGCAAATATTCGGGGCTTTTCCAGCACTTGTTATGACAAACGGAGTTTGTGATGTATAGTAAGTCATCCCTTTTACTATTTCCGTGTGCTGTTTCAAACAGCATGACGCAAGAGAGGCTGAATGCATTGGCCATGCTGTCAATAGAGAAGAGACTGGTGACTGAGATGACTGACTTTAACCAAAAAGTTATTGAGAAATTTTCAAGCCAGAAAAAAAAAGAGAGCATAATTTATTTTCAAGTAGTGCTACTGGCCAGTGATTAGGCAACATTTGTTTGTTTGTGTGTGTGTGTTTGTGTGTGTGTGTGTGTGTGTGTGTGTGTGTGTGTGTGTGTGTGTGTGTGTGTGTGTGTGTGTGTTTACTGATTATCTTGATTACTTCATTACTGATAATAAACCCAAATTGAACTAAAATGAACTGATTTGTGATGCATTTATTGTATGCTTTAGTCATATTTTAGTTTTTTGATGCATCACCTGAAAAATGGCTTTTACACTCTTACTTTACCAAAAGTTTTTTTTTTTTTTTCTGGTGTTTGCGCCCTCCCCACATTTTTTAACACCAGCCGCCACTGGGTCTGAGAGTCCTTCAGATGTATTATGTACATGTGATTTTTTCAGGTTTTTTTTATTTTTAATAAACTTGCAACAATAAAAAAAAATCTTCTGTCGTTTTCTTCAGGGTAGGTTGAGATGAGAACCAATCGAATCCATCATCAACTTTCTTCCAGAAGCAAAAGTATAAAAGCACAGACAAAACACAAGAGGGCAGCATAGATCCACACACATTAACCAAAGGTCGTAACACCATTGCCTTAAAATGAAGTAACCAGACTGTGCATACAGTATAAACATTAAAATTCAGTAAACAGTTTCAAGTTACAATGCTTTTCCTCACTTTTTTATGTAATTTATTTTTTAAGAAATTAAACCAATTCATTTCTTACTTCATTGCTGTTTAGTTGTCTTGATACATGGTAATTAATTACTTCTTTAGTTAATTATTCTGCAAAATACAATTTTATAACAAAAAAATACAATTACTTTGCTTCTCTAAATTGATTTATCCTGAATTTATGCATTTAAGGAAGACATGATAAGCAAATTTACAGAAGAATTAAAACAAATGCCTTTATTTTTCAGTGAACAAGTAATTTCATTACAGTAACATTACCTTGTGAAGAATTACACCCAACACTGCTTACATTACAATTCATTTTAAATATGAATAAATCATTAGTATAATCTATCTGTATATAAGCATTCATAATAGTGCTGTCAAATTATAATTGCATTCAAAATAAAAGTTTGTATTTACACAATGTGTGTGTATATTCGCTGTGTAAAAATATTGTGTATAAATAAATCAAATAAAATATAAAACTTAAATGTTTGCATTTATATTTATTTATCATTTCTATTAGATATAAAATGTTGAATTTATAAATCTAAATAAACATTATTTTAATAAATAATTAGTGTATAAATAAAACATAAAATACAAAAAAGAATATTTATAAAAAATATTTATATTAAATATTTAGATACCTACAATTATATTTATATAGCATTTCTATTAGATATAAATATTTAATTAATAAATTTAAATAAACATTTATTTTCAAATATATACATGTATTTATATATAAACAAATATAAATATTTTATTTATATATATATATATATATATACTGTATATACACACACAAAATAAATGTATAATATGTATTAAAAAATTTATTTAAAAAAACATGCTCTTATTTTGAATATGATTAAGTGTGATTAATCTATTCACAGCATATAAATATACTGATAGAAGTGCGCAATATTATCTGAACATCGTTGTCAGATGTTTGAACATTGCTGTGTGACAGGCCGCTGACGGAGATTCTCTGTGGCATCAAGATAAAACTAAATCGCATTAAATAGACAAACAGGAAAACCTGTCATCAGATTATTATTTTTAAAAAATGCTAAATATTACAAATAATTCAATCAGACATGATCATGGTGATTTTTCATGCATGAAAAGTTTATGAGATTTCTCTCCATGAGCAAGAGATGTGGCGGGTCATGGGACAGAAAGTGTCATTGACATGAATCTTTCTCCAGTTATTATAAATAAGACATTTGTTTATTTTCATTTGAAGTGATTGTTAAAAGAGAGCAAATAATTTTGGTTGAAGACAAGTGTTCATGACTCAAAATGTAGTAATAAAATAAAAATAAAAAAGTTTTGGTTAAAAAAAAAAAGAGGGAAATCTGTAAATAAATAAAAAAAGAATATAGTGATTTCCAAATATTGACTTGTATTTCATTGGTCAGCTTCACTTCATTTGTAAATATACATCCCTCCCTGTCATTCAGACCTGCAACACATTCCAGAAGCAGTAGTGACAGGAGCAGTTTAGGGCAGTAATCAGGTAAACTGGTTAAATAATGATGTGATTTGAAACAGGTGATGTCAACAGGTGATTGTGATTATAATTTGGTACAAAAGCAGCATCTTTTAGGAGCAAAGATGGGTCGAGGATCATCAGTTTGCCAACAATGTTCTTCAAAGAAAGAAAGAGAGGAAGACATTTGGATATTTAACCTTCAGCAGTGCAGAACATCATTAAAAGATTGAAGGAATCTGGAGGAGTTTCAGTGCGTAATGGACAAGAGTGCAAGCCTAAACTGAACAACCGTGATGTCTGATCCCTCAGGCGACGCTGCATCAAGAATCCTCATTCATCTATAAGCCAGATCACCACATGGGCTCAGCACTACTTTGTCAAGTACCACAATACAGAGTTACATCCACAAATGGCAGTGAAAACTGTACTGTGCCAAAAGGAAGCCCTATGTTAACAGTGTCCAGAAGCACTGTCGACTTCTCTGTGCTCGGAGGCATCTGGGATGGACCATCACACAGTGGAAACATGTACTGTGGTCAGATGAATCAGTGTTTCAAGTATTTTTTGGGAGAAATGGATGCTGTGTGCTCCAGACCAAAGAAGAAAAGAATCATCCAGACTGTTACCAGCAACAAGTCCAAAAGCCAGGCTCTGTCATGGTATAGGGTTGTGTCAGAGCCTTTGGCAAAGGCAACTTGCACTTCTGTGATGCTCCATTAATGCTGAAAGGTACAGAGAGATTCTGGAGCACAATATGCTGCCTTCTTTTCCAGGACCGCCCATGAATATTTCAGCAAGACAATGCAAAACCACATTCTGCACACGTTACAGAGTCCTGCTGCAGAGGAAGAGGATACAGGTGCTAGACTGGCCTGCCTGCAATCCTGACCTGTCTTCAATAGAGAATGTGTGGTGCAAACTGCGACAACAAAGACCCCGTACTGTTGCCCACCTTAAGACCTGTTTGCAGGAAGAATGGGACAAAACGACACCTGAAACACTTCATCACTTCAGTCCCTATATAAATAATGTTCAATGTAAAATTATGTATAAATGTACTGTCTGCAATGAAACAAGTCAAACTAAATTAGGAAATCACTACTGACAACTTGACAACCTTGCCTCGGTAATTAGTTTCATTATTGTTATTATTTATTTACTTATTTTCTTTTTATTTAGTTCTCATAGTTTTCCTGTATTTCCTGTGTACTCATAACGTCATCCAATTTTGTTTAACTATTGAAATGTATTTTTCAACAATAAACAATTACAAAACTATTGAAATGCATTGTCTAGTTGTAAACTTAAAAACAAAATTAAACTGAACTATAAATGAAACCAAACTCAAAACAAACCTATAAAAGAAACAATAAACCGAACCAAACTATGAATGACACTTTAAACAATACGGAACAATGAACTAAACTAGAACTTAAATGATAAACAAAATGAAACAATAAATAAAAAATGATAAAATAAACTAAACCATGAACGAAATTAAAAGAAAGCAAAGTAAACCACAAGTGATACAAAGTCAGATTATACATCTTATAACTTGGTGCTGATTAGGGGTGTCAAAATTAATTGTTTCTTCGGTGCAACGCGATGCAGACGCAGACAATTCGGTACCAGTTCACAGCCCATTTTGTTGAGCGCGTGACCAATCATAGGGTTGTAAAAACTCGCTCGACAGGGCTCATGAAGCTAGCAGGATATTTACATTTGTTTATTTGCTGTAAATGCTCATGGTGTTCTGTGCATGTACTTGAGTGTTTAAAGGCACAGATCTGACTGATTGTATTAGAGGACAAAACTGTATTACAAATATATTTATACATTTTTCTTGTGCTGTGAAGTAAAATATAAAACTGTGTATGGAAAGCATCGTCAATGCACCGTGATATCGAATTGAACCAAATCGATGGCATGATGATCGCAACCGAACCCAACCGTGAGACCAGTGTAGGTTCACACCTCTAGTGCTTATTAATTACTTTATTTATTACTCAATATTTAAATGTCCACAATATATTTACATTTTATATTTTTATATATTTATTAATTTATATTTTAATATTAAAATATATAAAATTTGATGTTAAAATTAATTTAATTAATAAAATTAATAATATAAAAATTTCCACAAGGTCTAAGACCTGTGAAGAGATGATGCCAACCATAGAGGACTCCTAGAGGTCTCCATAATCCTGGACCAGGCCGTATCCTGAGCAGATGATGTGGTGGGCATGGAGGAGCGGAGAGCATGACACTGATTCCTGAAAGACCAGCCTGATCTCACAAGGAAACGTAAGTATTTTACGTTTTGTCAGTTTAGTGGCTAATTCGTACGAGTTCAGTCATACGAAAATGTACGGTTTTAAAAAGGAGGCGTGGCACCTAACCCCACCCCTAACCCCAACCGTCATTGGGTGATGAGCAAATCGTACTAATTTGTACGAATTAGATCGTACGAATTCATACGAATTAGCCACTAAATCAAAAAGTTACGAATTGCCGTGAGATTGCGTTGGAAAGACCCCAGTGACAGATGAGTCTCTGCATTGATCCTGTGGGCCAGCCTGATCACCCGCCGGTGACCTCTTCGTCCAGCGTTCTCCAGCCTCCAGCGCCTAGACTGCAGCTCTGTACAAGAAGTTTGGCTAGAGGAGAAATGGTCGTGTCCAACTGAGCCTGGTTTCTCTTGAGGTTTTTTCCTTCACTTTTTGGTGAAGTTTGTTCCTCCGCTGTCTCCACTGGCTTGCTTGGTTTGGGACTTGTGGAGCTGCGCATCGATGGATTTCCTCTTCAGTGTTTGGACTTTCAGCAGTGAAAATTAAACCACACTGAACTGAACTGAACTGAACTTCAACTCTGAAATCTGGACTGACAGTTTCAGTTTACTAGAACTTCTGCATTCAGCTGCTTTCACACAATCGACATTGTAGAAGCGCTAGAGAAATAAAGATGAATTGAATAAAAATTCCACTGATTACTGATCAAGTATGCTGGTTGAACTTATTAAAATATTTGAATGATGTTGAGTCTATGCTACACTAACACCAAGCTACACTTGACTTTAGTATGGTTCAAAACCACAGAATGTTCTGGGGTTTTTTTTCCTCCATTGAATGTTTCTGATCAGAAGTGAACACAGTGAGCTTGTGTCCGCCGTCATCATCACTGCTCCTGTTCCAGATTATTGATTCACAAAGACGTGAAATCAGGTTTTGTTGAAACAAATAATGTAGTCTTTTATTCTTTTCATGGGAATTCATGCTCTGAGCGTGGCATTTCCCGCTTAAATCACGAGTGTCATGATGTCATTGTGTTTAATTAGGTAGGGTTCGGTCTAATAAATGAAGGATTTCCAACATGTATGTGAAGAAATCCACAGTGAGACAATCATCAGCTCCTCTGCCGGAGAACACAAGACTCGCTGATTCTGAATTCACTGCTCCTGTAAATTCATCACAACATTTAAAGGTAAGTTGGGGAGGGATGTACTGCTTTCTGGACAAACTAAATAACATTTTAAGCTAAATCTATTGGGAAAGTGTATATATGCAGGTTGAAGACAATATTAGTATATTATAGTACCATAGTATTATAATAGTATAGTACTCACATATATATATATATATAGTACTCAGCTAAACAGTAAAGTTAAACAGGATGCTTTACAGTAATGTATTTGTGCATACACATTAGATTAGTCAGATTGGCCAAAGCTAGAACTAATCAAGACTAAACTGGAACTAACCTAACTAGAAAAAGAAGATCGCAGTCCACAAATGAGTACACCCCAAAAGGGTGAAATATTAAACTGAAAAATTGAACAGAGAGAAATGAAGAGAAACAAAAAACATCAAATTAAGCAGATATTGTGTAGTTCATTAGTTTTTTTGTCTGAATTTAAAGATATTATTATCTTTCCATTCCTAAAGATGTTGTAATGGAGGACCATATTAGATGACCAAATTATTTTATTGGATATATCTGTTTGATAAAACTGTTTTTATTTGTAAATGCACCAAATATTATTGTCTATATTCACTGAGAAATGGATTTTTAAAAAGTATTATTTATTATTATATTTTTTTTATATAATATACATTTAATATATATTTTTCATATAAAAATAAATAGTTAACATAATATAAAATATATTATATTAAATTATAGTATTATTACATTTAATATTATTTATTATATAAAATGTATATTATATTTTAAGACATGAGTTTTTATATATTATATATTTTATATAATATATTTAGCATATATTATTTCAAATAAATAATAAATATTATTAATATTACATAAAAATATATTGAATTACATATGTTACTGGCAATGTGTCAAATCCAGTATTCCATTGAATGCCTAGGAAATGTACAAACGCCTAAAATCAAAGTGTGAAATGATTGCTACTTTATACATTGCCCAGGCATTACAATGCAGATTTGCCATGCGGCAAAGTATGTAACAGGCGTACCCCCGCCATTTTTCCCACCACTGATGTTGGTAGTGGCGCTTGGGTTGTTGTCTGATGATGGTGATCAAAGCACATGAGTGTTGAATATTATTGTGAGACAGTGTAATGCCGGTACAAGGTTCCACTACCAGATCACAGACAATATTGCCATAATTCTTCTCACAACCTCAGTGTATATTATCCAGCCGAGGTTCTTCACTAAAATGAATGTGCAAGACCAAAGTGCTGAAATATGAATACAAAAATCAAGTACAATTCTAAGTGCCGTTCCAGTCTTACCTACTGTAATAAATACTTCAGTGTCTCAGTTCTGCTGTCCTTGTTTGTCCAGTAAGAACATCATATGCTGTATTTTGTATCCCTTTCAATTTAAAATACGTTATAATCAATAAAGGCTTTGGTTGTGCTCTTCTGACACTTTGTCTAAATGATACTTGTCATGCATAGAAACTGCATAGAACGCCTAGCAATATAGTGCAAAATCTTTACAAAAAACTGATATTTCATACTTGACCTAAAACCATCAGGCATTCTGCACATTTCCTAGGTATTATATACAATACACATTGCTGATAACACACACACACACACACACACACACACAAACACATACAGTACATATATACACACACACAGTTGAAGTCAGAATTATTCGCCCCCTTTTGAATTTTTTATTTTTTTTAATATTTTCTAAATTATGTTTAACAGAGCAAAGAAATTTTCACAGTATGTCTGATAATATTTTTTCTTCTGGAGAAAGTCTTATTTGTTTTATTTCGGCTAGAATAAAAGCAGATTTTAATTTTTTAAACACCATTTTAAGGTCAATATTATTAGCCCCTTTAAGCTATTTTTTTTTCCGATAGTCCACAGAACAAACCATCATTACACAATAACTTGCCTAATTACCCTAACCTGCCTAGTTAACCTAATTAACCTAGTTAAGCCTTTAAATGTCACTTTAAGCTGTATAGAAGTGTCTTGAACAATATCTAGTCTAATATTATTTACTGTCATCATGACAAAGATAAAATAAATCAGTTATTAGAGATGAGTTATTAAAACTATTATGTTTAGAAATGTGCTGAAGAAATCTGCCCTCCATTAAACAGAAATTGGGGGAAAAAAATAAACGGGGAGGCTAATAATTCTGACTTAACTGTGTATATGTATGTATGTGTATATATATATATATATATATATATATATATATATATATATATATATATATATATATATGTATGTGTATATATATATATATATATATATATATATATATATATATATATATATATATATATATATATATAAATTTAGGAATTATAATTACAAGGGGATAATAATATTAAACCTTAGGAGTTTTTACTTTTTTATTTATATTATAAATAAACACTTGTAAAATAAAGAATAAAAATTTCACAAGAGGGAACTCTATATATTTCTACACAAATTTACAAGTCAATAAATAAACAGAATGATGGGCTCTGTTGATACATATCACTGTTTTATTATTATTATTTGTTCATCATTCAGCTCTAATACGCTCAACAAAATCACCACATAAAGCCACAGATTTTATACACAATTGTGTGCGAAAATAGTAAATAAAAAAAGTTATTTTTATGTCTTCGTCTGTGGGTAAAGTCTAGAAGGGATACAGCTGTAAATACATCAATATAGCATCATTTTTGTGACGCTCTACACAACAACAATTCATATTTTTACATTGCTGTGAGGGTTGGGTTGGGGTGAACAATAATAAAATACAATTAATGGATAATTTTATTAAATAATATGAATAATACTCTGTATAATTACTCTATTTACATTACTGTGAGGGTTGGATTTGGGTTTGATGTAGGGGTAGATGCTAATAAAATACAACTATTGCATAATGTAATAAATGATATAATTCTTGTGAGCTTCCGGCCTCCGCTGTATCCTTTTATAGCAACAGCCTCATATTTGGGCTTTACTTCTAGAAATAGATTAAGTTATTACGTTTGTTATTCTTCTGAGAAGTATTTGTTCGAGGAAAAGTGTGACAACTTCTCGAAACACAGGCCTGTGATGGAGAAAAAGTCTGAAAGCTTCTCTTTGATAGTGTTTTCTAATAACATGGCGTGATATTTCTTGGTTCAGCCTGAAACAGAGCCTCTGACTGTATCTCCTGTCAAACGCCTGACAGTTTGCAACCCTGACCAATCGCAATTTACTTCCTACATAACAACCAAATTCTTCATTTTCATCAAAATGTCCTCTTTGTGTGTCAGAATAGGCATATTTAATTTATAAACAAACATTCTTGTTGTTTACTTTCACAGATCGATGACAGGGTTTCAGGGTTTAAATTATTCAAAATATGGCCTTCAAATCAGGTTGCCATCAATATAAGAGCTTGTAATCGTGAGATTAAACATTAATTCTCCACAAATTATGCTGTTAAAATCGGTGGCGGACAGTGACTACGAATTTTTACTTTGCTACTGTATCATTTGAGTCTTCGGTAAACAACTCACTGATTCAAGTGATAATTTCAGAGTGAGTCTCCAGTAAACAACTCACTGATTCAAAGGATCATTTCAGAGTCAGTCTTCGGTAAACAACCTATTGATTCAAATGATCTGTTCAGAGTCAGTCTTTGGTAAACAACTCACTGATTCAAAGGATCATTTCAGAGTCAGTCTTCGGTAAACAACCTATTGATTCAAATGATCTGTTCAGAGTGAGTCTTTGGTAAACAACTCACTGATTCAAATGATCATTTTAGAGTGAGTCTTTGGTAAACAACTCATGGATTCAGTCAATCTCCATTAAACAACTGTATAAGTTCAGTATTGTTGTTGCAGATGAAATATAACACAGACAACGCTATTTAAATATTCTCCAGTGGGCTAGATATTAATTAACAGTCATACAAACATCTTTACCGCAGCCTCTCTGCTTGACGGTTGGTCTCGCGCGTCCATCATGTTTGTAGTTTGTTTACACTTTTCACCCACGTTTTGTAGTTCTAATCGAATTCACATCCAACGCGCAATGTACTACGTACATTGTAGTACTATGTACTACGATTTGGGACATACTAATTCTATTTTCACATACTATTTAGGACGGATAGTATGCGGATTGGGACGCAGCAACATTCCAAGATGGCGGCACCCTAGGTCTAAAATCTATAGTAAAGCATGCCGTTTTCTGCTAAATGGTTACATTAATCGAGTTTGATTAGTATGTTTTCATTAAAGTGGAATTCAATGTACAAAATAATGTAAACTTGACTGAGTGCTTCACTTGCACTTTAATACCAGGGTTGCATCAGAAATTGCATACTTCCCTATTTATTAAAGTCATATTTTTTATATATTTATAAAAATAAATAAATAAATTTCACTCCAAGCCAAATCCAAAAGTTGGCAGCCCTTCTTCATAAGACCTCAGTGTATCATTAAGACCCACAGGGGTTTATTTGGACAGGTTTGTTTTTAATTTTAAAAAATGGGTCAATGACCAAAGATTAAACTCATAAACTTCTTTAATGTTTTATTGAAGAAGAAAACTCACCTACATCTTGTACAACACGACAGTGCATTTTCATATTATTTTGGGTGAGCTAGCCCTTTAAGCCCAGTGCCAGATAGTGTGACTTGATGTGCGCCACTTATTAACTGCAGCTGGCACGGTTGCTAGGTGACGAGATTAGGCTTCCGATCGACCGTGTCTCATTTCACAACACTCGGTTTGGCCTAGTGGACTTCGAATGACTCACCTTTGTAGTCGGCGTCCTGTCTGAATTGAGACACTTTTTTTTTCACACGCTCGTTTTTTATTCACTCTTTTAATTGGACTGTATACAAGGGTGCAATTCTGGTCTAAGAGGTGGGGGGGACCAAATCTGAGTGATGGTGATACTGTAGTTGTGGAATGTTGGTGATACTTGTGACGGCGAACTTAATTTTGCGTACACATCGTGATTTAAAAAATAACTTTTTTTTCGACTCTCGTGGGGACATTATAGCATGAAGTAAAGTGGTATAGGCCTATCTAAAAAAAAAAGTGAGGGGGACATGTCCCCCCTGTCCCCCCTGGGAATTGCGCCACTGACTGTATAAGTCAGGGGTGTCCAAACTTGGTTCTGGAGGGCTGGTGTCCTGCGTATTTTAGCTCCAACTTGCCTCAACACACCTGCAAGGATGTTTCTAGAAAGCCTAGTTAGTAAGAGCTTGATTATAGCCCAGGTGTGTCTGATGATTGGGGTTGCAGCTAAACTTTGCAGGACACTGGCCCTCCAGGACCGCGTTTGGACCTGGTTTGGACACCCCTGGTGTAAGTGGACCAATGTAGGGAATAATACTCGCGCGCGCCCCCGACGCCGAGAATTTCTACCCAACTGTCAAAGCGGCTGTATACGTCACGACGGCTGTAGGCTGCAGAGGTTCAGGGAGCAGTGTGTGTGTGTGTGTGTTTGTCCAGCAGCAGTGAACGACACAGTTAACAAGCAGTGGGTAAGTTGACTTGCAGAACGGTTTAAAGACAATGTACAGTTTGAGAAAATTCAAGATGTTAAACAAATTGACTTTATTTATTTATTTAATTATTTATCGATTTGTTTATTTATTTATTTATTTATTGATTGATTGATTGATTGATCTCTTTGTTTATTTTGCAGTGTTCATTTCTCCTTTCAGTTAATGTCAGAGATAAATCTGCTGTACTAACATTGACCAACTCTGCATCCCAACAATTTCTCACCCTCATGTCATATTAAACTTAATGTCTTTCATAGAATAAAATGGGCTAGCAGAATGTCTAAGCCTTTCAAAATAGCTTTTATTATGCTTTAAACAACAGATACATGACAATAGAACAAACAATATAATGCCAGGGTGATAGAAAGTAAATAAAAGTAACAGTACAAATAAAACAGAAAAATAAATTTAAAAACACACACAAAAAAACAAGAGTATAAATAATTAAATAATATTCTTACAATTACTAACAAGCAGGACCTTTATATTATTCAATAATGCTGAAAATAGAACACAAATGGAGGAATTTTGTTGGGAAATTCACACTTATGAAAATGAAACCTAATCAACAAAATACATAGATTAATAACAAAACATCATTATTTAGATGATCGTAATTAAAAAAAAAAAACATAAATTATGTTTTCAAAATGCAAAATGAAGACAGAAGCGTCACACCAAAGCTTTATAACATAAACACAGTGCCAAAAGATGTGGGGTACAGTTTCCAAATACAACGAGCAATTTATATCAATATCCTTTGTAAATTTACTGAGAAAATGTTTAACTAGAATAGATAGAGTTTATGAATTAGTTTAAAAGATACTTTTTTTATCATATTTGTAGCCAAAAAATTGTGAGGTAAAGACCAAATTAGGGCTGCAGGATTTATCGAAAAAAGATTCTCCATCTCGATTCGACCCCCCACACGATCTTAATCCAGCATCTCTATGATTCAGCCAATTATATTCATGTTCATGAGAGAGGCATAAAGGCGGTCGCGCAAGTCTTCACATTGTTTTATGTACAGTACGTTGCTCAGCAACATGGACACCTCCAAATGGTCAGCACACCTTATTTATAAGGTATAATTCACTAAAAAATGTCATTTCTGTCTTTATGTAATGACATATTCCCAGCCGCAGAATCTGATGTTTGTTTAAGAGAGGACGCACAACTTCAGTGAACAAAACCTGCAGAGGCTCAGAATACCAGACAATGTAGTTGTAAATAATGTTCTATTGTTATTATTTTTTACCATGTGTTTGAGAAATAACTATAATAATAGCCTACTCATATTAACCTTTATTTTACATCTATAGAATTGAGAAAATCGCCATTTTAAGCAAAAGAAATCGTGATTCTCATTGTAGCCAGAATCGTGCAGCCCTAGACTGATTTCATGCGGCCGCCATTATTAACAGCGAAATCGAGGTTGCGGTGGGAGGAAAGCCGGAAGTATAGACTGAGTCACACAGGAATATCGTGTACATGGCTGTATATCTTATCAGCGAAGAGAAAGTGACACAAATTTATGATTTCAGCGCCTTCCGAGTGACCCTAAGGTCCGTTCTGAATGAATAGTGAAAATAAAAGGGATATTTGACCTCATTTTCAGCTAAGTTAAGAGAAATGGCACTACTTAGCTAACGTTTTCTTTCCCAAACACACATTTTAGATGCCATTCATCAAACTCAAGTTAATGAACTGATTCTTTTCACTATATTAGACTAGTCACGATACAAAATTTCCGTAATGAAATATAAAAAAAACGCCAATTTCTCGTTAACATTTAAGACACTGTTCATGGAGTTCTTAAACAGCGCTGATTGGCCATTGTGTTCACGTGCTCAACAGAAATCACTCTGATTGGCTGTGAGGGTCATCAGTTCACCTCACCGCTGTTTACTGAGTGCAAACACAGACGAGCGATCCGCTGATTAACCGACTGATCTTCACAGCTTTAAAACGCTCCAATATCCGTCTATGTGTGTTTTCAATCTGTGAAGAGCAGCGCGCTGATAACCTTCACAGTCATTCTGTTGAGCACTGGTGAATACTACGGCAAATCAGCTGTTTATGAGCGCGCTCAGCGGCGCGTAAATGTTAGCGGAATATTGACGTTTTTAAAACTTCAGTACCGGGAAAACACTGTTAAAGACAACACGAAGATGTGCTACAGAGGACTGCAATGTTTTATCACTCATCGGGTTACATAGGCTGAAGCAGGGAAGCGTCCCCACGGTGTTTACCTGCTGCCCTGGACTGAAGTCTAGGAGGACACTTAAGTGTATCACTCTTAAAGAGATTGTGATGTTGTTTGATGCCTAATATGCTTTTAATTGTTTATATTAAACTGAACGGAATGATATTAAAGTGATGTTTACACCATTTCTGCATTTTGAAGTCGCAACAACAGCTGGAGGTTTATAGCACACAGCATATCGTTGCAATGTTTACAGTGCTGATCCTATACTTCCGGCTTTCTTCCCACCGCAGCCTCGCTTTCGTGTTCTAAAATGGCGGTCGCGTGAAATAAGCGTCTAGACCAAATACTTTTCCATTTAGCAATTCTTACAAAATCTTTCCAATTGTTATTTTTGGTCTGTGAAAAACAAATTTTACTGCACATTGTGTCAGTCTGACTGATTTTGGGCATATGAATTCAGCTTACATTTCTAAATAAGGAAACAAAAGATTTAATATATAAATACCATAGACTGTAAAAGATATGGACGTAGTATCCATGACGTCACACATAGGTTTATGAAAAACCCAAAAGAAGCTACCAGTAGGCGTAGCCGACCGTCGCCATTTTGTTCGCGCGTCATCGCACCAACAGGGGCATACCATACAAGGGCAAAGAGGCGGAGCTACAGACGCATGCTGGCATTCTGCTTAGACGGGCTTTCCTATGGGAGAAACGCTTAATGCTTCATCACCTGTGACTCGTTTGTGTTCTGACCACTTGTGCTTGGTTGTACACTTTATCAATAAAGTGTTTAGACTTTTAAAAACACTGTTTCATAAGCAACGTCATAAGTACAATGCTTAGTGGCTCAGTGAGCCACTAAGCATTGTGCTTATGACGTTTTTCAAAAGGAGGAAAGTGCGAATTACTTCCAAACACTTCAGATATAGTCTGTGTTAGTAAATGCAAGGCTAATTATGAAGTCCAGACATAACACTGTATGACAACGCTTCAGATGACTGTTCTAAAGCCTACAGCTAATAATCTGTCAGATTCTGGAGTGCATTACAGGTCTAAAGAACATTATAAATGATAAATGATCTTAAATAAAAGAAATACATTCATAGAGATGGTATATAAGTATATAATTTCTTTCACCTGGGAAACGGAGGCCATGTGAATGGCTTGTGCGCACAATTAAGTGCACACAGCATGCCATATCATCTGATAATTATAGGAAATAATTTCAAAAGGCAGCTGACTGTGTAAAGCCACATAAAACAACACAAAAATACGATGAATATGCCGAGATCAGCGGCTAATCAGCCGTAATCAGCTGAGGTGAAGTGACGGCGACCAGCGAGAGCTAGCTGTCACTCAAGTGGCCACGCCCTTAATTATGCAGAATTAATATAACCTAATATAAAGGAAACGGATGAGTTATAAAAAAAATTCACCCCCCTCACAGTTGTCACGAAGGGTAATATTAGCTATGTGAACCAAAATCGTTCTTTGTACCAGGCTGTAAACACCTTTTTTTATGCTGTAAAGTTGGCCATTCTAACAGTGGGCTCAATAGAAATGTGCTCTATTATGGAGCCAGGACTAGCGGAATGTCGATGAATTGCAGTTTCAGTTACTTCCGTATGGCTTCCCGAGGGAGAACGGGAGGTTGCCGCTTGATAAATACACATTACTTACTTACTTACTTAATTGGCTCTAAGCTTGTTTTTCTTCAGTGTAGGTGAATAATGATATGGCTGATTGATACCAGATAAATTTATAACACGACTGAATTGTTATACTAAATTATTAACATAATAATAATTACTAATTTGTTATTATAACACAACTAAATTGTAAAGTTTAGTTTAGTAAATACCCTTAGATATATAGTTGAAGTCAGAATTATTAGCCGCCATTTAAATTTTGTTTTGTTTTTTTAATATTTCCCAAATTATGTTTAACAGAGCAGGGAAATTTTCACAGTATTTTAGTTCATTTTTCAGGTTCATTTCAGCTAGAATAAATCAGTTTTTTAATTTTTCAAACACTATTTTAAGGTCAATATTATTAGCTTCTATATATTTTTAAATAGTCTACAGAACAAACCACCGTTATAGAATGACTTGCCTAATTACCCTAACCTGCCTAGTTAACCTAATTAACCTAGTTAAGCCTTTAAATGTCACTTTAAGCTGTATAGAATTGTCTTGAAGAATATCTAGTCACATTTTATGTGCTGTCATCATGGCAAAGATAAAATAAAATCCGTTATTAGACATGAGTTATTAAACTATTGTGTTTTAAAATATGCATCAAAATAAGATTTGTCAGCAAAATCATTCCACTAGCTGAAACACAGAGAAAGTTGTGGCCAAATGAAGACTCAAAATCACCCCAGAGTGGGTGAAAACATCCCCAACAGCACACAGTGGTTAACTAATAGTTAACTGAAATAATCATTTTTATCATTCTTAATCTATGAAAGAATAAAAAAACAATGGAAGAAAATATATTTGTGCATTAACCATGGAACGTGTTTGTCATCAAACCTCAACTGGAGCATTTGTGTGTGTGTGTATCAGATGATCTCAAAATTACAGTAAATGAGCCGATTGCAGCTTTTAATCAATGGATCAATCTTGCACCATGACCTGATTACAGCAAAATGTGATCCCACTGATCTTTTATCTGTCTGCTTGTGCATCTCAGCAGGCATCAAGAGGATAAAGGCAGGTAAAAATGACTTAGCAGTGACATTTCTGCTTATCTGTGCTGATAGGGATGTTATGATTCTCTGAATTTCATGATTCGATTTATTATTTTGATTTCATGATTCGATTTATTATTAAAAAGAGAACAATTGACATTGAAATATAACAATATTAAACTGAAAAGTTAAAACAAATTCAGAATTATACCACCACTAAAATCTATTTCTTATATAAACAAGGCAGGCTTTTAATCCAAATTGAACTGTATGATGTGTGTATTAGACTGACTTTTTATTTATTTTTTGTTATATACTTGTATTCAGTGGTCACAGCTTTGCTACATAGCAAAAGGGGAGGGGCTACTGATAAAGGGGAGGGGCTGATGGTGAAGGGGAGGAACTGGTAATGAAGAATGGGAGGAGCTGAGGAAGGGGAGGAGTTGTTAATAAAGCTGTTGTTGAAAGGGAGGAGCAGATTATGAAGGGGAGGGGCTACTGATGATGTTGGGGAGGAGCTGTTGATGAAGGGGAGGGGCTACTGATGATGTTGGGGAGGAGCTGTTGATGAAGGGGAGGGGCTACTGATTGAAGGGAAGGGGCTGTTGTTGAAGGGGAGGAGCTGAATATGAAGGGGAGGGGCTGTTGATGAAAGGGAGGACCTGTTGATGAAGGGGAGGAGCTGATTATGATGGAGAGGAGCTACTAATCAATGAGATTAGCTGTTGTTGAAGGGGAGGAGCTGAATATGAAGGGGAGGGGGTGATGATGATGGGGAGGAGCTTTTGATAAAGGGGAGGGGCTACTGATTGAAGAAAAGGAGCTGTTGATGAGAGGGAGGGGCTACTGAATGAAGAGGAGGAGCTATTGGTCGGGAAGAGCTTTTATTGAAAGGGAGGAGCTGTTGATGAAGGGGAGGAGCTGATTATGAAAGGGAAGGGCTGATGATGATGGGGAGGAACTGTTGATGAAAGGGAGGAGCTGAATATGAAGGGGAGGGGCTGATGATGATGGGGAGGAGCTGTTGTTGAAGGGGAGGAGCTGAATTTGAAGGGGAGGGGCTGATGATGATGGGGAGGAGCTGTTGTTGAAGGGGAGGGGCTACTGATTGAAGAAAAGGAGCTGTTGATGAGAGGGAGGGGCTACTGATTGAAGAGGAGGAGCTGTTGGTCGGGAAGAGCTTTTATTGAAGGGGAGGAGCTGATTATGAAGAGGAGGGGCTACTAATCAATGAGAGGAGCTGTTGATGACTGGAAGGAGCTGATTATGAAAGGGAGGGGCTGAGGATGATGGGGAAGAGCTGTTAATGAAAGGGAGGAGCTGACTATGAAGGGGAGGGGCTGATGATGATGGGGAGGAGCTACTGATTGAAGGGAAGAAGCTGTTGTTGAAGGGGAGGGGCTGATGATGATGGGGAGGAGCTGTTGATAAAGGGGAGGGGCTACTGATTGAAGGAAAGGAGCTGATTATGAAGGGGAGGAGCTACTTATTAATGAGAGGAGCTGATTATGAATGTGAGGGGCTGAGGATGATGGGGAGGAGCTGTTGAAGGGATGGGGCGACTGATTGAAGGAAAGGCACTATTGTTGAAGGGGAGGAGCTGAATATGAAGGGGAGGAGCTGTTATTGAAGAGAAGGGGCTACTGATTAAAGGGAAGGAGCTGTTGTTGAAGGGGAGGAACTGTTGATGAAGGGGAGGGGCTACTGATTAAAGATGAGGAGCTGTTGGTCGGGAAGAGCTGTTATTGAAGAGGAGCTACTAATCAATGAGAGGAGCTGTTGAAGAAGGGGAGGAGCTGATTATGAAGGAGAGGAGCTACTAATCAATGAAAGAGGCTGTTGATAAAGGGGAGGAGCTGAATATGAAAGGGAGGGGCTGAGGATGATGGGGGAGCTGTTGGTGAAAGGGAGGGGCTACTGATTGAAGGGAAGGAGCTGTTGTTGAAATGGAGAAGCTGAATATGAAGGGGAGGGGCTGATGAGGATGGGAAAAAGCTACTGACTGTAGGGAAGGATCTGTTGATGAAGGGGAGGGGCTACTGATTGAAGAGGAGGAGCTGTTGGTGGGGAAGAGTTGTTATTGAAGGGGAGGAGCTGATTATGAAAGGGAGGAGCTACTAATCAATTAGAGGAGCTGTTGATTAAGGGGAGGAGCTGATTATGAAAGGGAGGAGCTACTAATCAATTAGAGGAGCTGTTGATGAAGGGGAGGAGCTGATTATGAAAGGCAGGGGGCTGATGATTATGGGGTGGAGCTGTTGATGAATGGGAGGGGCTACTGATTGAAGAGGAAGAGCTGTTATTGAAGGGGAGGAGCTGATTGTGAAAGGGAGGAGCTACTAATCAATGAGAGGAGCTGTTGATGAAGGGGAGGAGCTGATTATGAAAGAGAGGGGCTGTTGATGAAGAGGAGGGGCTACTGATTGAAGGGAAGGAGCTGTTGTTGAAGGGGAGGAACTATTAATGAAGGGGAGTGGCTACTGATTGAAGAGAAGCTTTGATGAAGGGGAGGAGCTGCTTATCAATGAGAGGAGCTGTTGATGAAGGAGAGGAGCTGATGATGATGGGGAGGAGATGTTGATGAAGGGGAGGGTCTACTGATCAAAGGGATAGAGCTGTTGTTGACGGGGAAGAGCTGATTTATGAAAGGGAGGGGCTGATGATTATGGAGAGGAGCTGTTGATGAAGTGGGGGGCTACTGATTGAAGGGAAGGAGCTGTTGTTGGCGGGGAGGAGCTGTTGATGAAGGGGAATAGCTGATGATGAAGGCGAGGGGCTACTGATTGTAGGGGAGAGACTGATGATGAAGGGGAGGAGCTAATTATGAAAGAGAGGGGCTGTTGATGAAGAGGAGGGGCTACTGATCATTGAGAGGAGCTGTTGATGAAGGGGAAGAGCTGATTTTGAAAGGGAGGGGCTGATCATGATAGGGAGGAGCTGTTGATGAAGTGGGGGGGGGCTACTAATTGAAGGGAAGGAGCTGTTGTTGGCGGGGAGGAGCTGTTGATGAAGGGGAATAGCTGATGATGAAGGCGAGGGGCTACTGATTGTAGGGGAGAGACTGATGATGAAGGGGAGGAGCTAATTATGAAAGAGAGGGGCTGTTGATGAAGAGGAGGGGCTACTGATCATTGAGAGGAGCTGTTGATGAAGGGGAAGAGCTGATTTTGAAAGGGAGGGGCTGATCATGATAGGGAGGAGCTGTTGCTGAAGTGGGGGGGGCTACTAATTGAAGGGAAGGAGCTGTTGTTGAAGGGGAGGAGCTGTTAATGAAGGGGAGGGGCTATTAATTGAAGTGGAGGAGCTGTTGTTGAAGATGAATAGCTGATGATGAAGGCGAGGGGCTACTGATTGTAGGGGAGAGACTGATGATGAAGGGGAGGAGCTGATTTTGAAAGGGAGGGGCTGATCATGATAGGGAGGAGCTGTTGATGAAGTGGGGGGGGGCTACTAATTGAAGGGAAGGAGCTGTTGTTGAAGGGGAGGAGCTGTTGATGAAGGGGAGGGGCTATTAATTGAAGTGGAGGAGCTGTTGTTGAAGATGAATAGCTGATGATGAAGGCGAGGGGCTACTGATTGTAGGGGAGAGACTGATGATGAAGGGGAGGAGCTGATTATGAAAGGGAGGGCTGATCATGATGGGGAGGAGCTGTTGATGAATTGGAGGGGCTACTAATTGAAGGGAAGGAGCTGTTGTTGAAGGGGAGGGGCTGATGATGATGAATGGGAGGAGATGTTGATGAAGGGGAGGGTCTACTGATCAAAGGGATAGAGCTGTTGTTGAAGGGAAAGAGCTGATGATGAAGGAGAGGAGCATTACATCCCTTAGTGCACATTTCTGTAAGACCCCTCAATCTACCTTGGCTTTGTTTGTAACTATTTTCTTTTATTGTTTTGGTCAATTAAAGGTTGCAAGACGAGTCACGATGAAGGCAGTACTGCTCAGCGTTACCGTCCTGCTCATCTCCTACATCTGCTTGAGTGATCACATTTGTACTTATTGCGCTCTCGTGGTCTGCTTGGTGGTCTTGGCGAATGCCCTGCGCCAAACTGAAGATCGCCTGTGGGATGGATTTGGCAGGGCAGTGCTGATAACAGGCTGTGACAGTGGATTTGGCCATCACCTTGCCAAGAAACTGGACCGCATGGGCTTCACCGTGTTTGCTGGATGTTTGTGTCCTGAAGGTCCTGGAGCTCAAAGTCTGGTGGAGGAAAGCTCAAAGCGAGTGAAGATCCTCCAGCTGGACGTGACCAACGAGGAACATATCCGCTCAGCCAGGGATTTTGTGGAAGCAAACTTGCCAGTGAAAGGTAACTCAACCCTAAAAGAACCAAATATTGGAGGCCTCTAACCAGCGCTTGGTGTAAATAGTTAAAAAATTGTTGCCTCACAGAAAGAAGGTCGCCGGTTCGAATCCCGGCTGGGCCATGTGGCATTATTGTGCTATCGTGCTATACCTATTTATTCAGATGATGTATAAATGGCAATATCTAAAAACTGCCCCATAGGGCTGGGTTTGTGGTCCAGTGTCACAAAATTTGAATCCATTTTTAGGTCTGTATGCCGTTGTGAACAATGCTGGCGTCAGTGACTGGGGCGAGACGGAGTGGAGTACGGCTGAGGACTTCCAGAAGATGGCGGATGTAAACCTGTTCGGCGCCATCAGAGTCACCATCCCATTCCTGCCTCTTGTTAGAGCTTCTAAAGGTCACTGATTGCCTCTATTCTGACTGTTTTGTTCCGTATTCTTTGCACTTTCGAAATAAAAGTCCTGCCAGATTAACCCTAACATGCAAGAAATTCAGGGCTCATTGGAAGTACGTGCTTTATGCATTTTTGTGAAACTGATTTCCTTTAATTCTTTTATTTATTCTTAGGTCGTATGCTGTATGTGTCCAGTATCTTTGCTTTCTTCAACTGTCTGAACATGGGAGCGTACAGCATTTCCAAACGAGGACTGGAAGCGTTTGCGGACTGCTTGAGAATAGAGATGGCCAGTTTTGGAGTTCAGGTCAGAGCCGATGCTTTCAACGCAAACTCACTTTGATGCTGACTGACTTTAGGAAGCAGTGTTTTGTTCTCAGTTATTGTTTTATTCATGATAATTAAAAATCTAATTAAACGAAGTGTAACAGGCACTCATTTCTAGGATAATTTTCATTTTTTTATGTGAACTAAGCCTTTAAATCGCATAAATCAAGATAAATCACTTTTTTAAATTCAAATAATAGCTGGTTTTGGATATTTAATATACCAAAAATACAAAAGAAGAATTAAATAAATTAAATATATGTAAATATAAAGGAAAATGTGCTGTATAAATAATACATGTATTGATCATGTCAATAAAAAGCAGTGGACATTTTATATACAAAGAATAAAGTAATGATTAAACATTGTATTTATACATACATATATACATGCATAAAAAAATAGATCATAGATAAATGCAAACACAGGAAAAAGGTTTGTTTAATGAAAAAAAAGTTAAATAAATAAATAACTAAAATAAATGTATTTAATGAAACAATTTAAATAAGATAATAAAGAAAATACACAATGTATTCAGATGATATGTAATGTTTCTGACCTATTTTCTCTGTCATTTTTCTTTTTTTTTATTTCTTTTTTGTTTTTTATTTAATTCATTTTTTATTATTATTTCTTTTTAATTTACTGTACATTTTATTAGATTTTTATTTATAATTTTAATGTAATGTATTTTTATTTTATTATTTTTAATTTCATAAAATTTTTTATTTCATTAGTTAATTTAATGTAAATGTTATTTTATTTTTATTTTGTTTTTTAAATACATTTGTTATTTTACTTATTTTATTTTTAAATTAAATGTAATTTTTATATTATTAATTTATTTTTTAAATTAATGTCATTTTTATTAAATTTTTATTTAATGTACATTTTAATACATTTTTTACTTGTTTTTTATTTAAGTTTATTATTATATTTATTAAAACTTTTTATTAAATGTCATTTGTTTTTACAATTTTTTTATGTGATATTTTACTTCATTTCATTTCACAGGTCAGCATCATCCAACCTGGCAACTTCGGAGCAGCCACAAACATTCTGCACAAGAAAACCCCCAAAGACATTTGGGCTGAATTTGATGACGTGCGTAAACAAACATTCAACCAGAAATACATAGAGGAAGCCTGTGAGTATTTTTACTCCATGTGCAATTCAGGCTTTAAGGATTGCAGCATGGTAATAAACGCCATGCTGCATGCTCTCACCGCGGTAAAACCCCGACACCGGTACTTGCTGGTCTCCTGGACCGACCTGCTATTCTTCCACATGTGCCCTGCTCTGCCTTCATTCATCACTGATTATATCTTTAATTTTAGCTCCATGTATCACAAGCGCAAGGTAATGCTTTACTCGGAGCATGAGCTGAATCACAACCAGAATATCGCAGCTCAATATACATAGAAATATTATATTTCAACTGTACATTTCACTGCTGTACACAAAGAAAGGTCACATTTAGTATACATGATAAGCAGTACATTTATTACAGTATTTATTGATGTTAGTTAATAAAAATAAAGTCATTTAGTGTTAATGCATTAATTAATGTTAACAATTTTGCATTAAATTATGATTCATTAATGCTGTACAAGTATTGTTCATTATTAGTTGATGATAGTAAATGTGTTAATTACCTTAAACTTATGAAACGTTATTGTAAAGTGTTACTCAAAGAACAGACTGAAACAGTATTATTATTATGATGATGTCTACTTTCCTATTTCTTTGTCTGAGTAGAAAAAGAATAAAGTCAACAAATAGAGTTTAATCCTCTTTAAAGAAGGTGCGGAGTGTGAGATTATTTTAAATTGTCATAAATGCATGAGGTTTAAGGGTTGTGAAAGTAAACGGTAATCATTTAACCTTAAAATGCAGTTGAAATGTACACTACCTGACAAAAGTCTTATTATGAATCCCAGTTGTAAGAGCAACAAATAATAACTTGACTTCTAGTTGATCATGAAAAGTGTCAGAAGGTGGATTTTTCTGATGAATCATCTGTTGAGCTGCATCCCAATCATCACAAATACTGCAGAAGACCTACTGGAACCCACATGGAGCCAAGATTCTCACAGAAATCAGTCAAGTTTGGTGAAGGAAAGATCATGGTTTGGGGTTACATTCAGTATGGGGGCGTGCGAGAGATCTGCAGAGTGGATGATCAACATCAACAGCCTGAGGTATCAAGACATTTGTGCTGCCCATTACATTACAAACCACAGGAGAGGGACAATTCTCCAGCAGGATAGCGCTCCTTCTCATACTTCAGCCTCCACATCAAAGCTCCTGAAAGCAGAGAAGGTCAAGGTGCTCCAGGATTGGCCAGCCCAGTCACCAGACACGAACATTATTGAGCATGTCTGGGAAAAGATGAAGGAGGAGGCGTTGAAGATGAACACAAAGAGTCTTGATGAACTCTGGGAGTCCTGCAAGAACGCTTTCTTTGCCATTCCAGATGACTTTATTAATGCGTGATTTGAGTCATTCAGAGATGTATGATGCAGTCCTCCAAGCTCATGATGGAGTCAGACACAATATTCATTCTGTTTCCACTGCAGCATGACTTTATATTCTATACTGGACATTATTTCTGTTCAGTGATGAGACTTTAGTCTAAGCAGAGTCAGACCTTACTGTCCTAATGAAATCATTCATAATCAAGACATGATCATATTTTATTGTGCTCAAATAAGCAAAATCTAGAGGCCTTTGCCCTTCATATAAGCCACTTCTGATACCAAATAATCAACTAGAAGTCAAGTTATTATCTGTTGTTCCTAAAACTTGGATAGGCGACAAGACCTTTGTCAGGTAGTGTATGCTATGAAATGTATTAAAAAATATATATTTCACAAGTTGGCGGTTCATTCTGCTGTGGCGACCTCTGAAATAGAGACTAAGGCAAAGGAAAATGAATGAATACATTTCACAAGTGATGTATAATGAATTGTTTCAACCTTCAAACACATTACATTTCTGAATTCTCATCTCTCAGATTCAGCTCGATTTAAAGGGCAGCTATTATGCCACTTTTTAGAAGATGTAAAATGCGTCTCTGATGTCTCTAGTGTGTGTGTGTGTGTGTGTGTGTGTGTGTGTGTGTGTGTGTGTGTGTGTGTGTGTGTGTGTGTGTGTGTGTGAAGTTTCATCTCAAAATACCACACAGATAATGTTTTCTAGCTCTCTGAAACTGACCCTTTTAGGCTTTGATCCTAATTGTGGCGTTTTGGTGACTGTCGCTTTAAATTCAAATGAGATTGTGCTCTTTTTAGAAGAGGGCGGAGCTACAAATGCCTGTGTGTCAGCATAGTGGCAGATTCAAAAACAAGACTAACGTCCTATGCTAATGAGGGAGAGTTGGTCACTAGTGGGCGGGGCTTTCCCCTCCGATGACACGTACAAAGGGAGAATGTCAATCAAAGTGTTTCTGCAGACTGATTTCATCAAGCGTGATTATAACACATACAATTAAAGGTGCTGTATGTAAGTTTTTGACTCTTCTAAAGCATAAAAATACCATAATATGTTTGCAGATATTTAAGAAACATCCCAAGTGAACATACTTGTTTAACTGAAAAAACAATGCTGAAGTCAGATATTCTGCTTTAAAAATGGTTTTTCCGTGCCGGAACGCTGTCTTTTTTTAGGTAAAGTTAACCTGCAGAATGCCAGTTTAGCCAATTATAATTCAGCACTCCGGGTTGCCTTGTTGGAAAACAGCATATTTCATTCATTCATTCAGAAAGGCTCTGAAAGCATGCGCCCGTGACCGAAATGGACAGTTTCAGACGTCGAAATGAGACAGATTCAGTTCCACATGAGGTTATTAATTAGCAAATGATATAAACATTACGAACGTAAACATTAGGTGAGCAGGTCACATTGTAATCTCGTGTCCTAACAACACGCAAACAGTTTGACTCTTTGCACCCGACGAAACACGACAAAAATGTAAATACAGCCATTCAGAAGCACAGAATAAGCACTCACTCACAAAACGGTAAGGTTTAGAATCCATTCAAACTCATATTGTTAGCTTTTAGCACTGAATAAAACACACGAGGCTTACCTGAGGTGCACTGTCATAGGTTTCACATGTTGAGCTGTGAGAAATAGAAACCGTTTCTAATATCTCAATTCGAGGTGTTGGTTAGAACTAAAACTCCTTTTAATATGGAACATAATTCCTTCTATCGCGTGTCGTTGATTTTATTTAGAACACGGTTTAAACCACTCGCTCCTGTACTCAATCTCTGGCATCCACCGCGTGTGTTTATTTTGATCTAGGAGTGCAATACCCAGTTCAACCACTGGGTGTCAAACTTACATACTGCACCTTTAATTCATGTTTACCATTAGAGGCTGCTTATATTCACACACTGCTGCCACACAACTGTGTTTAAACCCCTTATAAAAGTGATTTTTGCATAATAGGTGCCCTTAAAAATGTATCTTCCATGAGTAAAAACAAAAACAAATCTATTCCAGCAAGTTCAGACATCCAAACCTTAAAAATTGGTTGCCTCCGGTGAAATATTTTGGCTTATGATTGTATAAATATCTCAAAATAGCAATAAATATGAAATGGCAATAGTTTTCAGTGGCATTTTGGGGTGTGTGTGTGTGTGTGTAAATCTGATGAGCTTGTTGTACGGGCTCAGACCTTTATTTAAGTGACTTTTCTATTTGCGTCATGTTAGGTTTTTTGGACAAATAAAAAATAATAAGTACACTGTAAAAATGTATATGACCAATTAGTCCTGACAGCATATGTTTTTAGTTCATTGTAACTTATTAAACTAAGTTAATCATGCTCTAACTTAACTTTATAAGTTATGCAAGCTGTTTTAAGTCAGTTTTACATAAGTTCAATGATTCAGCGTAAACGTTTAAGGCAGGGGTGTCCAAACTCGGTCCTGGAGGGCTGGTGTCCTGCTGAGTTTAGCTACAACTTGCTTCAACACACAAGCCAGGAAGTTTCTAGTATACCTAGTAAGATCTTGATTCGCTGGTGTGTTTGATTAGGGTTGGAGCTAAACTCTCCAGGACACAGGCCCTCCAGGACCGAGTTTGGACAGCCCTGGTTTAAGGCAACCAGGTTTTATTTTACAGTGTATTAAATTTAGTATTCCCCATTCATTTCCTATGATGGAGTTGGATTTAAAGAGAGCTTAACTTTGTTGAATCAAGTTGTGTGTGTGACATTAAGCATGTTGTACAGGGACCATCATTTAGGTATATGATTGATCAGCATTGTGTTGGATTTATTGATTTTTGTTGGTCAAATAAAAAAAAAAATGCTTTGAATTTTAGTATTTTCCATGCATTCCTATGGGTGCTCATTTTGGGGCAAGAGGAAAGATTAAAGTTTTTATTTTTATTTTTTAACATTGTTGAATCTTATTATTATATTATATTATATTATATTATATTATATTATATTATATTATATTATATTATATTATATTATATTATTATTATATTATATTATTATTATATTATATTATTATTATATTATATTATATTATATTATATTATATTATATTATATTATATTATATTAATATTATATTAATATTATATTAATATTATATGATATTATATGATTTTACATTATATTTATATTATATTAATATTATATTATATTATATTATATTATATTATATTACATTATATTATATTTATATTATATTATATTATATTATATTATATTATATTATATTATATTATATTATATTATATTAATATTATATTATTTTATATTATATTATATTAATATTATATGATATTATATGATATGATATTATATTTATATTATATTATATTAATATTATATTATAATATATTAAATTATATTAATATTATATTATATTAATATTATATTATATTATATTATATTATATTATATTATATTAAATTATATTATATTATATTATATTATATTATATTATATTATATTAATATTATATTATATTATATTATATTATATTATATTATATTATATTAAATTATATTATATTATATTATATTTTTATTAATATTTGTTATTATTATATTTTCCAAACAACTTCTATTTTAAATAGCATTTGTCCAACAATTGTAATTAATTGAGTTATTATGTGCATTACTATATTTATTATTACACTGTAAAACAGTCAAAATCACTAATAAATGAAATAAGTTAGTTTAACTTATAATTGTTTAAAAGGTTACTTTGACTTAATTTTTAAAAAGTTACCGTAACTCATGAATGGATTATATTAAGCAGAACTCAAAATGAATGAGTTATTAATTAATTATATATTTTTTCTGTTAACTTAACTCTTCTACTAGAAGCAATATCAAACCATTTGAGTAGCTATATAGTTGTTTGGACTTAATTTGTTGAACTCATAGCGATTTGATAGCTGAACTTAAAATGTTTAAGTTGCTAATGCTCTAAATGTTTGACAACACAAATTATCAACACAAATAATATATGTGTATATGACTCTGTATATACACTGTAAAACCCAAAAAGTTAAGGCAACTCAAATAATTTGAGGAAACTAATTGCAACAAACCATTTAAGTTCAAGGACTAATCCTAATGAGTACTGTGAACTTAATCCATTTGAGTAAATGAAGCAATTTGAGCACAGTAAAACGCGATAAATGAAGAGAACTCAAACCAACTGAGTATTGTAAAAACCCAATTAGTTAAGGCAACTCAAATCGTTTGAGGATACAGATTTCTACAAACCATTTGAGTTAACCTTAATCTATATGAGTACTGTGAACTTACTCCATTTAAGTTGAAGTAATGAGGTATTTAATTCACTCATTACCTTCAACACTACGTTCAAAACTCTTTTCAAATGAGTAGAATTAACTTTCAGACAATTTTGAGTTAGCTACACTCATTTCATTTGATAAAGTTGACTGTTGGGTTGTACAGTGTAGTCATAGTCATATAATTTACAGCACTTAAACAATTTTGTTTCAAAACTTAAATGGTTTGCCCCAATCGGTTTCCTCAAACAGTTTGAGTTAACTTTACAAATCAGGTTTTACAGTGTATTATTATTAATAATAATAATAATAATAATAATATAGGCAACGCAGTGGCGCAGTAAGTAGTGCTGTTGCCTCACAGCAAGAACGTCGCTGGGTCGCAGGTTCGAACCTCGGCTGGGCTGGGTCAGTTGGCGTTTCTGTGTGGAGTTTGCATGTTCTCCCTGCGTTTGCGTGGGTTTCCTCCGGGTGCTCCGGTTTCCCCCACAGTCCAAAGACATGCAGTACAGGTGAATTGGGTAAGCTAAATTGTCCATAGTGTATGAGTGTGAATGTGTGTGTGGAAGTTCCCAGAGATGGGTTGTGGCTGGAAGGGCATCCGCTGCGTAAAATCGTGCTGGATAAGTTGGCGGTTCATTCCGCTGTGGCAACCCCGCAAGGGACAAAGCCGACAAGAAAATGAATGAATGAATGAATAATAATATATATTTATATAAGTAATATTATTGTAGTTATTTGTTGTTACTTCATTTTCTATAACTCAGAATTTCATCTTAATAAAATTGCATTTGTCCAACAATGGCATATTGAAAAAATAAATTAAGAAAGAAAGAAATGACAACATTATGTATTATTGTTTTTAATAAAGTTAAAAGCCCCTTTCACCTAAATTTTAATTATTAAAAGAGTTTAATTTCTAGTCATTGAGACTTGGTTATTTTAAGTAGTATTTAATCAAGTAATTAAATGACGTACAATTTAAATTATTTAAATATAATTGCAATAATTGTTTGAAAGTAACTTAAAACATGTTTTTTAAGTAACTTATCCTAGCTTCTTTGACACTTTATAATAAATGTGGAGCGTGAAGTTCACTGTTGGTAAAGCGGTTGCTGAATTTGTAATGTAAATTTGGGGAATTTATCTGTCTGTGCTCTGAATCTATGCAAACTGTGTGTGTTGTTTACAAGTCCAGCACGAGGAAGTAAAGCCAGCATCATTTAAATAGATGAACCTGATGAAAGGATGATGAACTCAGGGTTTTCCTCCGCTCATGTTTCCTGCTTTCAGAAATGCAATGTTGCTTTTGTACTCCTTAAAGTCTTTGATTTCTGCTAATCTTGCACTCTGACCTGTTTACTCTGACTGAGATCAGAGGAGGAGAAGTGTGTCAGGGCTCTTCTACACACTCAAAATATGACATTTGCTGATTGTTCAAACTACTTATTTAAATAAATGAGTTAAAACTACACAATTCTTGAGTTTTTTGGGGGGACAACTTAATTGTTTTATGTTCAATTCACTTAAATTTGTAAAAAGTTAGCTTTAATTCCTTCATGTTGTGCCAACACAAATTGAGCCCAGCTCATTTTGTTCACGTGCACAGAGCTGCTAAAATTACAGTAAACAGCATTTGTAGGCGCTCAAGCGCAACACTGTCAATGCGAGCGCACATTGAAGAAGAGGCCCAGAGGAGATATGAACGTGGAGCTGCTTATTGCACTGCTGAACAATAATCATTTCTTCATCACTAGAGCTGGAGCTGCTACTTGAACCGTCCATGGTTGTTCGAATCGCCAGTAACTTCAACAACAAGCGTGTCAACTTTCTGTCTTCTTCTTCTGTGTTACAAGCATGTGTCAGAAGCTTAAAGTTGCGTAGCGCCCTCTAACGTCAAGGAGTGATTTTGCACACTCTTCTGCTCGACGCCGGTGAAAATCGCTTGGGTTTGAATCTGGAAAAACGCTGACGGTGTGTATGAGCCTTTACGCCCCATTCACACTAGGCTTCAGCGTCAACGCTTGACAAAGGGCGTGTCTGAAGTTGGGGCTGACGCGATCGTCAGAGCAGCGTCAGCCAATGATATTAGTCAGCAATAGGCCACTGTTAGAGCTGGCGTATTTGCATACAGCGATCTGATTGGCTGACGCTTACGTCGGCGCTTGAAAAGTTAAGCATGTCCCAACTTCTGCAGCGAGCAACGCCTCTGAAGCGGCGCCGACGGATCCACAATTCAGTTCGGCAACGCCTGACGTCACCCATTCAAAGTGAATGGGAAGCGTTGAAGCTGACGCCCCGTGTGAATGGGGGTGTGAATTTCAGCAGGGGAGCAGCCCTACGATCTCTTTGCCAGAGTGTTAAAGCTGACTTCAGTAAACTTTCTTTAATTGAATCTCTGACTCTGGTTCTTCTTCATCTGACAGACTGGACAGACAGAGTCGGGACAGACACAATCAATGTGGTTGATTTCATCACCACAAGTTCATTGCCACCAGCTAGGTGTGTCTCAGTCTTCAGGCCTACTTCACAAATCCTGCAACAGTTGGACTGCTCATTGTGTGTTTTTGTTAATTCATCCTTATTTGAAAAGTGTCACCAACAATGTTTGGCACCATTTTCATTCATTCATTTTCCTTCGGCTTAGTCCCTTATTGTCACCACTGTGGATTGAACCACCAACTATTCTGTCATATGTTTTACGCAGCGGATGCCCTTCCAGTTGCAACCCAGTACTGGGAAACACCCACTCTCGCAGTCATACACACACTCACACACTATGGTAACTTTAGTTCATCAATTCCCCTATAGCGCATGTGTTTGGACTGTGGGAAACCGGAGCACCTGGAAGGAAACCCACACCAACACGGGGAGAACATGCAAACTTGAACCAGTGACCTCTTGCTGTGAGGCAACAGTGCTAGCCACTGAGCCACCATGGCATCTTGGCACCATTTTTAAGAATAAAAAAAGTCACCATCCTTCAATTGCTGGTTTCTTGTCCATTTAATTAAGCATGCATATACCTGTAGATGTTTTCACGAATAAATCCTGATTCATCAAAGCTTTAGTACTAAAATTTATTCTAAATAAACAAACAAATTCAGGAACAACTTGAACCACACAAACTCAACAATCAAGTACACTTTATAAGCATGTATAAAGAACCTTACATATAATTAGATATGTTATTTACAGGTTGAATGAAAAGAAACGCATTACAATTTGATAACACATATAATTAGAGGTCCAAATATACATCAATATATAACTCGAGGTCTAAACAACAATCACCGGATCTGATCCATCACCTTGTAGAGACACGGCACACTTGGTTCTGCTTGAAGACATTGTGTTGCGTGCCCTCAGGAGAAAGTGCATCATTAAAGAGTGAACAGGTACATTTGCTGAATGTTCAGTCGCTTTAGGTTGCCTTACTGTTTGGAAGCATTAAAAGTGTCCAAGAAGATGCCCAAAATCTTTACACTTAGAGACGGTTTAGATGATGACCGAAATGGCCTTAATTACTCAGCAGGCACAAGACGCCAACCTGACATTAGATTGACGTTGTACCTCAACGTTGTGGGGACGTTGCATTTTGTTTGGAAATGAAAATCGTTTTGACGTCAGAACTCAACGCCAGGCCGGCATCAATGTCCAACGTCCAACCTAAAATCAACCAAATATCAACGTCTAATGATGTTACAGCTTGACGTTACCACTATGACATCTATCAGCCGTTAGATTTTGGTTGCCATACCTGATGAATAAATGTCAGTATTTGTCATCAATATGATTTAAGGTGTTGGCTCGACATTAGATTTTAGTCACTTTCCACCACAACCTAAAATCGATCAAATATCAACGTCATTTGACGTTGTTATTGGTGATCAAAATAACGTTTTCCTTAGTCGCTGGCTAGACATTGAATTTTAGTCACCTTTTTTATGTCACGACCTAAATCTAACCTAATATTAACGTCTTATGGCGTTGTGTGCCATAACTAAATAACTAAATGCACTACAGAATGTTACGTTTACACACACATCCACAAATTAAATGTAAACACATCAGCTTTTTACAGCGTAATACTCACTACTCACTACTCTTGAGTACTTTTGAAAGGTCTACTTTTTACTCATACTTTGAGTAATATTTACAGCAGATACTTTTACTCTACTTAGGCAAGTAATGGTACTTTTACTTGAGTATGATTTTTCAGTACTCTTTACACCACTGAGGGCTGCTTCCCTCCAGGAACTGAGTTTGACACCCCTGCACTAGGCCAATTTAGTACATCCAATTCTCCTATACCGCATGTTTTTGGACTGTGGGGGAACCCCAAGAAACCCGAGGGAAATGTACAAGAACACAGGAGGAACATGCAAGCATCCACACAGAAATGGTCCAACTGGAACTCGAACCAGCAACCTTCTTGCTGTGAGGCAATCATGCTAACCACTGAGCCACCGTGACGCTTTTGAAGACTCCAAATTCACCAAAAGACAAATGAGATTACTAATAAGCTCAAGCTGTTCGCATTTACAAAATTACACTGAAAGATTTCATGAGAAGTCTGTGCGCATAAATCCGAAAGACGTACGCAATTATTAATAAATGACATCCAGTGTTGTTACATCACAATGTAAATGACGACGGGTTGTCATTGATGCCGTTTTGTTCGACAGCAGTTTTAGTCGCTGACATGTACAAATCCGACGTCTGCTGCGAGGAGCGTCCCGAGTATATGTACCTCTTCCCGAGGCATCGCAGATCCCGCAGGATCTGGCAGAAGTGGCCTCTGAATTTGACCCCGATGAATGCGTAGAGGATGGGATTGAGGCAGCAGTGCAGATACGCCGCGGTCCGGCTAACCGAAAGCGTCATCAGCGTGACCTGCTCCTCCCCGCAGCTTCTTTCAGCAAACAGTTTACAGGTGTAAACCAGCAATGCTACGTTATACGGCAGATGGCAAAGCACAAACACGAAAACAACAGCCAGGACAACACGCACCGCCTTGTGCTTCTGAAAGTTCTGTGCCTTAAGAAGAGTCACCATGGTCCACGAGTAGCAGAAAACCATCACCGTCAGCGGCACCAGAAACCCAAACACCATCTGCATGCTGGGAATCAGGATCTTCACCAGCTGCGCGGTTTCCTTCTCACTGAAGATGGTGATGCATTCTTGATCTTTCTCCTGGTGGTAGATTACTGTCGGCAGAGATAAAACGAATGCCAGAAACCATATCGCCAAGCAGATGATCCGGCTGTAGACCTTCGCCTGCGAGCGTGTCCGGAGGGAGCGTCGGGCCTGTACAATAGCGATGTATCGGTCGCCGCTAATGCAGGCTAGCAGGAGCGTGCTAGTGTACACGTTCATACTGTAAGCTCCGCGCAGCAGCTTACAGGCCCATGTGCCCATGCTCCAGTGGGAGCGCTCGTTGTGGATGATCAGGGGGAGGGCCACCACGAACAGCAGGTCCGCCAGCGCCACATTCACCAGGTAGACATCAGTCATGGTTTTGGCTTTCTTGTAGAAGGCGTAGGTCAGGAGCACCAGAACGTTGCCCACCAGGCCCAGCGCACATATCAGGGAGTAGACGTAGGTCTGGATGGTCACTTCATGCTTGTGGTACCACGTCAGAGAACAAGGCTCTGCATCATAATCATATACATAGTCGTTATCTGTTTCGTTATCCATAACTGTACTGCTGCTGACCTGGAGGTTAAAACAGAACACAATAAGGATTCTGAAAGATCATAGAGACCACAATTAAAAATGCTTGAATTACAGTATAAATGCACTAAATTGTACTTAAGTATGCCTTTGAGTGCTTATCACCCCCTGTGTGGGTAGGCGAGGCTGCGACCAGCACTTTTTAGCTGCAGGACCGGATGGCTGTTGCCTACATCAGACTATTTCCACATCCCCTGTTCCCCTCCCCTGTTGCAATGTTATGTCTATATGTTTATGTGCCTCCTTGTTGCTTTTTCTATGCTACCTCTCGACTGAACATTTCCCCGAAATGTGTGATGTTTGTGTATGGTCGGCTAGATCACCAGCGATCTAGCATCTGCAGATCGTTGGTAAAAATGCAGTTCGCTAAAGAACTACAAATCCGCTGGTATATGGACTACAAGCCCCGTCATGCACCGCTCACTCGCACCTGTTCCAGATTTCACTGATTGCACACACTCACAGCAGGAGGATCATTATGGACTGTTTACAAGGACTATATGCACAGCACACACGCACACTTCATGGCTGAATCTGCCAGGATTAGATCGCTGGTGATTGTGACAGTCGGACACACTTGACACACTTATCCAATGTGTCCATATGTCTGATATATTCTGAAGCAGCAAGACTGTTTTGTACTGCTGTTATAGTTAGCATGAGATTCCCGGTTTTTAACCCTTTTATGCATACGATCACACCGGTGTGATTATAGTGTTTAGAGTGCACGTTCAGAATTCCGCTGCATGTAACAGTGACAAATAAAGGCTCATCATCATTAAGGTGTACATTTTAATTAAAGGTGTACGTTTTTGACTCTTTTAAGGCATTTGAATGTTATTTAAGATACTAAGAAAAATACTTGTTCATCTAGAAACAATGCTAAAGTCAGAGATTCTGCTTTGTTTCATGTCAGAATGTATGTTTTTGTTTTGGTCCCTTTAACCCGCCCAATGCCAGTTTATCCAATTGTATTTCAGCACCCCGGGTTGCCTTGGTGGAAAGCAGTGTATTTTATTTTAGTCCTGAAGGCGCCTCAATATATGCGGATGTGGCCAAAAATGTGGCCTCTGGAGGACAGTAGCAGACTCCGAAATGAGACGCAGATTCAGAGTTATAAAATTCCACATGAGGTGGTTTTAAATTAGCAAATAATTCAAATATAACAAATGTTAACATTAGCTCAGCAGCTTACAGTTTAGGCTCGATCATCAGGCACGCTTGCTCCTGTTTGTCGTCAATCTGGCAACCTGCATTTGCATCAATTCGTCATCAAAACCCTTTCTAATATTTAAAATGTTGGACTGTAATACCTACTTCAACCACTAGGTTGTCAATCCTACATATTCATTCAGTTTAGTCCCTTATTTTTCAGGGGTCACCACAGCAGAATGAACCGCCAACTATTCCAGCATATGTTTTAAGCGGCAGATGCGTTTCCAGCCACAACCCAATACTGGAAAACACCCATACATTCTTGCATTTACACACACAGACTCATACACTATGGCCAATTTAGTTCATCAATTCCCCTATAGCGCATGTGTTTGGACTGTGGAGAAACCGGAGCACCCGGAGGAAACCCACGCCAACACGGGCAGAACATGCAAACTCAATACAAACTGGCCTAGCCAGGACTCGAAACAGTGGCCTTCTTGCTGTGAGGCCACAGTGCTAACCACTGAGCCACCGTGCCACCCCTAATTCTACATACTGCACCTTTAATTTTGCTTTAATCTTGAACCTTTTCTGATTTGAAGTATTTTTTTTAATCTGTTCTTGCGTGTTAATTTTATTGAACTATATCTTAAAGGGACAGTTCACCCAAAAATATTTTTTAAAAAAAATGTACAGTAAATTTACTCACCCTCAGGCCATTATATGTAGATGACTTTTTCTTTTTTAATTTATTTGCATGTATTTATTTACTTTATGTTCTTTTTTTATTTATGCTCTGCTGAAGAAAATTGACATTTTCAATGGCCTGAGGGGAAGTAAATGACCTGTACTTTTTGTATTTTAGTGTGAACTATCCCTTTCAAGAGTTCACACTTAGCTGATGATCGATTATAAGCTTGTTTGGTATGCTTTCCCGGATGAGAGCCCAGAGCTCATAAGATCCTCGAGCCTAGGGCTCCCTCCCGTTTGCAGGGCGAGAGGGGAGATTGTGCTCAGGTAGATCTCGAGAACTCCCCCGCTTATTTGTGGGTAATGACGAATGTGCTTTATGAGGGAAAAATACTGTCGGCTAAGAGCTCGTCTATGGTGCCAATTTGGTTTAGTCAATTTACTTAAGACTAGGCCCACACGGAATCTGCGCGCGCAGATTTCCGCAGATTTTCCGCAGAATTCCGCAGATTTTTAGTCCATCATTAATTCTGTTTATTTACTTGAGTAAATGTGTGTAAATCTGAATTTATTCAGTTTTTAAATTACACATATTTCACATATTAAGGTTTTAGTTATGAGACTCCCAAAATAATTCTGCAGAAATCTGCAGATTTTTACCAAAATTCTCTGCAGAAATTGCAGAAAATGTCCGCAGATTCCATCTGGCCCTACTTATGACGCATGTCTTTGGATGGTGGGAGGAATTCTGGGGGAAACCCATGTGAGCATGGGGAGATCATGTACACTCCGCACAGAAACGTCTTTTTTTGCTGCCCAATCTAGGAAAAAGGGGGGAGGAATAGGAGAGGAAGGGGGGATTCTTCAAGATGAAGATGACTGTGGTATAAAGACTCTGGTTATTTATGGTGAATTAGGAATGGTCTGATTGGTGAATCGCTCTAATGCGGGTCCAGCCGTGGTTAACCATAAGCACATGAGCCTCTCGAAATTAGATTAGAGATAAACTTCGCCTAAAGAGATGCATTTTCATGACTGTGTAAAGGGTGTATTTAGTAGTGATTTTACTACTAGTTTAGTTCTACTACTAGTAGTGCATTTTGGTGTTTTAATAACCAGGTACTTTTTAATGAAAGTACACTTACTGTATTTGAGTATTATAATCAAGCACATCTTAATTATAGCTTTAACCGTAGCCTATTATTTAACATATTAATGAATACATAATTGGGTAGGCTAAATTGTCAGTAGTGTATGAGTGTGAATGTGTGTGTGTGGAAATTCCCAGAGATGGGTTGCGGCTGGAAGGGCATCTGCTGCGTAAAATCGTGCTGGATAAGTTGGTGGTTCATTCCACTGTGGTGACCCCACAAGGGACAAAGCCGACAAGAAAATGAATGAATGAATGAATGAATGAATGAATGATGAATACATGTTTATACTCAATTATAATGTCCTCGGGGTGGCACGGAGGCTCAGTGGTTAGCACTGTGGCCTCACAGCAAGAAGGTCGCTGATTCGAGTCCTGGCTGCCTGGGCCAGTTGGCATTTCTGTGTGGAGTTTGCATGTTCTCCCCGTGATGGCGTTGGTTTCCTCTGGGTGCTCCGGTTTCCCCCACAGTCCAAACACATGCGCTGTAGGGGAATTGGGTTTGTTCTGAAGGGCATCCGCTGTGTAAAACATATGCTGGGATAGTTGGCGGTTCATTCCGCTGTGGTGACCTCTGATAAATAAGGGACTGATGAATAAAGGAATGAATAATTTCCTCATTAAAAAAGTGTAAATATGAACATATATATATATATATATATAAAAGCATGACATTAAGTTTCAATAGAAAGTTTATTTTACTTCACTATAAGTGTCTGCAGTGTTATACATTCCAAAGTAAATATAAAAATACATTTAAATTTACATCAAAATCATTTAAAAGCTTAACTAATTACACTTACAATATAAATTTAAACAGTAGTGCTCGTCCATTTCATGTTCTTTAATTGTGTCTGAAAACATTTCGTTCAGCTCGCGCACATGAAGCGTCCTCTTTTGAAGAAAATTATTTCCATAACTATTAATCTTGTGTGCTAATCTCTCACGGGTTTTGCTTATATCGCATGTGTGAGATGAGATATGCAAATATTTCTGCATCATGTCGCCTTCTGTATACTGAAGATAGCTGATAAGATAATGACTCACAGCTGTCGTGGTGAATAAATGAAAGTGTTTGTGACCTGCTTTTAAAAGTTTGTCTTCTTTCAGCAGCTTTTTTTTTTTGCTTTTAACAAAAACACACAAACGTACAGCATAAATGTACACTCATATGCATATGCAGGTTGCAAAAACATAGCAAGAAAAAAAAAATATATATATATATTTTTTTGTATCCTGTTAAACTTCATATGAGTGTATGAGGACATTTATGCTGTAAATTTACATGTTATATGTTTATATGTATATATGTTTAAGTTATATGCTTTATTTATTTATTTATGCTGATTGGTTGATGGGGCGGCACGGTGGCGCAGTGGGTAGCACAATCGCCTAACAGCAAGAAGGTTTCTGATTTGAGTCCTGGCTGGACCAGTTGGCATTTTTGTGTGAAGTTTGCATGTTCTCCCTATGTTAGCGTGGGTTTCCTCCGGGTGCTCCGGTTTCAAGTCCAAAGACATGCGCTATAGGTGAATTGGGTAAGCTAAATTGTCCGTAGTGTGTGTGTGTGAATCAGTGTGTATGGATGTTTCCCAGTGATTAGTTGCATCCACTGCGTAAAACATATGCTGGATAAGTTGGCGGGTTATTCCGCTGTGGCGACCCCAGATTAATAAAGGGACTAAGCCGAAAAAAAAAATTATGTTAATACTTATGTTATATTAAATGAATAAAGAAGTAAACAAGGGCCTCATATTACAAACCAGTTTGTATTTACATATCTTCCATTACCTCAGCAGCTTGTTTTACTCTCTTCTAGACTTACAGGAACTGTAGTGTACAGTAAAATGCGTGAACGCATCTACTTCTCTTTACATAAAACACTGTGCATTTTAGATGCTACTTTAAAAACTCATTATAGCATGTTCATAATAGAATATTTAGGTAACACTTTATTTAAAGTGTCCTTGTTGTGTTTCATGAACTTACAATAGCAATTGCAATTTATTTTGCATGATTACATGAAAAGCAGCCCACATATTATACTCGGTAGTTAAATATAAAAGAAGGAGACCTTAAAATAAAGTGTGACCAATGTTTGTTTTATCAATGTCACACATTTTTTATTTAAAAGCATTTAAACACAACACATAGACAATAATGTTGAGGTTTAAAGCTGAATACTGACATTTGTCTACATGTGTTTTTGTATCATTGAGATACAGTTTTATCAACACTTTGAATCAGCTTTTATTTGACATTTCTATTATAATTGCATTTTTAGATTTAGCTTGTGCATTTGTTTTACTCAACGTGTTATTTGACTTTAATTGTAATTATTTTAATACAATGCAATTACACAACTATTACAATTAAACTATTATATTTATTTGGTAAATATATGATAAATTATATATTAATTTCAAAGAACAAATGCTTTCAGTGTAGTTTTTCTGCTGTAAATGTTTTTTTTTTGGTTGAATTTGATTAATTTTGAACCTTACTGTTCCCACATAACTAATTACTGTAGTAATTTATAGTAATTACTGTAGTGTTTTTGAACCACACTATAGTCCATTTAAGGTATTATACTGTATATGTTATAGTATTTACAACTCTATGTTAATGAATGCTTCAAAATACTGTATCTATAGTGAACTGTTACAAGTATACTCTAGTATACTTTAGCTATTACCACAGTAAACTGTTGTGTATTGTTAAAAATGTACCTTATAGCTGTAGAAAACCACAGTATTGGGTCATTTGTTTAAATTACTATAACTGTTGTGTTACCGTAGCAACTGTAGAATATCCACAACAGATTAATTACTATAGTTGCCTTGTTACCATAGCAACTGTAGAGTCACCACAAAAAATTAATTACTTCAGTTGTTGTGTTACCATAGAAACTGTAAAATCACCACAACAGATTTAATACTACAGTTGTTGTTACCATAGCAACTATAGAATCAATGAAACAGATTACTACAGTTGTTGTGTTACCGTAGAAACTGTAGAATCACCACAACAGATTAAATACTATAGTTATGTTACCATAGTAACTGTAGAATCACCACAACAGATTAATTACCATAGTTGTCATGTTACCATAGCAACTGTAGAATCACCACAACAGCTTAATTACTATAGTTGTCGTGTTACCGTAGCAACTGTAGAATCACCACAACAGATCAATTACTATAGTTGTCGTGTTACCGTAGCAACCGTAGAATCACCATTAACAGATTAATTATTGTAGTTGTTGTGTTACTGTATCAACCGTAGAATCACCACAACAGATCGATAACTATAGTTGTTGTGTTACCATAGCAACTACAGAATCATCACAACAGATCAATTACTATAGTTGTCGTGTTACCGTAGCAACCGTAGAATCACCATTAACAGATTAATTATTGTAGTTGATGTGTTACTGTATCAACCGTAGAATCACCACAACAGATCAATAACTATAGTTGTTGTGTTACCATAGCAACTACAGAATCATCACAACAGATCAATAACTATAGTTGTCGTTCTACCGTAGCAACTGTAGAATCACCACAACAGATTAATTACTATAGTTGTCATGTTACCGTAGCAACTGTAGAATCACTACAACAGATCAATAACTATAGTTGTCGTGTTACCGTAGCAACTGTAGAATCACCACAACAGATCAATAACTATAGTTGTCGTGTTACCGTAGCAACTGTAGAATCACCACAACAGATCAATAACTATAGTTGTCGTGGTACCGTAGCAACTGTAGAATCACCACAACAGATTAAATACTATAGTTATGTTACCATAGTAACTGTAGAATCACCACAACAGATTAATTACCATAGTTGTCATGTTACCATAGCAACTGTAGAATCACCACAACAGCTTAATTACTATAGTTGTCGTGTTACCGTAGCAACTGTAGAATCACCACAACAGATTAATTACTATAGTTGTCGTCACTATAGCAACTGTAGAATCACCACAGCAGATTAATTACTATAGTTGTCGTCACTATAGCAACTGTAGAATCACCACACCAGTTTAATTCACGTACTTTACAATAGCATGGTTCAAAAACACCATAGTATAAATGACTATAGCATTTTTAGCATTAATATTGTTTAATAATGTAAAGATGTATTAAATAAAACACTACACATAAACAATAATCATATAAAAGCACAACAGTCATAATGATAATGCATATACTGTACCTCTTTTTAATGAGTTGTGAAGCACCTGCTGTAGAGTACCGCTCCTCTGCTCTGCTCTTTATGTGTGTTTGTGCGTGCGTGTGTGTGTGTGTCTGTACCTATTCTGCTTTCTGGTGACGTTCATCTTTCATGTCTCTTTCTTCTTCCTACACCACAGACACCTCATCCGTATACCCACATGGAAATATCTGATCACTCTATTAACCTAGATACAATCAGGTTTATAGGACTGTTCTCCTAAAGGGGTCCTATTAGGCCCTTTTTTCAAGACGTAAAATAAATCTCTGATGTCTCTAGAGTGTGTGTGTGGTGAAGTTTCAGCAGAAAACAGCACACAGATAATGTGTCATAACTCTCTGAAACTGACCCTTTTAGGCTTTGATCCTAATTGTGGAGTTTTGGTGACTGTCGCTTTAAATTCAAATGAGGTTGTTGTTTTTGGTGGGGGTGGCTGGTGGTGTTTTTTTGGGACACTGTATATTAATGTACAATTCACACAATTAGCAGGCCATTAAGTAAGACTTTTAGCTCAATGAACTACTGATTAGCCGCTTATTAATAGTTAGTAAGATAGTAGTTTAGGTGTTAGGTGGGATTAGAGATATAAAACAAGATCATACTTTATAAGTGCTAATAAACAGTAAATATTTTAATAATAGGCAGGTAATAAGCCAGTAAATGGTGTGAATTGTAAGTTAAACTAAAGTGTTACCTATTTTTTATTACAGTATGGGTTAGGACTGATGAAGAACTTCTCATGGATTCAGTCACTTCACTATGAAATTGAAACAACAAGGCATGATTATCCCACTTTGTTAAATAAAATCTGTACATATTCCTAACCCCTTACTGTTTATAAAAAACAAATATGGGTAACACTTTACAATAACTGTACATGAATTCATTCATTTTCCTTCGGCTTATTTATCAGGGTTCACCACAGCAGAATGAACCGCCAACTATTCCATCATATGTTTTTATGCAGCAGATTCCCTTCCAGGTGTAACCCAGTACTGGGAAACACCCATACACCCTCATTTACACACACACACTCATACACTATGGTCAATTTAGTTAATCAATTCCCCTATAGCGCATGTGTTTAGACTGTGGGGGAAACTGGACCACCCAGAGGAAACCCACGCCAACACGGAGAGAACATCTCCACACAGAAATGACAACTGACCCAGCTGGGGCTCGAACCAGCAACCTTCTTAAGTGCTAAGCACTGAGCCACCGTGCCACCTAGTGCATGAATAATGATGTTCATTCATTCATTTTCTTGTCGGCTTTGTCCCTTGCGGGGTTGCCACAGTGGAATGAACCACCAACTTATCCAGCACGATTTTACGCAGCGGATGCCCTTCCAGCCGCAACCCATCTCTGGGAATTTCCACACACACACATTCACACTCATACACTAAGGACAATTTTAGCTTACCCAATTCACCTGTACTGCATGTCTTTGGACTGTGGGGCAAACCGGAGCACCCGGAGGAAACCCACGCGAACGCAGGGAGAACATGCAAACTCCACACAGAAACGCCAACTGACCCAGCCCAGCCGAGGTTCGAACCTGCGACCCAGCGACGTTCTTGCTGTGAGGCAACAGCACTACCTACTGCGCCACTGCGTTGCATGAATAATGATGTGTAATATGTAAATGAAATGTTACTTCAATATGAGCTAATGATGAGTTAAGGCATGTGCTAAACAATAGTTTTAACTTCAACATGAGTAATGAGGTGGCACTGTGACGCAGTGGTTAACGCTGTCGACTCACAGCAAGAAGGTCACTGGTTCGAGTCCCGGCTGGACCAGTTGGCATTTCTGTGTGGAGTTTGCAAGTTCTCCTTGTGTTGGCGTGTGCTAGCACTGATGTGCAAAAAGGAAGCCCCGCCCCTTCTCAATATTTCCTGTCGGTTGCACAAACATCAACATACTGAAATAAAAGTCTCTGCAACTGTTCGGTTCACATTAACTTTAACTTAGTTACGGTCTTGTTTTATTAACTGAGTCACCCTGTCATCAGATCCAGCTCATAGCTTTTTACTTGGAAATCCCACTTTATTGATGTCACATGTATTAGCGTCTGTCTCTCCAAACATCATCTCACCCTCCATACAATAGCATCATTCACACTCTTTTGGAAACTCCGCTATGTATTTGCAGGACTGCCAACAGATTGTAAACTGAATAGTGAATGGGGAAATTTGAGGGGAAATGAAGGGGTCTTGACTGATTAACACAGTGCGACAGTTGTTGTGTGGCACGAAGGGTCACTTTGGTCAACATGACGTTGAGTTTTAACACTGCTGATGTGAATCCACTTTTTAATCTAATAAATACAACGAATAAAATAAACTCTAATAAATAAATTAAGTAACTTTCTCATCTGGGCGGCACAGCGGCTCAGTGGTTAGCAGTGTGTTGCCTCACAGCAAGTAAGTTGCTGGTTCGAGTCCTGGCTGGGTCAGTTGGCGTTTCTGTGTGGAGTTTGCATGTTCTCCCTGCGTTCGCGTGGGTTTCCTCCGGGTGCTCCGGTTTCCCCCACAGTCCAAAGACATGCAGTACAGGTGAATTGGGTAAGCTAAATTGTCCGTAGTGTATGAGTGTGAATGTGTGTGTGTGGAAATTCCCAGAGATGGGTTGCGGCTGGAAGGGCATCCGCTGCGTAAAATCGTGCTGGATAAGTTGGTGGTTCATTCCACTGTGGCAACCCCGCAAGGGACAAAGCCGACAAGAAAATGAATGAATGAATGAATAAATAAAACGAATAAAATAAACTCTAATAAATTAAATTAAGTAACTTTCTCATCTGGGCGGCACAGCGGCTCAGTGGTTAGCAGTGTGTTGCCTCACAGCAAGTAAGTTGCTGGTTCGAGTCCTGGCTGGGTCAGTTGGCGTTTCTGTGTGGAGTTTGCATGTTCTCCCTGCGTTCGCGTGGGTTTCCTCCGGGTGCTCTGGTTTCCCCCACAGTCCAAACACATGCAGTACAGGTGAATTGGGTAAGCTAAATTGTCCGTAGTGTATGAGTGTGAATGAGTGTGTGGATGTTCCCAGAGATGGGTTGCGGCTGGAAGGGCATCCGCTGCGTAAAATCGTGCTGGATAAGTTGGTGGTTCATTCCACTGTGACAACCCCGCAAGGGACAAAGCCGACAAGAAAATGAATGAATGAATGAATAAATAAAACGAATAAAATAAACTCTAATAAATTAAATTAAGTAACTTTCTCATCTGGGTGGCACAACGGCTCAGTGGTTAGCAGTGTGTTGCCTCAAAGCAAGTAAGTTGCTGGTTCGAGTCCTGGCTGGGTGAGTTGGCGTTTCTGTGTGGAGGTTGCATGTTCTCCCTGTGTTGGTGTGGGTTTCCTCTGTGTACAACATATGCTGGAATAGTTGGCGGTTCATTCTGCTGTGGAGACCTCTGAAATAGAGACTAAGCAGAATAAAAATGAATGAATGAACTTTCTCATCTAAATTAGCAATGTGGACTATTTTGGGATGAGGATTGGAGATCCCGGTATTAACTCTTACCCAGCCAAAGTTTTTTCCAAAAAGTGGCATTTTTGATGATTTTCACCTAAATTGGACAGCCCTCAAATAATTATTTGCTAGGAATTTACAACCCAGGCTCATTCTGAAAATGTACCCCTATTTACATTTCTGGAGAGCGCCAAATACATCCCAGGAGGTATGTTTTTTTGCAGTTTTTATTTTCACGAATCCACCAGAGGCCGCTGTCTATGCCTTTTCAGATCCTAAATTTCAAATACATCTCAAACTTTTCACGCCTGCTGTTCCCACGCAAGTCCACCAGAGGCTGCTGTTGGCTGACTGATCGACTGACCCACCCCTCCTCCTTCCCTAAACCCAAATGACAGTTTTAAAAAGCAATCCAGAAGAAGAAAAGCCCTCACCTGATTTTTACCACATTCTCACCCTCTTATTTACTTGTTTATTTTAGTTTTTGGCTTTTGTTTTTTTCTTACCTGCTTTCTGGAACATTTCTTCACTGGACTCAAACTCCGTCATCATGATCAACTCCTCTCTGCATCTCAAGTCTGCCAACGTATGCAGCGAGCGACTAACTGGTCACAGAAGGAAAGCCATCCATACGGAGGTAAGCGGTCAGCTGCTAGTGTGAAAAGGAACGTTGTCATGCCGCCCCGTAGCATTTATTTTAAAGACGTACCTCTGGATACATAATTCGCGATCTCCAGAAATGTATATAGGGGTATGTTTTCAGAAAGTCTATGTTGGGAATATATGACCATAATATATATTAAAATAAAGAACAAGCCTCTGCTTTTAAAGAAAAAAGCATTTTATTCAATCTGCAAGTTCATGTGTTATCTCCACTTGAATGCAGATGGATTATCAAAAATTCAACACATTCATAAAAACAAAACTGAGAAAAAGGTATTTTTTTTATACAAAATAGTTCCTTTTCAAGGGTGACACAGTGGCACAGTGAGTAGTGCTGCCACCTCACAGTAAAAAGGTCTCTGGTTCGAGTCCCGGCTGGGTCAGTTGGCATTCTGTGTAAGTTGGCGGTTCATTCCGCTGTGGCGCCCCCAAATTAATAAAGGGACTAAGCCGAAGAGAAAATGAATGAATGAATGAATGAGTTCATTTTCAAGATATATATACCACACACACATTTGTGTTCTCATAAACCACATAAACAAGCACACATACACACACAAGTTGGGGGCACTGTGCTTCAAAAGCAGAAATCCATAGCTCTTTTATTAAGCTAATGATGAGTTATCTCGTCAATAGTGGGGAAAGAGCTAATGATGCCCAACAATAAATAATGCATGATTACATATAACAACCTAAACCCCATTTCAACCCAACCCTATAGTAAGTACATGTAATTAACTAGTTAAATGAATAGTGACACTGTAACTACATCACCTTAAAATAAAGCTTAACTTGCATCTCAATTACGTGTTTAGCATCCTTTATTGTAATTATATAGATGAAAATGGATCCTAATAGCCAGGGCTTAATTTGTGCCGGAACACATCGGATCCGGCACCTCTGAAATCTGATCCGGCACCTCATTTTACTGATCCCCCTCCTCAACCGCCCTCCTCCCCCATTCGCTGTTCACTTTCACTTTCTTCCGCGACTCCCCAACCCTCTGCACTTTCGTCCGCGACACCCCCGCCCTGCTCTTTTTCGGCCGCGACACCACTCCGCTATCCACCGCATCAACCCCCCCACTCTCCACTTTCGTGCCCGACACCTCTCCATCCTCTGGTAACATGCCGGATCCGTTACCCAGATCTGATCCAGGACCTTGCATTTCACAAATTAAGCACTGCTAATAGCAGATAAAAACAATGTAACGCTATATACATTTCTGGAGAGCGTCCCAGGAGCTACGTTTTTTTGCAGTTCTCGTTTTCACGAATCCACCAGAGGCCGCTGTGTACGCTTTTTCAGATCTCAAATTTCTTTTGCAGGGGTCATTTGCGCCTGCTGTTCTCGCATAAATCCACCAGAGGCCGCTGTGTACGCTTTTTCAGATCTCAAATTTCTCTCGCAGGGGCCATTTGCGCCTGCTGTTCTCGCGTAAATCCACCAGAGGCCGCTGTGTACGCTTTTTCAGATCTCATATTTCTCTCGCAGGGGCCATTTGCGCCTGCTGTTCTCACATAAATCCACCAGAGGCCGCTGTGTATGCTTTTTCAGATCTCAAATTTCTCTCGCACGGGCCATTTGCGCCTGCTGTTCTCGCGTAAATCCACCAGAGGCCGCTGTCGACTGACTGACTGACTGACTGACTGACTGACTGACTGACTGACTGACTGACTGACCGATTGACTGACCCAACCGATAGTGTTTTTCAAAAGCACCGATTAACCTGTGAGCCTATGTTGGATGAAAATCTGGCCTGGGTCACGAATCTAAGAACAAGATCAGCATCAACCATTCCTGTTTGACATAAAAACTCAGTCATGCATTTCAGGTGTTTGTCAAGGTTTATTTAAAATTTGCAAGATGCAAAACAGAAACATGAGTGCCACATAGATACCTCCCAAAAATTCCTGAGTTCAGTCCATTATTTAGCACTAACTTGGGTCCACCAGATTAATTTTGATGGGATAGCAAATATAGGAGTAATATTCCTGCTGGCCGGCGCCTCCGTCTGGGATATCCAGCCCCATCTAAAGAAAGAGCGACAGAAACCACATCAGAAGAAGTCCACGCTTCTCTGCCATCTCATCAAATCACCTACTCCCTATACTTATTTATAGGGGTGGTCCATTATGATATCATATTTTAAACTTTAGTTGATGTGTAATGTAGCTGTGTGAACGTAAACAATATATTTTAATGTAAGACGCTCAAAGTTCAATGCAAAGGAAGACATTGGCTTTTACAGAGTTAGCTTAGCAAAGCTAGTAACACTTTATTTTGATGGTCCATTCGAGTATTAGTAGACTGACTGCTTAATATCTGTTGATTCTGCTCCTTCAACAGACATTTAACTGATTATAAGAAACTTTGCAAGTACATGTCAACTTACACTAACTCCAACCCTAATCCCAACCTAACAGTCTACTTATAATGTAATGAGAATTAGTTGACATGTAGATGCAATGTAACAAATGGACCATCAAAATAAAGTGTGACCGCAAAGCCTACAGCGAAGGATGTTTGAATGGGACTAGAAATAAATACAACTGGGTTAAAAATGTCATAAACCCTTCGGTTAAGGAAGACCAAGAAATGCGCAGCGAAGGGGTAGGGCCACAGAGGTGTTGTAAATTTAGCAGCAATGGCTAAAATTTCAGGGTTAACGGCTAAAACCTTGGGTAAAATGCTGTCCAAATGCTGCTTTTTTCCAGAGAGCTTGTTCTGTTTCTGTGTTTGGGCTTCCAAGGGACATTTGACATAGGACAGCTTCCAGAATCTCTCCCAGTTCAGTGCTGGATTCGGCCAAAATCTTCCCTTCAAAGAAAGAGCAGTTCCAAGATGATAGAAGAAGCTGTGGATTGTGAGCCACAACCTGTAAGTGTTTTTATTTGTTAAAATTGGTATCTTACATCAGGGGTGCCCAAATTCAGTCCTGGAGGGCCTGTGTCCTGCAGAGTTAAGCTCCAACTTGCCTAAACACACCTGTCTGGAAGTTTCTAGTGAGCCTAGCTTGGTTAGCTTGTTCAGGTGTGTCTAATTGGGCTTGGATCTAAACCAATGGTCTCAAACTCAATTGCTGGAGGGCTACATCTCTGCACAGTTTAGCTCCAACCCACACCTTGCAGATCAGCCCAAGACCGGTTACTCACTGAAGCTAAGCAGGGCTGAGCCTGGTTAGTACCTGGATGGTAGACCGCATGGGAAAAGTAGGTTGCTGTTGGAAGTGGTGTTAGTGAGGCCAGCAGGGGGCGCTCAACCTGTGGTCTGTGTAAGTCCTAATGCCCCAGTAAAAGTGAAGGGGACTATACTGTCAGTGGGCGCCGTCTTTCAGATGAGACGTTAAACTGAGGTCCTGACTCTCTGTGGTCATTAAAAATCCCATGGCACTTCTCGTAAAGAGTAGGGGTGTAACCCCGGTGTCCTGGCCAAAGTCCCTCAATCGGCCTATACAATCATGGCCTCCCAATCATCCCCATTCACCAAATTGGCTCTATCACTGTCTCTACACTCCTCCAATAGCTGGTGTGTGGTGAGCGTACTGGCGCCATTGTCCTGTGGCTGCCGTCACATCATCCAAGTGGATGCTGCACACTGGTGGTGGTGTGGAGAGACTCCCCTCATGATTGTGAAGCGCTTTGGGTGTATGGCCATACACAAATAATGCGCTATATAAATACCCTTCACATTACATTACACCTTATTAATATTTTCTAGTAGTCTTAAACACCTATTTTAGTTGGATCATGTGTGTTTAATTGGGGTTAGAGCAAAACTCTACAGAGCTGCTGCCCTCCAGGAATCGAGTTTGAGACCTAAGATCTAAACTCTACAGGACACCGGCCCTCCAGGACCAAGTTTGGGCACCCCTGTTTCGAGCGTTATCTGTACTGTATGTTGTAGTAAGGATGTAAACAAGGATGTAAACAACGAGAAATGTTGTTCACTGTCCATCTTGTTCTCTCGAACCAACCCACACTTCCTCTATATCATTCTGTTTTGCATTAACAATTTTTATATCACTCTCTTTCCTCCAAGTTTGAATTTTGAGGGGGGGTCATAATCACTCCACCGAATATTACAGAGATGATACCTCTATCCTGAGTCTCTCTGGGCCATCATCGTAGGACGCTCAAATCAACCTATCATCCCTTCCATTATTCACTTCTTCGCCTTCCTCTACAATCCCTCCTCCTCTAGCCTTTCATCCCTACATCCATACAGTACAATAAAGATTGCTTTCTAAGTGTGCCGCGGTCCTTGCTGGTAAAAATCTGTGATCACTGGTCGTTGGTTTGATCATGATCGTTGGCCATGATTTGTTTACAGGATTTGTCTCCAAAAATGTTAACGGAAACATTGCTTTAATGTTTTATGAAGTGTTCAAATTTTCCCACAACAAAAAAATGACTGTTAAGATTTACTTGATAAAATATCCCCCTGGGTTTGGAAGGTTAAGACCCCGGTATACCTCAAAAGGAAATTGAAAAAGAACTGAAATTATGTAATTTCAAACAAAATCCATCCCAGAACGAAGTTAATTTCGAGTTTGTTGCAGCACGTCAAGACAACACAGCAGAGAGAACTTTTTTGGGGGTGTTAATTTTGTTCCTAAACACCTTTGAGCTGCCATTGGTCCGTGTTCACTATGCAATCGGTGGGTGTGTCTTGGAGCTCCGCCCTATTTAACACACTTCAAATCCACACAGTTCAAAGTCAAACTGGAGATAAACATCTAGCAAACACTAAGTTCGCAACATGAATAAACTGTAGAGTCGAGTAGCAGAGCTGGTACACTGTATCCTCACCTGTACTATCACTCATGAAGAGATTTTAAAGACTCAGAGTCACACACCTGATGATCAACACAACTGTATAGTGCCACATCTGATAAAGCCTATAAACATTGCTCAATTCAGATTCTGTCTGCTGCAAGTTTACATGCATGCAATGGTGGCTCTTCTATTGGAGAATTGTTGTTTGCCTCATATGAAACTGTTCTTCTCTTACAGCCACCATTGTTGTTGTTTTGCAATCAAGTCCAATGGAGAGACGTGACACATTTACAACCACTGCACCACGGGGATGTCAGAGAATTCAAAAACAGTAGATGGTCACTCAGCCTTTTCAAACTTCTTCTTGGCCTCAAATGAAGTACGAAAATGAACCTTTTGGAGGTATACCCGGTCTTTTATTAAATACTGTTAGATCACGACCATTGAGAAGGATCTGTGTGTTGTTTTTACCTCAGTTTTGGTGCTGGTCGCTGCTGGGTCGAGGTGTTTGAATAAAGAGTTGAGCTGCTGCCTCAGATGCTTCACGTTTTTCTTACCGGGCTGTAGCAAAATAGCCTGGAAACTGACTGGCAGTCCGTACCTAAACAACAGCAACTGTAATGGGTCTTGTGTTTAGCGGTTTACTTTTTTGTTTTATTTAGTCCAAGTGGTGAATTTTACCTGAGAACTGACTCAACAAATGTGCGAAGGACCTTGATGTGAATCCAGGCCACAAAGGTCTCGCTGAAGTTCACCTTCAGCCAACACACAAATGTTCTCTGTTGGGAAATACAAGTGCCACATGTTTATTGTTGCACATTGGGGTTTTTGTCAACATTATAGCATTTTTTCCTGACAAATCACCATTAGGATTTACCAATAGTAGATTAATTATGTCAACTCTGCTACTGTGATATTTCAGCTCATTTCTCATTCACTTTTTGAAACAATACTATGATAAACATACATTAAATTGTGTTTTAGACATGCCATGTGGCTATGCATTAGCATCTTGAGCTAAAGCGCAAAAATGGTGGAAAGGTCAACTCTGTTAGTGTTTTAACAATGATTTAAACAATGCTTAGCCCTACTGAAAAAATCAGCTTAAACCAGCCTAAGCTTTTTAGCTGGTTTTAGCTGGTTGACCAGCCTGGTTTTAGAGGGGTTTTGGCATTTTTCCAGGCTGGTTTCCAGCCATTTCCAGCCTAGTCTTAGCTGGTCAGGCTGGGAGATGACCAGCTAAAACCAGGTAGACCAGCCTAGCCAGGGGTGCATTTCCCGAACAACGACGTAACTCGCGGCTGAACTATCATAATGCGATGCATCGTTTGGCAAAAGAACGATGTAGTGACGAGTGTTTCCCAAAACCCATAGTTTCTCTGTCGCAGATCCATCGCTTGAACCATGTTAGTTATAACGTAAAACGCCCATAATGATGCTCTAAACGGGGTGGAGTAACTACTTTAGAGAACAACCCCATCATTTCTTTGTGCAAAGTATATTGTTTCACACAAACACGCAGTTATAATAAAATCCAATATTAGTTTTGATAAAAACATGCACTCGCTTTCCATATTAATTAAAATATAAGTAAACGACACATATAGGGCCTGTGTTTGCTTTACTAATATTATTGAGAAGTTGAACATTACATATTCTATTCTATAACATGAAATCACTTACAAAAGCTAACACTATTTTAATATCATATATAAATCATATAAATAAATAAATAAATAATGAGGCGATTTATTATAAATATATTTACTTTAATAATAATATTAATAATATTAATGATGATGATGATGATTATTATTATTATTATTATTATTTAGGATATTGTTTATTTATTTTTAAAAAAATTACAATTTGACACATGCAAACCACAGCAGAAAGTTCTAACCAACAGACCCATGTCATATACAGCAGAGAAACTTAATAAATAACCCACTATAAAATAAAAGAATTAACGTATGCTATGTTTTTTATTTTCACAAGCTTTGGAGACGTACTGTAACATAATTTGCGCTTTTAAATATACCTATAGCTTTCGCCATGAGGCTGTGTTCAAAATGATATCAATGTTTTCAAAGTGCACTGCGAAGAGAGCACAATTGTAAACATGAAGATCGCTAAAACTGAACTGTAAAAATACTTTGAAAGCAAATTACACCTAAGAGAGATGACCTTAATGCTTTTTTATTTTTAATAATTCCAACTTTGAATGTTAGAATGTTCAAAATGAATAGGGCATAGGGGGGGATAAGTGGGAATAGAACACAGCCAGGAACTATGCTTCTAACTACAGCTCCAGAGGTGTCGTTTCAAGTGCTCAAGTTTGCGACGCAGTTTGCGAATGTTCGTTGGAGCGATGGATTTGGGAAACGGCAAATCAACAAACTATGTTTGTAACGACGGAACTTGCGACCTTAGTTGGCTAACGATGGTTTTGGGAAACGCACCCCAAGTTGGAAGCTCAGCCAAAACCAGCTATGTCCAGCTTAAACCAGACTGGTCAAGCTGGTTTTAGCTGGTTTTAGCTGGTCATTTTCCAGCCTGACCAGCAAAGACCAGGCTGGAAATGGCTGGAAACCAGCCTGGAAATGGCCAAAACCCCTCTCAAACCAGGCTAGTCGACCAGCTAAAACCAGCTAACCAGCTTAGGCTGGTTTAAGCTGTTTTTTTCAGTAGGGGCAGAATCAAGTTATTCCCTATCACATTTGTGTTTGTAAATTCCAGTTGAAGGTAAAAGAGAATGAGTATATAAGGAATAGCTCTCAGTTATTAGGGTTTACTTACACACAGCTCCTTCTTATCCAAAGCGAGTCGGCCCATCTCCTGCTTTTGCTTCTCGGCCTCCTCCAGGTTGTATTCCCGCACTGTAAACCTGTACAAGAACAATTATGTTCAGTACAGACTAAACAACTGAAGTGTAGAGGCATGTAGCTATGCTTTGACATGTTTTTGCTTACTTGTGCTTTTTGGCATTGGCTTTGAATTCAGCTATGACATTCTTAAACAGTGTTACTGTGAAAACCCCTGCTTCGGCATCCTCAGCCAGCTTCCTGCAATACACACATAAATGTTCCTTATCTTTTAGAAGTGTCAAATTTAACTAACGTTATTTGTTATTATGCTATGCGGAAGATTAGAGGCTGCTAATAAAAATGAGTCTAAATCGTGAGAACAGATATCAAGCCAACTAAAGCCAATTGCTGCATCCTAGTTTTCATACAATCCGTCCTAAATAGTAATCAAAAAAAAGAATTTGTATGTGAAAAACTGTAGTATGTTTAAAAGGGTAAGCCACCGGATGGTCTACTATATCCGGTAGAAATTCGATGGCACAGTGGTTAGCACCATCACCTCACAGCAAGAAGGTTGCTGGTTCAAGCCTCAGCTGGGTCAGTTGGTGTATCTATGTGGAGTTTGGATGTTCTCCCCATGTTGGCGTGGGTTTCCTCCAGTTTCCCTCACATTCCAAAGACATGCGGTATAGGTGAATTGAATAAACTAAATTGGCCGTATCATATGAGTGTGTGTGAATGTGAAAGCGTGTGGGTGTTTCCCAGTACTGGGTTGCCCCTGGAAGGCATTTTATTCTCATAATGAATTGGACTAAGCTAAAGGAAAATGAATGAATGAATGAATTTGAAGTGTAGAACCATTCGTACTCTAACTGCTAATATTGCCCACAATACATTGCACGTTGGACGTGAGTTCCATTAGAACTACAAACTAAAAAGTAAAAAGTTTAAACAAACTACAATCATGGCCGACTTGAAATGTGGATGATGTGTCGAGCTGATTGACAGGGGATGTAACTAAACAACGTAACGTTAATGAGGAAGTAGTATGCTCCAGATATTGCATACTCTTCTGTTGCACACTCAAAAGAATGTACTTTTTCTTCACAAAAAAGTACATACTTTTAGGATGTAGTATATGTGAATTGGGAAGCAGTAAACGTGTTGGACATCACCTCCTTCTCTACATCCAGACAAACTCTCACTTACCTGCAGTAACTTGATAATACTATTGGATTAGCCTCCAGTTCTGTGGTAGAAGTAAGATTGGTAAACTGAGCTGGAATTAAGACTGAAAGCAACAGCATTTCTAGTATTGACCAATGACTTTTCTATGTGCTGATAACTTACTCAAACACTCTTTCTTTTAATAACAGATTGCACCCCCCTGCAACGTATCGCAACCCAGTTGAAAACCACTGATCAACAGTATTTAAACAAGTAAAAATGATGTTTTTAGGTGACTGTGGAAACCCTGAGCATGCCTGAGAACCTACCGGCTGGAACGAGGAACCACAAACTTTGACATGGACTCATACGTCTTCTGCCACAGCGCATATGCTGTCCTGTAGAGATAACATAACAGATGCATTCAGAAAAAAAACATTTGATAAGTAATACTTAAGATTTGCTCTGCACACACTGACCTAGGCACCAAAACTATTAGTGTCGTGAGGTACTCTGAGTTCAAAACCAGGTCCTCCTTCTTCACGATGTTGGTCAGCAAACGGGTCTGCAAGCTTCCCCTAGTTAGGCAAAGCAGGGGGGATGGTTATTGATCATTGTATGAATCTCAAAGTCCAAAGAGAAAGCAAGAGAAAGGGGAATACCCATCTCAAGCCCTTCCACCAAATCCTTCTGAGACACCAAGCATCATAGGGTTTAGAGTGGAGATCTTCACAGGTTCACTTGTGTCTGAAAAACTGAGGTCCGACCCAAGATTTTAAATAAATGTGCTTTTGCCAAATGATCTGAATCAGATCGATCCCTTTAATGGTATATTTACAATAAATAGTCCACCTTGTTGGCAAAAAATTTAATATTTGTGATTATTGCGGCTGACTGGTTATCATCGTCATTAGGTTCTTTTTGAGAAACGCAAAGAGAAAGGGGACATAAGTTTACAAAATCTCAGGATATCACATCCGTCCCTTATCTTCCCTGGCTGGCTCTTCTTGTCTCGTCTTATTCTATCTCTGAGGCTCTCCGTGCCCTGCTATCCAAAACGAATAAGGAATTATGGATCTGATCAACTGGTCTCTGAACGCGATTGACACCATCTTCTCGACGAGAAGTTTGGGTTCGGGAGAGTCCTGCCTGGACGTTTGCAGCTGGATACGTGATGGACGGGTGGGAGAAGTGGCGCGTCGTGTGCCTGGCTGCTCTGTCCCTGGAGGATATGGAAGATATCTACCTATTCGGAACTTTGATAACAGGGTTTCTGCTGATGGGCTTATGCGGGGCCCTGGGGTATCGACGGTTGATGAAAGCAGTCAGTGCTGCTCAAAACCCCACCAAGCTGACCGGCTTGATTGAAACTATAATGGGCAGATATGCTGCTAATCAGACTTCTGTATTAGACCGCAAATTGGTAAACATCAGGGTGAAATTATACACTATACGTCAGTGTATGTGAATACATGGAGGTATATGTGACAAATAAAGGCTTGATTGTATTGCATTTGATTTTCAAATACACGACACAATTGAAAGCCAAACTAACTAAACATAACTTGTATCCATTAGGCGAGAAAGTATATAAAGTCATGTTCACACTATATAATTAAAAGATTCATCTTGATAGAAGTTCAAATGTAAATATGACATGACAAAAATTCTATTAAGATGCAGTCTTATATGAAAAGTCAGAATGGCCATAGCATTGATTGAAGTCTGTTGGGCAACAAGGCGAAAAGCGTGGGTGGCATCAGCCATCAGCAGGGACACCCCAAGAAGTGTCAGGAGAGGGAGGGGAAAATGTCACAGATAGGCTATGACTATGACTTTTATGTAGGCAAGCTAGTAAGCGTGCATTAACTCACACAAACCATTTCCACTATACACACAATTTAGATGCCGGCTGAAAAACACCAAATGTACTGTTTGTGTGGATACTTGACTGTTTTGTGTGATTAGAAATGCTCCATTTATTTCTGCAAAATCATTTTTGCTGTTTGTTTATTTATTTTATTTAGCTTAACGTTTTAATATTTGGTTTAACATTTAAAATAAATCACACCAGACTTTGTAACAACCTAATAGTTTATTTTTGATTATTAAAACTAAGAGACAAATAATACTGTCCTACTTACATTCTGGGTTACCTCCAAACAGCCGAACCTGTATGCAGGAAAGGCGGCCATTTTAAAGTTTTCATTTCCCCAATGATCAGGGTTCTACCATTTTACATGGCAGTCGTTTGGGATGCAGTGACACGCAGTCAAATATTTCACAGATCAGCCACTTTTGACGCTCATAAACAATCATAAAGTCAGGAATTAGGAGGTTTGCTGAAGGTGCAGCTGATGTGCAGTGAGAGGTTTGCGTCTTTCATAATCTACCACAGTTTGTGTTCATTAAACAGTAAGAATGAATAATAAATCCATATGAAACAGTCTCTTAAAAGTCACGTCTCGCTTTCAGTTTCGGGCGCACTTTGCACTCACACTACAAGCGTACCGCGCCAAAGCCTAAGTAAACCGCGCTCTGGCACACCTCTTCCAACCGGGTCAGGGCCGGCCAACTGAACCATGCCTGAGCCCGATTCAGAGCACTCAAACGATCCGGGAAATGAGTCTGGGCACAGTTTGGATAGCATAGTGTGAGTACGCCCTAACTGACTTTGCTGGTGTGCAGAAGCAATAGGAAAAGAAACAGGGAAAATGAAAAAAATAGAGAAAAAAAAGAAGCCCCACGTTGGGCGCCATTTGTCGTGCTCCACGTTGGTTGCCATTTGTCGTGATTGATGACCTTCTCATCAATGAAGCACTATCAGACTGGAGGTTTTTGGATACCAGAAAAATAGACTTTGTTCTTACATAATAAAGCCGAGAAAGTGCAGAGCAGGCCTCAGAGCATTCTGAAGTCTCTCTTGGACAGTTCCTAAAGTCTCTGTGTTTTTACAATATTTATACAGATTCTTTGACACACCCCTAGGTGTCTCTTTTAAACTCTTGACCATCCTTGGACTCTAGGTAGTTCTGTTATTTTTGGCTCTCTGCCAGCTTGCTAAAGTCACTAGAGATGTCACAGGTCTATGTCAGCAACTGTTTTGACACCAGAGCATAGATGCAAAAGAACTAAGTGTTCACATCAATGACTGTATAAAATATGGACGTCGCGAGAGTGCCATTTTTTGTTAAACGCTGTAAAGGAAAAAACGCCTCGTGACTGTCGCAAAAGACTGCTGAAATTGGAGCCTGGGCATGCGCAGAAGGACTGCCTGATGGAGCCAGAGGAGGAGCTGCGGAATCGAACTTCCAACCAAACGCTTGTACATCAAATCAACCACGCCCCCCGAACTTCTCACTTGACCGCCGGTGTCTGCACTATAACAAAGGCTCGCTAATGTACACTTTGCGTTTACATAGGAGCCTGCATTTGCTGTTTTATCAACACAAATGGTTGTAATAACGTTAACAAAGGTGAGGTTTTATATAATGAAGATTAATCGCGCCAGCTCCGAGCCGCAGCGCACATTACTCACTGCCCGAGTCAATCATGCCAGATGCGGCGGCCGTTAGCGAGGATCGGCCCGCAAGTAATGTGCGAGAGTAGGTAAAGCAGATGGAGTCTGGCCGAGGGGTAAGTCTCCGCCAGGCGAGAGTCTAGCCGGAACTGGCCCGAGTGTATTTTACTATCTAGGTGGTTAGGCGTGTATCAGCAAACTGATAAAGCCCTGACCTTACCGAATAAACAGTGTTCCACCAGATCCTGTATGTCAGAAACTATAGTTTACTGCTGAGCAACTCATTTTATCATGGTAAAATAACACAGAAATGGAATAATAACACTTCAGTCTCCTGCCGAAGCTCCGACGTCTGCTTGGAGAAACTGTCAATCACAGCTGTCAATCACGATGACACGCCCAGCATTAAATTACTGCTCAAAACATACAAAAATGAAGATCTGCACCTCTATCAGCTGATAACCAGTGTCTTAACTGACCAGAACCATCTTTCGGGACATTTTATTGCAAGTGTCATTAATTTTTTAATTTGGTCACATGTCTCCTTCATTAACACTGAGGAGGCGGGCTTTATGACTTGTACTGCAGCCAGCCCACAGGGGGCGATCTAACGGCCGAGACCTTCACTCAAAAGCAGGCTTGTGGCACACTTGGTTCACATACATTGTCATGAGAGCATAATAACTTCATAATATGTTACTCACTCTAGCTTCTGACACATATAGCTTCATATGTCTATTGAACATATATAATCAGTGCTTTACATAATCAGTTATCAGTCAGCTCATAGCAGGCTCCTGTGCAGGTTTCTCATCTTACACACAGACATACCACAAAGTATTTTTACCACAGGCTGGCATTTGCTGCAAACACCCCATACTTTTTGAGAAAGGAAATTAACTGCTTTAAAAGTGCCTCAAAAGTGTTGTGTATTGCATTTATTCACATATGTTTTGCTGGTGAATGCAAAAGCACTGAATTATAACTTGTTGTCTCATTGTTTCCCACTATGCCACATGTAGGTGTGTCAAAACGAGCTGAACAATGCTAAAAAAAAGTTCCTTAAAAGACTTGATTAGGGAAGCTGATGTTGGTATGTAACCTAATATCCTACTCACTCGGTTTTCCGCTCATAGCTCTGAATACTGGCTTTCAGGTGACTGTAGGAAGCCCTGCGGGATTTCAGCTCAGTGTCCACCTGTGAAACTTGCTAACACACAAACACCCACCCACACAGACAAACATTTATACTGTAGAACACACAGCGCATTTGCAAACCAATAGCTGTGAGTGTTTGAAAGTGCTTTATATAAGATGTATACTTTGGAGATGATGTCAGCGAGGGTCTTTAGAGGCTGTGCGGTGGGATATTTGGCTCTGTCCCACTGAAACCTGGTCACGTATGTAGCCAAGTCCACTGAAACATTAAGAAACTGTGTATAAGCGTAATTTCAAACTAGTTTACAACTACTTTCTGACACTAGATTGCACAGCATTCTGATGTAAATATGAATGTAAATCTGATGTAAAGAGTGCTTAAAGCAGGGCTGTCCAAACTTGGTCCTGGAGGGTCAGTGTCCTGGAGAGCCCTGCTGAAAAATACAGCTTAAACCAGCCTAAGCTGGTTGGTTGGTTTTAGCTGGTCGACCAGCCTGGTTTTAGAGGGGTTTTGGCCATTTCCAGGCTGGTTTCCAGCTATTTCCCACCTGGTCTTAGCTGGTCAGGCTGGGAGTTTACCAGCTAAAACCAGCTTGACCAGCCAAAACCAGCTATGTCCAGCTTGGTCAAGCTGGTTTTAGCTGGTTTAAGCTGGTCATTTTCCAGCCTGACCTAGCTGGAACTAGACTAGACTGGAAATGGCTGGAAACCAGCCTGGAAATGGCCAAAAACCCCTCTAAAACCAGGCTGGTCGTCCAGCTAAAACCAACCAGCTTAGGCGGGTTTAAGCTGTTTTTCAGCAGGGAGTTTAGCTCCAGCCCTAATCAAACACACCTGAACCAGCTAATCAAGGTCCTACTAGATATTCTAGAACAGGGATCACCAAACTTGTTCCTGGAGGTCCGGTGTCCTGCAGATTTTAGCTCCAACCCTAATCAAACACACATGAACAAGCTATTCAAGGGCTGTTTCTCAATTCCAAGAACACAGAGAATGGACTTGCGTTCTTGTGGAGACCAGTCTTGCCAGGTGTCCTCGGAAGAACGAACTCCGCAGACCACAAGAACAGAGAAGGCGTCCTCTGAGAAATGAGATGCTGCGTTCTTCCTCATGGTCATGTGACCTTCACGTGTTAATTATTTAAACATTACAGCATTTATACCACGATTTATTGTTTTTCCCCTTTTCAAAATATATACTAGGCATAAAAACATTATAAATATACGTTGCACAATGTAAATAAACATATTTTAATACGAATTTCAGCAAACACCCTTAATATGTTTATTCCTTTATTAAGATGTCCATGGTGATGTTTATATTCACCGTCTAATTTCGGGAAACTCCTGAGGTAAATAAGTTATATCTCTGAACTTTAATAATAAATCTAAATAAAATGCTGCGCTTCCCACCTCCAGTCGCAATGACTTCTGGGACTTCTAGAGCGAGATCGGTGCTCAAGTCTGCATCGGTGCGTCCTCGATATCAAGAACACATCCGGGAAGTTTCACGCGTCCTCTGTTCTTGCGGTCTTGAGTTTTGGAACTGAACTTTGGCAGCTGATGATGACGTTACACGAGAACACGAGGACGCAAGACCGCTGAAGAACGCATATTGAGAAACAGCCAATGTCTTACGAAGTATACTTGAAACACCCAGGAAAGGTGTGTTGAGGCAAGTTGGAGCTAAACCCTGCAGGGCACCGGACCTCCAGGAATGAAAGATTTCCCCTTTAGACAAGCAGGTAAACATAACTACGTTTGCAATTACATGCCATTCCTCTCTCATTACAGTATTAGCAGTTAGAGTGTTAAATTTATAATATGTAATCTCTATTGGGGCACTATCAAAATAAAGTATTGGCAGATATTAGATAGACCGTTTACTAACACTGTAATGACCACTAGCTAACAAGTAAAGTCAACAGAATGCTTAACGGGTTGGTGTTAGCAGATATGTCTTTACCTTTACACAGACACGGATGCTACAGTTCATACGGTTAATATACCTTGTACAGTTTGGAAGTATGATTTGAGAGGTGACTGTTGGCCTTTCTGGAGAGTCCTGTGCTCTGTGGGAATATCATCAAAGTGTTAATATGAGTCAAATAAAGACAAAATAATCATAATTTCGAATATTGTGAAATCCTTCCATGAGGCCATGTTTAGGTCACAAATTCTCACGACAATACAGAAACACACTGCAAATAATGTAGATCACAATGAAAATGTAAAAACGTCTGCAAATACAGATGTTTGAAAACATATGCAAATAGAGAAACGTGCTGCAAATAGCACCGACATCTGCGGGAAAGTAAATAGACATATTTTTTCGCTGCTGTCTGTGCTAATTGCAGCACGAGAAAGAACCAGGCCTGGAGTTTGTGTTTTTCGTTTTGCTTTCAGTTCGAGGTATGTTATTCCCAGATAAAAAACGCTAATTAACAGAGGCTCAACGGGGAACTTTGAATCACCTTCAAAGTGAGAACACTCACATACACATACTTTCACCCACACTTTATGCATCTACTTGTCTGTCATAAATATTTGGCACCATCTTGTGACAGAAAATGTGCAGGTTAGTGTATACTCCATCAGCTGTTTTAGTTTCTGTCAGCTTTGTGTTTTGTCTGTTTGGCGCCATCTTGTGTCTGAATATTGCGCAGGTTAGTGTATACTCCATCAGCTGTTTTCGTTTCTGTCAGCTTTGTGTTGTTGACTGTTTGGCGCCATCTTGTGTCTGAATAATGCTCAGGTTAGTGTATACTCCATCAGCTGTTTTCGTTTCTGTCAGCTTTGTGTTTTGTCTGTTTGGCGCCATCTTGTGTCTGAATAATGCGCAGGTTAGTGTATACTCCATCAGCTGTTTTCGTTTCTGTCAGCTTTGTGTTTTGACTATTTGCCGCCATCTTGTGTCTGAATAATGCGCAGGTTAGTGTATACTCCATCAGCTGTTTTCGTTTCTGTCAGCTTTGTGTTTTGACTATTTGCCGCCATCTTGTGTCTGAATAATGCGCAGGTTAGTGTATACTCCATCAGCTGTTTTCGTTTCTGTCAGCTTTGTGTTTTGACTGTTTGGCGCCATCTTGTGTCTGAATAATGCGCAGGTTAGTGTATACTCCATCAGCTGTTTTCGTTTCTGTCAGCTTTGTGTTTTGTCTGTTTGACGCCATCTTGTGTCTGAATAATGCGCAGGTTAGTGTATACTCCATCAGCTGTTTTAGTGTCTGTCAGCTTTGTGTTTTGACTATTTGCCGCCATCTTGTGTCTGAATAATGCGCAGGTTAGTGTATACTCCATCAGCTGTTTTCGTTTCAGTACTCTTTGTGTATTATTTGTGTTGTTGACTGTTTGGCGCCATCTTGTGTCTGAATAATGTGCAGATTAGTGTATACTCCATCAGCTGTTTTAGTTTCTTTCAGCTTTGCATTTAATTAAATATTTAATAATGTATTACAACTCAGAACACTGTTTTGTGGCAGGAATCCATGTAATAAGCAGTATAAAGTAGATCCAGGATGGTTGTTTTCCTTCATAAAGTCCTTTAGTCTTATACAACTGCGCTCTGCTTTACGTTGGGCTGGCGATAAGCTTGTCAGGCTTTATTCTGTGAAAACAACCTCCTGAATGTACTTTTTACCCTCACTTAGAGTACATTTAGTGCAATGGAAAGGTTTGACAGATATTTTCCTGGAGTGTGTATTTTTCCGAGTGTATGTAATGTGAGTGTGGCCCGGCTCAGAGGAGTTGGCCTCTGCTAATGAGCTCTTCTCTGTTTTCTTCTGCTGGAGGTTTAGCCATTACAGAGGCCGTGTGTGTTCACGCCACGTTCACTCACCACCGCCGGCCAGCAGACTCTCCAGGAGTTTTCCACTGAACTCGTCCATCACCTCCGCCAAACACTGAGACGTCTGACGCATCACACTGACACACGGGGACAAAATGAAGAGTGAGTGACGAATGCACAGCAGATGAGGCACAGGGTACCAACACAAGATAAAGAAGTGCACTTGTATTGAATGTTGAACACTGAATATTCATACAGTTGAAGTCCTCCTGTGAATTTTTTTATTTTGTTCAATTATTTCCCAAATGATGTTTAACAGATTCAGGAAGTTTTCACAGTATTTTCTATCATATATTTTCTTCTGGAGAAAGTCTTATTTGTTTTATTTCGGCTAGAATAAAAGCAGTTTTTAATTGTTTTAAACCCATGTTAAGGTCAATATTATTCACCCCTTCAGCAATATTAGTTTTGGATTGTCTCCAGAACAAACCACTGTTATACAATGACTTGCCTAATTACCCTAACTTTACCCTAATTACCCTAGTTAAGCCTTTAAATGTCACTTTAAGTATCTTGAAGAATATCTAGTCAAAAATTATGCGCTGTCATCTTGGCAAAGATAAAAGAAATCAGGTATCTAATATATTAAAACTATTATGTTTAGAAAAGTGTAGAAAACAATCTTCTCTCTGTAAATAGAAATTTGGGGGGGGAAATATACATAATTCACTTATAAACTAATAATTCAGGAAGGCTAATAATTCAACTGTATGGTGAAATAATAATAAAATAAAAGGCCCACTTAAGTGCACTTAACACACTTAAGTAAACTCTAATAAAGCTTTATTAATAATACAATAATAATCTTTTTTTATGAACACAAGAGTGTTTGATTCTGTAAATTTGCATTTTGATGTGCTTAATTACAAGCTCATCATTACAAATGGATAATTAAAATAGTTGACAAACTGTTATTACTTTGCATTTTTCACTTTTCACTTTGCTTTATTTTATATTTTTCTTACTATATTTAGTTTGTTATTTTATTTGAGCTCTTCGAGTTAATTTAAATGTTGACCTGGCAACATAAAACCAAAGGCATGGCAAACTATAGCAACAACAATAAATTATGTTTATGTTTTTAATTTGTATTTTATTGTTATGGTAATTTAGTTATTGTAGTTTTTTAGTTAATATTAGTTATGGTAATTTAATTTCACAAGTGATTTTTAGCAGAAAGAAATTTCTTTCAACACATTTCTAAACATAACAGTTTTAATTCCTAATTTCTGTAATGTGATGGGATGATGACAACAGAGGTGCGGATCCAAATGCAGAGTTTATTAGAAGAATGGTCAGGCAAACAACAGTCAACACAGGAACAAACAGACGTATATCGCAGAGTTGTGGTCAATACACAGGTGAATGGTTAGTATAGGCAGGCAGCAGACAACGTGAACAAACAAACAAGGCAACGCATCGTAATGTTCACAGTAACAAATAAACAATACTCAGCACTGGTGCGTGTGTGTGCTGTACGGATATTCATTGTAATCAGACAGTAACAATCCTCCGGCTGTACGTGTGCACTCAGCGCAATCCAGAACAGGTGCGTGTGAGCGTTGCATGGCTGGATCTGTAGTCCATATAATGGCGGATTTGTAGTTCTATGGCGATCTGCGTGTTTACCAGCGATCTGCAAGGATTAGATCGCTGATGATTGTGACAATTTCTAATATCTGATTTATTTTCTCTTTGCCATGATGATAGCACATAATATTAGACTAGATACTTTTCAAGATACTAGTATACAGCTTAAGGTGACATTTAAAGGTTTAACTAGGGTAATTAGGTTAAAGTTAGGGTAATTAGGGAAGTCATTGGACAACAGTGGCTCTGTAGATAATAATGGGGCTAATAATATTGACCGTAGCAGTTTTTACATTAATTAAAATAAAGATATTTATTCAAGTCAAACTAAAAGAAACAAGACTTTCTTTATAATAAAAATATAATAGTTAATATTGTAAATTAATGAGGCTGATCAAAAAAAGCACTGAGATTATATTTAAAATAAGAATAAACACAGATAATTTACATAAAAATGTATATTGATGTAAAATTACTATTGTTGCTCTAGTTTGCCATGCTTTACAGATCTATGTTGCCAGGTCAACATTTAAATAAACTCGAACAGCTCAAATAAAATAACAAACTAAACATAGTAAGAACAGAAATAACAAAATAATGTTCAAAAAAGCTCTAAAAATATTAAATGAAAAAACAAAATATTAACAAAATCTTTAATATGTTGCATGCTAAATGATGCTAATAATGCTAAAAGCACTGACCTGAAGACGTTACATTCAGGTTGCAATTAAGTATTAAAAAAAGCTCACATCACCAATTCATTTAACTACTCAACTAACAATAATTAATTACAAAATTACTTGCATAATTGGATGAGAATGAAGGATTGTTTGCATGTAATTATGCATAATCACTATAGCATGTAAATAGAACTTGTGTAACACCTTCAAATGAATTGTAACCTATATATAAATCCAAACTGAACTTGACTATCTGAACAAAACAATATAATCAAATCATTTAAAGGTGCAGTATGTAAGTTTGACACCCAGTGGTTAAACTAGGTATTGCACTCCTGGATCAAAACACGCGCAATTGCAGGTTGCCAGATTGAAGACACCAACAGCAGTGTGCCTGACTATCGAGCCTAAAGGCTAATTTAAGGCTGATTTAAGTCGCGTTCTAAATAAAAGCAACGACGCGCAATAGAAGCAATATTCTCCATATTAAAATGAGTTTTTGTCCCAACCAACAGCAGAAATTTATATTTTAGTTTCTATTTCTCACAGCTGAACAACAGAAAACTGACAATGATTAGCTCAGGCACACCTCATGTGCTTTATTCACTGTTAAATGCTAATAACGTGAGTTTAAATGCCATTTTACATCACGTTTAATGCCATACTACTGAAAGCAGCAGCAGATAGTTCACCTCAGATCTGGAGAATAAAATAAACCAACTGAAATTAAGCTTTAGAGCTGTGACTCAGTGCAAACCAACACCTATCAGTGATTCAAGATGTACATTTAATAACGTTAAAGAGGTTTAATATGTAGTAATTCGATTATAAAGCTTACCATTTCGCTGAAGTGCAGTGAGTGCACTATTCTGTGCTTCTGAATGGCTGTAATTAAATTCCTCTCATGTTTCGTCTGGTGCAAACAGCCAAATTGCTTATCACTGCACACTATGAAAGCCTTCCTGACTGAATGAAAAAAATACTTGCTAAAGCTATGCGAAATATGTGCTGAAATATAATTAGCTAAACTGGCATTAGGTGGGTTAAATGACCAAAACAAAGACAGACGTTCCGGCACGCATTGCACATGTTCAAAGCAGAATATCTGACTTCAGCATTGTTTTTCAGATAAACAAGAGTGTTCACTCAGCATGTTTCGGAAAAATCTGCAAACATATGATGGTGTTTTTATGCTTTAGAAGAGTCAAAAACTTTCATACAGCACCTTTAACAATGCCATTCTAAAGCATATACAGCTGAATAAAACTTTAATATGTTACATATGTTCATGATGCTAAAAACACTGGCCTGAAAACATTACATTCAGGTTGCAATTAAGCATATATGCAACACATATTAACAATTCATTTACCTATCTTAATTAATTATATGTACTTACTATATGGTTAGGGTTAGAATGAGGGATTAGTTGCATGTAATTAGGCATAATTACTTGTAATCACTATAGTAACTAAATAGAACTTAAGTGTTACCTAATAATAATATAACTCAAATTCACTATCTGCACAAAACAAGTCAGTTCACAATACCATTCTGAAGCCTTTACAGCTAAAGATCCAAAGATGAACACCATTAATAATGCCATTAAAACACATTAAAACCACCATTAAAAATGCTTATTACACCCTTAAAAGTCAGGCTAATATTCACACTTGCAATGACCGTGCTATGACCACGAAGGTCAGGCCAGCACCTGAACCCAGTGTAACCTTGTCTGGAAGTCATATGGATGGATATGGTAGACCGAAAGAGAGAAAGGAGAAGACGAGGGCAGTTTCCACAACACATAAACATTGCAGCCGAGGCAGGAAGATTCATGTCAGCTGCCGCCTGAAACTGGACTCCGCTGGATTGAGTGACCGGCTGATAATTGTATTGCAGCCGCTCCACTGTTTCCCCACAAAGAGGAACCACCTGCTAGAAAACGCATCCGTCTGATACAGTATGATGCATATTACTGATTATCGCTGCTAAAATGATCAATTATTGTCATATTTTGGGCTGTATTACTACTTGGTCCGACTGGAAATGGAGTGCTATAGATGGATTAAAGTTATAACAAATCATGGTATGAGGAACTATAACTGAATGAAAAAATGGCTGTCAAAAAGCTACAGTAAAAATCTGAAACCCGAGCTCATTGCGGATACATACCCAGGTCTGCATTTCTGGGGATAGCGAAATACATACTGGAGGTACGTCTGCTCGCAGTTTTTGTTTTAGCAAATCCACCAGAGGCCGCTGTGTCCACTTTTTGATGATCTCAAATCTGTCTTGCACGTCTTCTTCTCACGTAAATCCACCAGAGGGCGCAATATACACTTCAGCTGACCAGACCAGCTTGCTGTTACATCCCCGTCCTTAAACCCAACCCATAGCGTTTTCAAAAATGTTTAAAAAAAGAAATGCAGTTGCAGTCACTAATTTCACCGCATTTTCAGCCTATTGTTCAACCTGGTTTCTGGAACCATTCTACGCTAGACCCCATCGTTACAGCCAACTCTGTTTCGCATCCCAAGTCCACCGGCGTACACGGCGAGCCACTGGGCAAACACCAGAAAGCCGTCTACACAGAGGTAAGTGGTCAGCTGGTAGCATGACAAGGAACAGAAGCCGTTGGTGGCGTCATACCGCCCCCATAACGTTCATTTACAGATGAAATGAAGCCAGACGTACCTCTGGGTACATATTGCACGGTATCCAGAAATGTAGACAGGGGTACATATCCACAATAATATGTGGATATTACTTATCATTGTGGATATGTATATGTGAGTACAGTCAAGATTTCCCTGCATGACACTTCCTTTTTGTTTTTTTGTTTACATGGTTATTTTAATTTTTTCCACTAGTGAAGAAAGGTTTAATGTTACATCTAATGTTGATAACTAGTGTTTACAGCATTACCTCAGTGTCGTGTGTTACCTTGATGCTGTGTAATGTAGCCGTGTGAATATACTTTGAAAACTTTTTGAAACCTTGATGTATTAACACTGTACAAATTAATGAAATATAGTAGTTTACTGTAAATTACTGTATTTTTAATGGTCAAATCATGCAACTATTTCTTTTACGGTACAGGGCAAGAATCTTGACAACGTTTATGTCACATGAGGGGACAGAGCTTTCTCTGTGGCTGTTCCTCACTTTCGTCCGCGACATCCTCCCCGGGTCTTTACTTTCGTCTGCGACACCCCCATCCTCCTCCATCCGCATCCGCCCCCTCTCCCCCGCACTTCACTTCGCGAACCGGTCAATTCCGTTTTCACTTTTGGGTTGAGGGCGGCATGATCATCTTTTGCCTAGAGCGCCAGTTCAGCTTGCTCCCGCCCTGGGAGCACACTTACGTCATCGATGATGCGACTGTTCAGTTTAACAGAAGAGAAGCGCTCTCGCTCCGTACAATGGAGATTGCTTTACTTATATCGTTTTGTATTATTTTAAGTCATTTGTGATGCAGTGACACACAGTCAAATCTTCTGCTGCACAGATCACTTTTGACGCTCATCAATGTTCATGAAAGTCATTGTGTTGCACGTATTAGGAGGTTTGCTGGACGTGCAGCTGACATGCAGCAAGGCGTTTGCGTCTTTAATAAACTATGACAGTTCACGTTTATTGAAAAGTAAGAATAATTAACAAATCTATATGAAACAGTCCCTTAAATGTGACGTTGTGTCTTCAGTTTCATGCTTAAGGCTGGTTTATACTTTCTTGTCGAGTGATCGGCGTGACCCACGGTGCCTGCCTTGTGTGTAGTCGTGCATTTATACTTCTGCGTGCTGTTTCGGTTGCTCTGCAATAACACTTCCGAAACACTAGCTGGCAGTAGGTTTTTATGTTCCTCTGTGTCGAGTTTCTTCACAGGTGTTTTGTTTTTTCTGAACGCTTCCTTAATGTACAAGTAGCTAAAACTCGCTCTTTCAGAGGTGGGAACTGGCAGACGTGCAACAACTTTAATCATAAGGTAAACACAAAACTAAATTTTCCAACTGGAGCTCCTTCACGGGACTTGACACTTGTAAACACTCGCTCCAACAGCTTCGCACGGCTCATGGTCCCACCCACACTCGTCATCGCTACAAGGCCGAGCAATCACAGAGCTTGCGCTATACATTGTTGCGACGTGTAGTTACATTTTTTGAGAGGTGCTTGTCAGCATCGTTGTCAGCCACAGTGAGGGCTATGCGATCGCGTGAAGGTTGCGCTGGACCATACGCCTACACTTGACGCAGAAGCTACCATACCACGCCAAAGCCCAACCGAACCACACTCCAGACCACCTCTTCTAACCGGGCCAGGGCTGCCCAACCAAACTGCTGAATTTAATGCAACACAGCCTAATTCTGAAAATGTAGTCCCGTGGACATTTCTGGAGACAGCGAACTATGTAGCAGGAGGTACGTATGGCTGCGTTTCATTTTTTAAACGAACGCTACGGGGCGGTATGACCGGTTCCTTTTGGAGCTTACTGGCTAACCGCTTACCTCTGTGTGGAGGCCTTTCCCGACGCAACCAGTTTGTCCCGTTAGCTCGTCGATGACGGGGTTCGAGTCCGGGGAGGAGCGGTTCCAGAAATCAGGTAAGACAAAAACAGAATCCAAAAAAATTAAATGAACAACTGAACAACAGAGTGAGAATGTGGTAAAATCCAAAAACGTGGTAAAAATCAGACGAGGGCTTTTCTTTTTCTGGACGGCTTTTGTAAACAGTTGGTTGGGTTTAGGGAAGTAAGTGGGTGGGTGGGTCAATCGGTAAAATTGGTTGGGTTTAGGGAAGGAGGAGGGTGGGTCAGTTGATTGGCCGGTCGCCCAGTCAATCAGTCAGACAGACAGACAGACAGACAGACGGTAGGTCGACAGCGGCCTCTGGTGGGTTTACGCGAGAACAGCGGGCACTCACGAAAGACGTTTGATATAGGAAAAAAGCACACACAGCGGCCTCTAGCGGATTCGCGAAAACAAAAACTGCAAAAATACGTGCCTCCCAGGATGTATGTTGCAGTCCTCAGAAACAACCACGGGACTACGTTTTCAGAATGAGCCTGGGTTGATTTAATGGGCTGAATTTAAATAAACTAATTTAATGTAGTAATGTTCAACTTAACTTGTTTGTTTAAATTTAGCCCATTTAAATTGTTTTAACCACTTACCTTAAAAAAAATTAGTAAATCCAATGAAACATTTTTAGTGTATATAATTAAGAAACTTACACACAACATTTATCCCCGTGGTTTAGACAGCATACATAGGCAGAACAGCATAATCAGTAGTGCATTAACTGTGTAATCCATGCTGTTGTTTACATCCAAGTATACGGGTAACTGAGCAAATCTCGATGTAAGATCAAAACCTCTGCATTGTATAACAGCTCTATGACATCAAGACAAGTGATGTTTGTTTGACTCCTAATTTTGAAGACAAATTAGGAAATCTGATGACTATCAATTGAATATTTCCTCCTAAAAATTGATGGTGAGTTTACTGGAGCAATGCTTACCCCTCTGTGAATGAGTCCAGTCGGGACAGGTCATCAGAAAGGCCCAGCAGCACATCCAGCGTTCCCACCTTCACAAACATCACAAAAAAACAAACCCTGGTCAAAGTTCTGATCATCAGTCAAAGATTTGGTGGTGATATTTGATAGTAACCTGTCATTTGAAGGCCACATCAAGCATCTTTATATCTGTTGCAAAAAGCTTATTCATGCTTTTATGACCTCTCGGTTAGACTACCTTAATGCATTACTAGGTGGTTGCTCTGTAGGCCTAATCAACAAGCTTCAGCTGCTTCAAAATTCAGCTGCTAGAGTGCTTTCTAGTACAAAGAAATATGATAATATTAGCCCGGTTCTGTCAGCATTGCATTGGTTCCCTATTGTATACATTTTAAAATCTTATTGACTACCTACAAAGCCCTGAACGGCTTAGCTCGTCAGTATTTGAGGGAACTCCTGGTGTATTTCAGCCCCTCATGTCCACTATGCTTAATTAAGCCAGCAGACATGATACTTTGACATATGATTTTGATATTTAAATTTCCTCATTGCGCAATAATGAATAAGTACACACGCTACAATAAAAGCACCCAGTACCAGTCGTAATGCAACTGTGTGACATTGAAAATAATGACAGCCCCTTTAGTTCAAGGCTACTTCACACCAGACAAACATCAACATACATGTTGGCCATTGTATTTAGAATGTTATGAAACAATTATTGTCATGTTTACTAGGTCTTAACAACTGCCACACATGGTAACTAAATAATTAATTAATTTTGGAACCTCAGCCTAGCCCCTGGTCACATTAAAGGCTGATTTATACTTCTGCGTCAAATGCCATGGGTCATGGGTCATGCCGATCACTCGGCACAGAAGTATAAATCAGCCTTTAGTCTGGGTTTGATCCCATTTTTTTAAAAAATCATGGGCTCTATTTTAACGATCTAAGCTCAGAGTCTAATGCACATAGTGCAAAAGCATTAAGGGCGTGTCCGAATTCACTTTTGCTATTTTATGGACGGAACAATACGGTTTGCGCCCCGGCGCATGGTCTAACAGGGTTGTGCTTATTCTCTTAATGAGTTCTGGGTGTGTTTTAAGCATAACCTGCATTAAACCAGTTGTGTCGCTCCATGACGCATTTGTTATTTACATGGCGACAGTGGCACCCCCAGAAAATTTTCTTAGGGGTGGCCAGAAGAGGCCGCAGCAAATCTTGGAGTGGCACACAAAAAAAATGTATGAATTCAGTGTATTGTTATATTTTTGTTTCTGGTAAATGAAATAATGTGGTTTTAATTCGTTTAATTAATTACTCTTAAAATATTGCAATTTATTCCTTGAAATAATTCAGCAAGTACATGTGCAAATCAAATAGAAATCAATATTTAGTTTAAAAACACTTTTCATATATATATATAACTTTTTAGTTATTTTTTACATACTTTTATTGCACAGAATATGGTATATGCCAAGTCTAAAATTCATGAAGATTCATGAATTAATTAATAAAACAAACAAATGAACAAACTGAACAGAAGGCATTACTACACACACATTCACTATACAGACCCTAATAATATAATTTATCCATATTCCTTTTTGAGCCAGAATATTATTAATGCAGCTTCTTCTATTGATGTACCTTAAGGTAAATATTATATTGCCATTGCTGTCTATTGAAGGTGTGTGTGTGCTGTCAACGACGATCGGGGAGGGGAGTGGTGGTTCTAGTTTAAATGACACCATGGGCGAACCATCCCATACACAACATACTGTAATGAAGTCTTACCTCCCTGACTCTTTATCCCTCCTTTCTGCTTTAAAGCCATGCTTAGTGAAAGTTACTACATCATCATATTATATAAACTTTAGTTTAGTCGACTTGCAAAACTCGATGCGTGCCGACACCTCTGCACAAAAGGCTGTTACTCCTGTTTCACGGCGCATGAGCGGCGCGTATTTTATCGGAATGCATGCAAACAACCGGGATTCTCACAGGAGTGCGTGAGGCGCACGGGAATGGTTTTCTGCGCGCATGCGTCAGTTTGCTTTCACCAGTGTTGAACCAGCGCTGAGGGGGAGAGCAGTGAATCAGCTACGTCAGTGGCACCAACAATAATTTAGTGGCTGCATTTTATTTATTGAAATATTGGGAATTTACATAAGTACATTTAAATTAATAATGTCAACAGCAAAATCATATTGGGGTGGCCACAGGGGTGGCCAGAAGTTAACCCAGGGGTGGCCGAGAAAACAAGAAAACTGTTAAACAGAGCATCTGCAGCGTGAGGTTAAAGAACCAGCCTCCTCCATTCAGCCTCTTTACTTTCTCTTTACTTTACTTTTACTCTTTACTTTACTCCTTTACTTTAGTGGAGTAAGCAAACAGTGGAAACTCACTCCACTGAACACATCCATCAGCCCACATATTTAATTTCCTTTGTTTAGCACAAAGATTTGTGTCAAAACTATTTCTAAATTCAGTTCTAATCTCCAGCAAAGGAATAAATGAACAATAATAATGAAGTGTGGTCAAAACACTGAGTTATATCCAAACACACGTCTTGTTCTTATGCCCCATATGGTGATGCAGATGTCTCCAAAACCCCACAGGTGGACAAATCTACACTTGTGTTTATTAAAACAAATATAAATCTGCATATAATAAATAATACTGATAATAATAATAACATTACACAGATGCAGATCGTCATGAATAAACTGAAAAAGCCCCCTGAGGTGAAGAAGGCAGTGCTGTTTATATTGATGACGAAAATAATCATTTTTGTAATATTTTAATCCTTTAATTGTTTTCATCTGTAAAGATATTTGTGTATGGCTGTACATCCTGTGTGTATTCAGCAATGTGTAAGCGTTTAAGGCGCTCTGCGCTGGACTTTAGACCTGCTTTCACCTGGTCAATTACGCAGTCTATTTTAGTTCCTCAAAATAGCAACGCATCAACAATGCGCCTTAACACCTCTATTTTAGACCAGCACACCCATGAGGGCACAAACAATGTTGTTAAACAACGTGGTGCAAAAGTGGGAAAATTAGGGTTGTGTTGATCTGAAAATAGTAACAAATCATGAAAACACATTGTGCGCCTTATTGTGCTGCATTATCTTCAGCAGCTCAAACACTCTAATGCAGGGCCCGCGGGCTGAACCCGGCCCCCGAGGCAATTTGTTCCGGCCCTCCAAACAATGTGACCAAGACATCAAAAATAATTTAACTCCAGTCGAAAAACGGCCGCTATAGTTATGAAGTGACGTGTGTCTGTTCAATAGAACACCAGCTGCAGTTGAAGGCTGCGCAAAGCGTGAGTCAAGTGACATTAAGCGAGCAGCCGAAAACATTTAGATATGTTTGTAGAAAAGGCCTTTTGTTCAATGCACTGATATCGTTAAGAAGGATGCAATGATTAGCCGATTTCACTATTAACTGCGCTTAAATGTATTACGGTTAATTAATCGTAAAGGCTTCTCAACACCACGTTTCTGTTGCACGGAACAAAACTGCTGCAGCTACTCAAAGTTTGCCCAACTGTGTGCTGGTTTAAAGAGCCAGGCCGTTTAGTGATTTAAAAACCAAAAGAAGAATCTTAAAAGTGACACGATAGTGCACAGGCAACCAGTGCAAAGAGCGTAAGACTGGTGTGATGTGGTCACAATTTTTGGTACCGGTTAAAAGCCTTGCAGCAGCATTTTGAACTAACTGTAGGCGGGATAGAGTTGTCTGACTGATCCCAAAATATAGTGAATTACAGTTGTCCAATCTAGAAGTAATAAAAGCATGAATTATTTTTTCAAATGTTTTGGTTGAGACTTGGACTTTGATTGAGAAACCTAATCAATCAATCAATCAATCAACTTTTATTTATATAGCACTTTAAAACAACCACGGTTGACCAAAGTGCTTTACACAAGTAAAAGCAAATTATACAACCCAACAGAAAAGTAGACTATGCAATAACAAAATATATACAGTATACATATATATATATATATATATATATATATATATATATATATATATATATATATATATATATATATATATATATATATATATATATATATATATATATATATATATATATATATATATAAACATATACATACACATACATACACACACATACACATCCATAAAATCCAACCAACATTAAAACATAAAGTGTCAGTGCTGTGCATTAAAAGCCAATTTAAACAAGTGGGTCTTAAGCTTGGCTTTAAAAAGTGGCAGGTCAGTGATTGTGCGAAGCTCAATAGGAAGGGTATTCCAGAGTTTAGGACCTGCCACTGCAAAAGAGCGATCACCCCACTGCTTATATCTCGACCGCGGGACTTCAAGCAAAAGTTGGTCAGCAGATCGCAGAGCTCTGCTGGGTTTGTGTGTGTGCAAAGTTTCACATAAATAAATAGGAGCAAGGCCATTGACGGCATTAAAAACAAACATCAAAAGTTTAAAATCAATTCGGAACTTAACAGGGAGCCAGTGGAGGGAGTAGAGAATTGGTGTAATATGCTCACTCTTCCTACTGTTAGTCAGCATGCGAGCAGCAGCATTTTGCACAAGCTGCAAACGATGAAGACATGACTGATTAACTCCAACATAAAGTGCATTACAGTAGTCCAAACGCGTATGAACAAAAGCATGGATGGCTTTCTCAAGATCAGCCTAATAACATGTTTGGCTCTTGAAAAGCTCACTTAGATAATAAGGAAAAAGGCCTCTGAATTTTGTGATATCTGGGAGGTGTGAAAAATGGAGATATTGAAGAAGCTTTGCAAGTCTGAAGTTGTGGAATGTAAATTGGTGCTTGATTAGAATTTTTGTATTTTTTATTTTAATTAATACATTTTTTTATGATACTTTTATTTCAAATTATTTTTTAATAAGGATTATTATTATTTTTTTTTTCCTTAAGCATGTTTGGGGTAAGTTTTGGGTATTGGGGTTTGAATTTTTGTAAATCCTTGAAAAAAAACTCAATAAAGACATGTTATACAAAAAAATATAAGCAGTTTTCTTGTGATTTTCTAAAATAGTGTTTTGAATTTAATAATTGATTGATAATAATAATTAAATAATCGATAACTTTGAAATCGTGATTATATTTCAGACTATAATCGTACAATCTGTAATGGTTGCATCTCTAATTGTTACGCAGTTGAAAACAACATATGAATGTGTCTGAATGTAGAAGAAGGCTACTTAAGCAATACAGCGATTTAGTTGTGCTTTGAAATACAACATTTGAATATGTCTGTAAAAAAATCTACATTGTACAATGCAGTGATGTTATGTAGTTTCAAAATACAACATATTAACATTTTAATGTAGAAAAAGCCAACGTGCCTCAGGTTTACTCAAGTAAATAATCATGTTTTACAGTGTAGTGAAGCACCTGAGATCCTCCAGAGGTGTACATGTGTGTGCGTGTGTGTTTTCTTACCTTGAGCTCTGGGATGTGCATTCTGGAGCTGGTGCTCAGACTGTTTTTGGCTGCGGTGCGTTTGAGTTTTTCCACAGACTGACAGCTGATTTTATCCAGAGGAACCGAGATCAGCCAAAACTCCATCACGCTCGTCCTGTGCTGTGCGTTTTACGGTTATGAAGAGCATCGGCTGACTGTATCGCTGACTACAGTGTCTGACAAGATTGGGTTTCTCAGACAGACGAGCACAATTCTCATGTTCTGGAGACACTAAAGATTTATGACGAGAGTAAACGCGGTAAACCCTCATCACAGGTGCTGTCTTCATCTTCAGGGACATTACATGACATTAATTCAAGCATTTAATGTCATCAAAAGAAAATTCAGCACACTGGGGGGATAAAGAAACACTACTGTAGCTCCAGTCAGAGTCAGGTTTATTATCAAGTCTAACATATGTACAGACATACAGAGAACTAAAATGGTGTTACTCTCAGACCCCTAGGTGCATACAAATAACAAAAACACTACCAGAGGAATGCAAATAATACTGCTGGGAAAAGATTCATCGCATCCTAAATAAAAGTTTGTTTTGACACAATATATGTGTGTAATATATATATATATATATTAGAGGCTGTAAACACACACATATATAGAAAGTCCCTTTATTAATCAGGGGTCGCCACAGTGGAATGAACCGCCAACTTATCCAGCACATGTTTTACACAGCAGATGCCCTTCCAGCTGCGTCCCATCACTGGGAAACATCCACACACACTCATTCACACACACACACTACAGACAATTTAGCTTATTCAATTCACCTGTACCGCATGTCTTTGGACCTGTGGGGTCGACCCGGAAGAAACCCACGCCAACACAGGGAGAACATGTAAACTCCACACAGAAATCCCAGCTGACCCACCCGGGGCTCGAACTAGTGACCTTCTTGCTGTGAGGCGATTGTGCTACCCACTGCGCCACCGTGACGCCCATATATATATATGAACAATATCACACTCATACTAGTGGAAGGCGTGTGTTGGCTCAAGGCCGAGTGCCTCAGTGTCTCACCAGTGACGATATACAGCCATATTGCACTGCTACGGGTTTGATATTGCTTTTATACAACCGTTCGACGGCATAATGTTGTATATAAAAAAGAAAATCAGACGCGTAGAGTCTTAAAATCCTTTTGTAAGAGGAACTACTTTCTTCCGCCATTCATTCAGCTGATGTCAGAACAGCAGAAACCGTTGCTACTTCACCAACATCACAACATTCTCTAGCGTAATGTCTAAAGTGATGACAAAACAGGTGATTTTGCTCACATTTTAAGACTATAAGGCTGAACAGCATGAAATGCCATCAGTCTACAGAGATTTCCCAGTATTTCTCTGTTGCAGTCGGGAGATCACAATAATTAACCCCCGAAAAAGCCAAAGCAAAGCAAACACTAGCAGATTACTGTGGTATAAATACAGCACTACAACATACAAAAGAGAGAGATCGACTTAGAATCTCACTTACCTGATCATCTGTTGTTGTTTTTCCTTTATTATGCGGTCTCTGTCGCCATCTTGTAGCGTAACCATCTTTGGTCTGCTCAGTGTGATAGGCTGATGGCCACCAACAGACTGAATCTCCTAAATTATAAATATTTAAAATAGGCACTATCCTTAATAATAATAAATAAATAAACTGCATAGTTGCAATCTAAACAACTACATTCTCGCCAAAAAAGCCTGAGAAGTACATGATGTTGACCAACAGCTGCAATATTTGTCAAACTGTAGTGAGTTTATCGATCTGCTGTCACTCTATGTGGGCGGAGTAATACAGAAGGGTGAAGAGGCTGTACAAGTGCTGATATTGCAGAATATCTGTCATGGTCACCAGCGAGATAAAACCACTAGAGATTGCTGGTGCACACACACATTCACAAGAACTACAAATCTGCTGAAATATGGACTACAAAACCCAGTCAGGCCACACACACACACACTCACCTGCTCCAAGTCTCCACTGATTAGACTGGCACAGCTGTATCTGCTCAGATACTGATTACATGGACTATAAGTACTTCTCAAACACAAACACTGGGGCTGAGTCTTGTTACCTGTTATCAGTTTCAATTCTAAGCGTTTCCTTGTCTTGTTTTTGCCGTGCTTAGACCCTCGCCTTGATTGTCTGTTTCTCCCTGTCTGCTGCCAGCCTTGTGACCATCTGCTTACTATACTGACTACGATTCTGGATCGCCTTCATACATCTGTTTGCTCCTGTATTGATCTTTGCTTGCCTGACCATCCCTTTAATAAAAACCTGCATTTGGATCCGCATCCTGTTGTCAGCGTCTATCGATGGTTACAATATCGCATGGCTATCAGCCAATCAGATTCGAGAACCAGACAGAACTGTTGTGTATACATCATATTAATAATCATATTATCGTATTTATAATCAATTGATAACATTGAGTGTGCTTAATCTGTTGTTCATCTTAAACAGTTCAGAATACGGTTAAGAACCCCAATAAAAGGTTTGCATGTATAGCTGTGGTCATCCATGTTTACAGTGAATTCGGTTAGAATCTTATGGGATCAAAACTCTGCTAAATGTATCATAATGAATGCATTAGGTTGTCATAATCTGCTGTAATAAAGCAGAATTATACTCATCATTAAACGAAGTGCGTGTGTGCCTGTGTGTGTGTGTGTTTGTGTTGTGAGGCAGACTCTGCCGCTGTGTTGTGTAAAGTGATCTGTGTGTGTGTGCAGGTGTTGTGTGCAAACATTACCATAATGAAGACACTCTTCTCACATTGCAAACAATGATCCTCATTTTGTTTCCCGCCACACTTTTTAAGCATCATTGTCTGCTTGTTCGATGTGTTGTGTCATTGCTGGTCTACTGGATGGGTTTTTCAGATACAGCAGGAACTTGTCTGAACAACACTTTTATAGTAAAATGGCATCAAACAACACTCAAATGACTTATTTACACTGAGCTTAAAATGACTCCGTTCTGGAGCGTTTTTGGAAACTTAATTGTTTTATGTTCCATCTACTTAAATTCATTCATTCATTTTTTTCTTTTTCCTTTGGTTTAGTCCCTTTATTCATCAGGGGTCGCCACAGTGGAATGAACCGCCAACAATCCCAGCATATGTTTTACACAGCAGATGCCCTTCCAGCTGCAACCCAGTACTGGAAAATACCCATACACACGTATTCACATACACACTCATACACTACGGCCAATTTAGTTCATCAATTCCCCTATAGCGCATGTGTTTGGACTGTGGGTGAAACCGGAGCACCCGGAGGAAACTGGGATACAATCAATTTATTTGTTTGTTTGTTTGTTTGTTTGTTTGTTTGTTTGATTGATTTATTGTTTGTTTGTTTGTTTGATTTATTGTTTGTTTTGTTTGTTTGTTTGTTTGTTTGTTTGTTTGTTTGTTTTTATTTATTTATTCATTGATTGTTTGTTTGTTTGTTTATTTGTTTGTTTGTTTGTTTGTTTGTTTGTTTGTTTGTTTGTTTGTTTGATTGATTTATTGATTGATTGTTTGTTTGATTGTTTATTTGTTTGTTTGATTTGTTTGTTTGTTTGTTTGTTTGTTTGTTTGTTTGTTTGTTTGTTTTTTGATTTATTGATTGATTGATTGATTGATTGTTTGTTACATTGTTTATTTGTTTGATTGATTTATTGATTAATTGTTTGTGTGTATGTTTAATTTATTGATTGATTGATTTTTTTTGTTTGATTGTTTATTTGTTTGTTTGATTTATTGTTTGTTTGTTTGTTTGTTTGTTTGTTTGTTTGTTTGTTTGTTTGTTTGTTTGATTGATTTATTGATTGATTGTTTGTTTGATTGTTTATTTGTTTGTTTGATTTGTTGTTTGTTTGTTTGTTTGTTTGTTTGTTTGTTTGTTTGTTTGTTTGATTTATTGATTGATTGATTGTTTGTTACATTGTTTATTTGTTTGATTGATTTATTGATTAATTGTTTGTGTGTATGTTTAATTTATTGATTGATTGATTTTTTTTGTTTGATTGTTTATTTGTTTGTTTGATTTATTGTTTGTTTGTTTGTTTGTTTGTTTGTTTGTTTGTTTGATTGATTGATTGTTTATTTGTTTGATTGTTTATTTGTTTGTTTGATTGATTTATTGATTAATTGTTTGTTTGTATGTTTGATTTATTGATTGATTGTTTGTTTGTTTGTTTGATTGTTTATTTATTTGTTTGTTTGATTGATTGATTGATTGATTGATTGATTGATTGATTGATTGATTGATTGATTGATTGATTGATTGATTGATGGTTTGTTTCTTTGTTTGATTGATTTATTGATTGATTTATTGATTGGTTTATTTAATGTTTGTTTGTTTGTTTGTTTGTTTGTTTGTTTGTTTGATTTATTGATTGTTTGTTTGATTGCTTTTTTTGTTTGATTGATTGTTTATTAATATTAATTAATTAATGAAAATTTAAAAAATAAAAATAAATAAATAATTGAATGAGTGAGTGAATAAATGAATTAATTAAATTAAATTAAAATAAATAAATAAATAAACAAATAAATTAAATAAATAAAATGTAATAAATGATTAGTATATTATAAAACAAATAAATTAAGACATGAATAAATGAATCAAATAAAATACATTTATAAATAAATACATTTAAATAAATTCAAGCAAAAACAAACAAACGAGCGAACCAATGAATGAAATAAAAAATTTAATAAATGAATAACAGAATGAAAGTAAAACTAAAGAAATAAATAAATGTATTAATAACCTAATAAATACATTTAAATAAAATAAACAAACGAACAAATGAAGTAAAAAAACTTATCAAACAAACAAAGGGAAAAAAGAAAGAATGACTGAAAATAAATCAAATGGAACTAACCAAATAAATGAACAAAACAAAACCCTCTACGATCTGTGAGCCCTAGGAACCAATGCAGCAGTGCATGTTTCCGACAGGACTCGATCCAACAGCTCCCCACTTCCTGTTGTGTATCCACGTGTGTGTCGTGCTGATGTTCACACCGGTTTACATCAGTACTTCAGCGTGTACATGATTATATATGTGTTGTGTTTAAAAGCTCAGCCCGAGCGCAATAAAGATGCAGGTTTCCAGCGTTAATAACGTCAAGATCTATAATCTGAGTCACGGCAAATCCCTTCCGGAGGTAAAACTCTCTAAAACTTTATGTGTGTCACTGTGAAAGTGTAAATACAGGCGATGACAGTAAACAATGAAGAGTTAAACACCATATTTACACAAAATTCAGAATATAAAACACTAACAGAACTCGCTTGGTAGTTTTACTCATGTTTCAGCTGGTTTTATGACTCTTTTAGAGATCACAGTATAGCAAATTCTTGTTTATGTATCTTAAAAGGTAACGTGAGGCTGTTTCTGAGAGACAAATATTGAGCTAAAGTTGGTTTTATATTCTCACATTCCTTAATATTATTCAGGAAAGTATTATTTGCAAATTGTTCACATTAAACGGTGCTAATGTTGTTTTAAAGACCGAATATTCAAAGTAGTCGTCACTGTTAAATATATAATAGTAATATAATGTCACTATTATTAATATAATGAATATAAAACTAACTTTACCTCAGTGAGAAAAATAACTTAATTACACATTACATGTAGTACTGCTGATTACATGTTGTTACATTCAATGCTGGGTTTATTTAGCGTTACTGTAATTTAATTTTAAATGTGCAGTTTTGGATAGAGGTAAAGTTGGCTTTATATTCACACATTCATTCATTTAGAAGTCTCTATATTGTTTACCATGTTACTTTGAATATTCGGTCAGAAGTAGCATGCAAATATGACTTCAAAACAACATTAACACTATCTAATTGACTGTGAACAATGTTGTACTTTAATAGTAATTTGCTGCTAATATGATTTCCCTATTTAGAATTTGCAAATAATACTTTTCTGAAATTATATTATTAAGGAGAAAGTCTGAATATCCGAATATAAAACCAACTTTACCTCTATCTATTAATTTATTACGGCATTTACCGTTGTTTTATTCTATATTTAGGATGTACTGTATTGGTTTTGGTCAGAAAACTGAAGTTAAATGAGCTTCATAAATAAACGTTACTTGTTTACAAATTAATGTTACTTATGCACTGAAAAGTAACAAATACCCTGCTGAAAAAATCAGCAAAAAAAAGTGTTTTTGAGGTAAAGTTGGTTTTATATTCGCACATTCGTTCAGTGACAGCTCCCTGTATAGTTTAACATGGTACTTTGAATATTCGGACTGAAATTACATGCAAGTATGACTTCAAAATATTATTAACACTATCTAATTGACTGTGAACAATGTTGTACTTTGACAGTCATTGGCTGCTGATATGATTTCCCTATTTAGAATTTGCAATTAATAAATTTCTGATATTATATTATTAAGGAGAAAGTCTGAATATCCGAATATAAAACCAACTTTACCTCAATAGGTATGTTTTGATGCTGGTATGCTGGTCTTGCTGGTTTCAATGCTGCTTTTGCTGGTCTCGATGCTGGTTTTGCTGGCCTGAGTGCTGGTACTGACCAGCATTGAGACCAGCATTAAAACCAGTAAGACCAACAAAACCAGCATTGAAACCAGCAAGACCAGCATGCCAGCATCAAAACATAATAAAGGTAAAGTTGGTTTTATATTCGGATATTCAGACTTTCTCCTTAATAATATAATTTCATTAAAGTATTCTTTGCAAATTCTAAATAGGGAAATCATATCAGCAGCCAATGACTGTCAAAGTACAGCATTGTTCACAGTCAATTAAATAGTGTTGATGTTGTTTTGAAGTCATACTTGCATGCTAAATCCGATCGAAAATTCAAAGTAACATTGATAAACAATATAGAGACTGCTAAATGAACGATTGTGTGAATATAAAACCAACTTTACCTCTATTGTTATTTTGCCGTACATTAGCAAAATGCTGATGCTAATGAGATAAGACAAGCGTGTTATTTGTTACATTCAGTATTGGGTTTAGTTAGTTAACATTACTGTAATTTCTCTGCTGAAAAATCCAGCTTAAACCAGCCTAAGCTGGTTGGCTGGTTTTGGCTGGTCAACCAGCCTGGTTTTAGAGGGGTTTTGGCCATTTCCAGGCTGGTTTCCAGTCATTTCCAGCCTGGTCTTAGTTGGTCAGGCTGGAAAATGACCAGCTTAAACCAGCTAAAACCAGCTTGACCAGCCAAAACCAGCTATGTCCAGCTTAAACCAGGCTGGTCAAGCTGGTTTAAGCTGATCATTTTCCAGCCTGACCAGCTAAGACCAGGCTGGAAATGGCTGGAAACCAGCCTGGAAATGGCCAAAACCCCTCTAAAACCAGATGGAGGTAAAGTTGGTTTCATTTTCGCACATTCAGACATTCTCCTTAATAATATAATTTCATAAAAGTATTCTTTGCAAATTCTAAATAGGGAAATCATATCAGCAGCCAATGACTATTAAAGTACAACATTGTTCACAGTCAATTAGTTTAATGTTAATCTAATTAGTGTTAGTGTTGTTTTGTAGTCATACTTGTATGCTAATTCTGACCGAAAATTCAAAGTAACATGGTAAACAATATAGAGACTTCTAAATTAACGAATGTGTGAAAATAAAACCAACTTTACCTCCATTAAAACCAGGCTGGTCGACCAGCCAACCAGCTTAGGCTGGTTTAAGCTGTATTTTTCAGCAGAGTTAAATTTAAATATTTGTTGTTTTGGTTGTACTATTAATTTATTACAACATTTACCATTGTTTTATGCTATATTTAGAGTGTATTGTATTGGTTTTGGTCAGAAAACTGAAGTTAAATGGGCTTCATAAACGTTACTTGTTTACTAATTAAGTAAACGCTACTCATCCTCTGAAAAAGTAATGGATTACCCTTCATTTTTAAGTCATTAAGTTACAGTTACATAAAATACCTGCCTCTGTAAATACAGAATTGAGGTAAAGTTGATTTTATATTTCGCACATTTGTTCAGTGACAACCTGTGATATGCTCCCTATAATGTTGTTTACCATGGTACTTTCGATATTCGGTCTGAAATCGCATGCAAGTATGACTTTAAAACAACATCAGCACTGTTTAATTGACTGTGAACCATGTACTTTGATGGTGTTTGGCTGCTAATATGATTTTTCTGCAGTTATATTAAGTAGAAAGTCTGAATGTGTGAATATAAAACCAACTTTACCTCAATAAATAAATAAATTCAACATTTCTGTATAAATCAGTTTCAGAGAAGCAGAGTAATTGTGTGTTATTATAGACCATTTTGAGGGATGTAAACAAAAACAATGGTCCCAACGTATTTCCTTTTTTACATTTTTAATTTCTATAGCTTCGGAGAATCCAAAAAGAGCCGCATATTGATAAATAATGTTACGATAGCTGTTTTAACATTAAGTTATGATTGAATTGCCTCTTGTTACAGTTATGAATAGTTTGATAACAAGCAGGAAATGTTCATGGGCCAATGACATGACCACATTGAAATGGTCTATAACACAGATATATTTTGTGAAATAATTGTATTTTTCAGCTAAAGAAGGTCAAATTTATCACAATTTAAACCATGAATGAAGAAAGGTTAAAGTGTACTGTAGGTGTGATATGAAATCCAGCGTGTATTGTTTTAATGTCTAAGGTTTTTCGTTATTTGCCGACTATGTCTGTTACATTTTCAATACAGCTAAAGGTCATGTTTGACTGAAATCTGAATACTTAAACGTTAAAATTGTCTGTGAGTTGAGATTTGTAGAGATTTTATATAGTATTAAGTCAAATAATTAAGTTCATTTTCAGACATAGTAATTGAAAAAGTAATTAAATACAATTTTAATGATCTAATTATTATTTAATTACTCTTTTGAAGTAACTTGCCCAACACTGGTCACATTGTTTTGTTGTTATTATTATGAATTGGTCATGCTAATTATGCTGACACTTATTTAAATGAGTTTATCAGAAGTATTGTCACATTATGCAAACATTTGTTTACTTATTAATATAATGTTTACATTTAGAATGTTGCGTTTTTTTGCATCTAAAATATATACCAGGGGTGTCCAAACTCTGTCCTGGAGGGCTGGTGTCCGCATAGTTTAGCTCCAACTTTCTTCAACACACCTGCCTGGAAGCTTCTAGTATACCTAGAAAGAGCTTGATTAGCTGGTTCAGGTGTGTTTAATTGGGGTTGGAACTAAAATATGCAGGACACTGGCCCTCCAGGAGCGAGTTTGGACACCCCTGATATATACTGTAGCATAACCTTTATAAATGCATAATCTAATATAGTTTTTTGTGTGTCATTTTTAATCTTAGCCAGTCGATTGTTGAATAGAATATTGGCCAGGATGCTTGTTTCTAGATGTAAAACTTGTTGTGTATTTTTAAATCTAAATATTTGAGTAAATATTCAACAGATGAATGTATTGTCGAAGTAATCCTGCATTGCAATCTGACGTTGTTTATTTCAGTGGCTGTCAGATCGAAAGAAGAGAGTTTTACAGAAGAAAGATGTTGGTGAGCTCTTTTAATGTTTAATCGTCATCATTTATGTGACAATACTATAGTTAATCTTTCTTGTAATATGTGTAAATTTATTTATAAGCCTTTATTTACTTTTAATTTAGCATGACGTGTCTTTCATGTAATGTGAATTTTGGGTTATATTTGTGAAGTTAAGCCTTTGCGCATTTCTTAAGGCTGAAATTTGTGTGTAGTCGTGTGTTTATACTTCTGCATGCTGTTTGTGTTGCTCTGCAATAACACTTCCAAAACGCTAGTTGGCAGCAGGTTATGTTATGTTTCTCTGTGTCGAGTTTCTTCACGGGTGTTTTGTTTTTTCTGAACACTACTTTAATGTACAAGTAGCTAAAACTCGCTCATTCAGACGTGGGAACCGGCGGACATGCAACAAATTTAATCATAAGGTAAACACAAAACAGTTGAACAGTTTCCATCTAGAACTCCTTCACGGGACTCCACACTCGATCCAACTGGTTTGCATGTCTCTCGGTCCCGCCCACACTGGTCACAGCTACCAAGCCGACCAATCACAAAGCTTGTGCTATGCGTCATTGGGAGGTGTAGTTACATTTTTTGAGAGGTGCTCGTCAGAAGATAGATAGATAGATAGATAGACAGACAGACAGACAGACAGACAGACAGACAGACAGACAGACAGACAGACAGACAGACAGACAGACAGACAGATAGATAGATAGATAGATAGATAGATAGATAGATAGATAGATAGAGTTTAAAACAGTTTGAAGATAGATAGATAGATAGATAGATAGATAGATAGATAGATAGATAGATAGATAGATAGATAGATAGATAGATAGATAGATAGATAGATAGCTGTACGAATGGATAGATAGATAGACGGACGGACGGACGGACGGACGGATGGGCAGATAGATAGATAGATAGATAGATAGATAGATAGATAGATAGATAGATAGATAGATAGATAGATAGATAGATAGATAGATAGATAGATAGATAGATAGATAGATAGATAGGATAGATAGACGGATAGATAGATAGGATAGATAGACAGATAGATAGCTGGATAGATAGACGGATAGATAGACGGATAGATAGCTGGACAGATAGATAGATGGATAGATAGATAGATAGACAGACAGACAGACAGATAGATAGATAGATAGATAGATAGATAGATAGATAGATAGATAGATAGATAGATAGATAGATAGATAGATAGATAGATAGATAGATAGATAGATAGAGTTTAAAACAGTTTGAAGATGGATAGATAGATCGATAGATAGATAGATAGATAGATAGATAGATAGATAGATAGATAGATAGATAGATAGATAGATAGATAGATAGATAGATAGATAGATAGATAGATGGATAGACAGATAGATAGGTAGATAGGTAGATGGACAGATAGCTGGACAGATAGATAGACAGACAGATAGATAGACGGACAGATAGATAGATAGACAGACAGACGGATAGATAGACGGATAGATAGCTGGACAGATAGATAGATAGATAGATAGATAGATAGATAGATAGATAGATAGATAGATAGATAGATAGATAGATAGATAGATAGATAGATAGATAGATAGATAGGATAGATAGACGGATAGATAGCTGGATAGATAGATAGATAGATAGATGGATAGATAGATAGATAGATAGATAGATAGATAGATAGATAGATAGATAGATAGATAGATAGATAGATAGATAGATAGATAGATAGATAGATAGATAGATAGATAGATAGATAGATAGATGGATAGACGGATAGACAGATAGACAGACAGATAGATAGATAGATAGATAGATAGATAGATAGATAGGTAGATAGGTAGATGGACAGATAGATAGACAGATAGACAGACAGACGGACAGATAGATAGATAGACAGACAGATAGACAGATAGATAGACAGATAGATAGACAGATAGATAGACAGATAGATAGATAGATAGATAGATAGATAGATAGATAGATAGATAGATAGATAGATAGATAGATAGATAGATAGATAGATAGATAGATAGATAGATAGATAGATAGATATGAGTTTCATAATATTTCTATGGCTCTCTATTATTGTACAGACATTTTCCTGCAAGTGTAGTTCAGTCTAGACTTTCTGAATGTCTCTTCTTTGTCCTCTTTTTTTAAAAGCAGGCTTTAAAATGACACTTGCTTATGTTTTAATCATGCATTATCATATGTAATCATGTGTTTTTAGATATCCAGAGGAGGATCGAGCTCATCCAGGATTTCGAGATGCCGACTGTCTGCACCTCCATCAGAGTGTCTCGAGACGGACAGTACATTCTAGCTGCAGGTCCGGGTTTTTACTTGAGTTATATGCTCAAGTAGTTATTTAGGGCCTAAAATTACCAAATGACCAAACCCAGTATATAAAACATGTCAATTGCCCATTTGTCAATAGATTCTTTTACTCCAGCCATGTTTGATAATCATAAATGCAACAAATAATGTAATGCTTTAGTGTCATTATCAAATCACAAAGACAGTTCTGTTTCTATATATACAGACATATAGCTTTATATATGACTTTACATTTTAAATTCTGCTGCATACTCAGTTTACATTTATGTAGTCATGCTTAAAGGGCACCTATCATGGAAAAATAACTTTCATTAGGGGTTTAAACACAGTTGTGTGTCAGCAGTGTGTGAATATAAGCAGCTTCTAATGGTAAACATGTATTAATTCTATTTGTTATAATCAGACTTGTTAAAATCAGTCTGCAGAAACACTTTGATTGACATTCTCCCTTTTTACGAGTCATCAGAGGGAGAAAGCCCCGCCCTCTAGTAACCATCTTTCCCTCATTAGCATAGGACGTTAGTCTTGTTTTTGAATCTGCCACTATGCTGACACAAAGGCATTTGTAGCTCCGCCCCCTTCTGGAAAGAGCACAATCTCATTTGAATTTAAAGCGACAGTCACCAAAACACCACAACTAGGATCAAAACCTAAAAGGGTCAGTTTCAGAGAGCTAGAAAACCTTATCTGTGTGGTATTTTGAGCTGAAATGTCACAGACACACTCTAGGGACATCAGAAAATTATTAAATTATAGGTCCCCATTAAGTCTCATTCAGATTTACGTTTGTTTATTCAGATTTAGAACAATATCTTCTCACTTTAAAATCTATATTAATGTTTTATTGTTATCATTTTATGTAGTAAAATGAACTATGGTCATAAATATGTTTTTTGACCAGCCAGTAGCAAGACAAAATCAGCCTGGTTATAGGAACTGGAAACAGATAAAAGGAGAATATTTTCATCTTTTTTTTTTTTTTTTTTTTATCTTTTGAATGTTTTCAGGCACGTACAAGCCGAGAATTCGCTGTTATGACACTTATCAGCTGTCTCTAAAGTTTGAGAGGTGCCTGGACTCTGATGGTAAGTGTTTCTATAAGGCCTGTATGATGCATTCATTTTATGAATGCTGGATGAAGTTTTTAAGGGTTTAGATGTAACATTGTGTCCTAAGGCTGCGACATGCGATAAAAGCTATCTTTGCTCACGTCATGAAACCCTTCTCAACGGTCATGAAACCCTAAAACACAATTTTAAGGTATTGACAGAGATGTATATATATATATATATGTATGTAGCTTTATTATTAAGCATGAAAAAGTTTTGTCTGACTCTTCCAACTTACCTGCAGTTAAACACTAGCCTAGAGCACCGTCTGCTGTTAAAAACAAGCCTAGAGCACCATCTGCTGTTAAAAACAAGCCTAGAGCGCCATCTGCTGTTAAAAACTAGCCTAGAGCGCCATCTGCTGTTAAAAACTAGCCTAGAGCCCCGTCTGCTGTTAAAAACTAGCCTAAAGCGCCGTCTGCTGTTAAAACTAGCCTAGAGCCCCGTCTGCTGTTAAAACTAGCCTAGAGCGCCGTCTGCTGTTAAAACTAGCCTAAAGCGCCGTCTGCTGTTAAAACTAGCCTAGAGCACCATCTGCTGTTAAAACTAGCCTAGAGCGCCGTCTGCTGTTAAAACTAGCCTAGAGCACCATCTGCTGTTAAAACTAGCCTAGAGCGCCGTCTGCTGTTAAAACTAGCCTAGAGAGCCATCTGCTGTTAAAACTAGCCTAGAGCGCCGTCTGCTGTTAAAACTAGCCTAGAGCGCCGTCTGCTGTTAAAAACTAGCCTAGAGCTGCTGTTAAAACTAGCCTAGAGCTGCTGTTAAAACTAGCCTAGAGCGCCGTCTGCTGTTAAAACTAGCCTAGAGAGCCATCTGCTGTTAAATCTAGCCTAGAGCACCGTCTGCTGTTAAAAACTAGCATAGAGCGCCATCTGCTGTTAAAACTAGCCTAGAGCACCATCTGCTGTTAAAACTAGCCTAGAGCGCCATCTGCTGTTAAAACTAGCCTAGAGCGCCGTCTGCTGTTAAAACTAGCCTAGAGAGCCATCTGCTGTTAAAACTAGCCTAGAGCGCCGTCTGCTGTTAAAACTAGCCTAGAGAGCCATCTGCTGTTAAAACTAGCCTAGAGCACCGTCTGCTGTTAAAAACTAGCCTAGAGCTGCTGTTAAAACTAGCCTAGAGCACCATCTGCTGTTAAAACTAGCCTAGAGCGCCGTCTGCTGTTAAAACTAGCCTAGAGAGCCATCTGCTGTTAAAACTAGCCTAGAGCACCGTCTGCTGTTAAAAACTAGCATAGAGCGCCATCTGCTGTTAAAACTAGCCTAGAGCGCCGTCTGCTGTTAAAACTAGCCTAGAGCGCCGTCTGCTGTTAAACACTAGCCTAGAGCGCCGTCTGCTGTTAAAAACTAGCCTAGAGCGCCATCTGCTGTTAAAACTAGCCTAGAGCACCGTCTGCTGTTAAAACTAGCCTAGAGCGCCGTCTGCTGTTAAAACTAGCCTAGAGCACCATCTGCTGTTAAAAACTAGCCTAGAGCGCCGTCTGCTGTTAAAACTAGCCTAGAGAGCCATCTGCTGTTAAAACTAGCCTAGAGCGCCGTCTGCTGTTAAAACTAGCCTAGAGCGCCGTCTGCTGTTAAAAACTAGCCTAGAGCTGCTGTTAAAACTAGCCTAGAGCTGCTGTTAAAACTAGCCTAGAGCGCCGTCTGCTGTTAAAACTAGCCTAGAGAGCCATCTGCTGTTAAATCTAGCCTAGAGCACCGTCTGCTGTTAAAAACTAGCATAGAGCGCCATCTGCTGTTAAAACTAGCCTAGAGCACCATCTGCTGTTAAAACTAGCCTAGAGCGCCATCTGCTGTTAAAACTAGCCTAGAGCGCCGTCTGCTGTTAAAACTAGCCTAGAGAGCCATCTGCTGTTAAAACTAGCCTAGAGCGCCGTCTGCTGTTAAAACTAGCCTAGAGAGCCATCTGCTGTTAAACTAGCCTAGAGCACCGTCTGCTGTTAAAAACTAGCCTAGAGCTGCTGTTAAAACTAGCCTAGAGCACCATCTGCTGTTAAAACTAGCCTAGAGCGCCGTCTGCTGTTAAAACTAGCCTAGAGAGCCATCTGCTGTTAAAACTAGCCTAGAGCACCGTCTGCTGTTAAAAACTAGCATAGAGCGCCATCTGCTGTTAAAACTAGCCTAGAGCGCCGTCTGCTGTTAAAACTAGCCTAGAGCGCCGTCTGCTGTTAAACACTAGCCTAGAGCGCCGTCTGCTGTTAAAAACTAGCCTAGAGCGCCGTCTGCTGTTAAAACTAGCCTAGAGCACCGTCTGCTGTTAAAACTAGCCTAGAGCGCCGTCTGCTGTTAAAACTAGCCTAGAGCGCCGTCTGCTGTTAAAACTAGCCTAGAGCGCCGTCTGCTGTTAAAACTAGCCTAGAGCACCGTCTGCTGTTCCACAAATCCTGATGCATCTGTTTATTGTCTTATTAGTTTAGCTCTAATAATGTTTGTCATGTTAATTGTTGTAGCTATTCCTGTTTTGATCTCTGAAATAAAAGCCCAGTGCACTGGATGAGTAACAGTGCTTAATATTTCATCAGTGTTCACACACACACGCACACACACAATTTGAGCTCTCATTAATGTGCATTAGATCCCAAAACACAACAGATGAGGGTTAAAGCTGCTCATTAATGGTGTAATTTGGGACTCACCTCAATGGTTTTTTTCCCTCACAGTGGTGACGTTTGACATCCTATCTGATGACTACTCGAAGGTAAAACCCTGACCGCCATCACATTGTTGTGTGTGTCTCATTCTGCTAGTCTATCTGATTGTTGTGCACTACCAGTGGTGTAACACATTCACAGATACTGAAATTACTACAACTGAGTAGGTTTTCTCAGGAATTGTACTAAAGTCGGTTTACAAATGTGTAATTGTACTTTCACTTTACATTTCACTTTTCATATACATTTTTAGGGCTGTATCTGTACTTTTACTCCACTATTTTCCTTCAAACTGCAGCAGTCACTTCTTTATCCTTTTCTTCTTGTCTATGGTGATTGGCTAAAGTAGAATAATCAGTCCAGTGATTCTCGTCCAATCAAATCGCATATTTAAAAATCGCATCATACAGAACAAACTCAAGACACAAAAATCAGTACACGCAATGATTGAAAGACTGTTTAGACTGCATGTCACTGATGAAAAGATGACGGATATTTACTCTGATGACTGAAATTGCCTTAAACTATAACTAAATGCACTACAGCATAGGGCTGCACGATATTGGAAAGAGTGTACAATGCAATATTTAAAATTCTGCACATTTTTTTACATTTATTTATTTATTTATTTATTTATTTATTTTTTATATTGCAATTTTTAAATAAAGTAGAGCAAATATACAAATGAAACAGAAATAAAATAATCAAATGTACAATAAAGCTGTCTATTCCTCATTGTGTAAAAAATAAATACAATTAATCTGTGTTAAAGCTACAAACGTTATATTACCTTGTGCCCAAATGCTTTAAACTTGCTTAAAATGTTTACACTGGCCTTAAAAACACAAGCAGTTGATAAACTTTCACTTTATTGTGGTTAAACTGAAATGACTCCCACATTCTCATGTGTTCTGAGGTGTTGTACCTGCTCGACTATAATCCTGACTCCACATTGCACATCCTGCAGTGTGACTATTGCAGATTCACACATTGCAATATCCATGCTAAAACAATATATTGTACAGCACTACTACAGAATATTACGTTCTCACGCACACAAATCACATGTAAACGCATCAACCTTTCACACTATAATACTCATTACTCTTTCTTGAGTACTTTTAAAAGGGCTATTTTACTCAAACTTTGAGTAATAATTGCAACAGATACATTTACTCTACTCTCACTACATCTTTGGGTAAATAATAGTACTTTTACTTGATTTTTCAGTTCTCTTTGGACCCTCTTCCAGAGTCCCACGTGTTATTTAATGTGTGTGTGTGTTTTTTTCTTTCTGTGCCTCTTCTAGCTGGTGTTTCTGCATATAGACCGTTATGTGGAGTTTCACTCTCAGCACGGCCACTACTATAAGACCCGCATCCCGAAGTTTGGCCGAGATTTTTCCTACCACTCCCCGTCCTGTGATCTCTACTTTGTGGGTGCCAGGTACAAGAACACATCATTTAATTTAGATTTTTATTAATCTTTATAATTAACTAATTATAATAAATTATCTCTAAAAAGGATGTCTGAATGTGTGTTTAGTAGTGGTGTATTGCATCACAAATCTCCCGGTTCGGATCACATTAGGGTTTTTTACTCACGGATTGGATCATTTTTCAGATCAGCCAAAAAAGGGAGGAGACAAATGTCATTTGCTTTCCGTTTATTACAGAAACAGCACTGCGAGACACTTTTGGTTTTAACACACAGAACTCAGAAGCTGTAATTTTATTAAAAATAAATGAAGAAATAATCAGCTGAGTAAAAATGAATAGTAAAATATTCAGAGCTGTGAAAAATCCACTGCTACTGCTGCTGATGACGCTATATGTATAACTAACATTATCATTTGTACAACCCATATTTATTTTCAGTCTCATCTTCAATTTATGATTCTGTTCTTCACTCATTAAACTTCATGTTTCATTGCTAGATGATCATTTTGGAGGAATTATTCAGTGGCTTATTGTTGACAGCTGGTTGTCGCCCTCTATTGGTTAAATAATGTAATTGCTGCCTTCAATTTTAGCTGCCTACAGTTACTGTACGTTCACACCGAAAGCGGCGAGAGCGTCAAAGTAGCCGGAAGTCATTCATTTTCAATGCGAGCCGGCGGCGATAAGCGTCGAGGAGCAGCGCGGTGCGTCTTCGCCGGTGTGAGCGTCGAGGAGAGTTGAAATCAAGTCAACTTTATGGTAATGAGCTATGACGCGGTTTGGCGGCAAGCAATCAGAATGTAGAAGTCCACCGCTTGAGAGGAGTCAGAGAACACAGTCAATGTGAACTTTGGTTCCGACTACAGTTACTGAAAGATTTAAAAAGTTACTGGCGACTTACTGATGAGCATCAATGTTATATATATTTTTTTTCTTTAAAAAAAAAACAAAAACAAAACATCAGGCATATGGACACATAGTGGAGCAAAGCCACACCACATGCAACTAGATCTTCCGTAGTTAAGTGAATTACAATAACCCACCATGACTACTTCTGTCATCCTTATGTTTTACAGGAAAGCCTAAATGCTTTCATACATGTGATTTGAATGACGAGAGAGGCGATCTCTCTGTGATGGATACAAATTTAGGATTACCAGTAAAAATAATGTTAATCCGCGGGTCATGTGTGTTTTGAATCGTGGGTTGTGATCTTTATTTATATTTTTTTTCTTTAAAAAAAAAACAAAAACAAAACATCAGGCATATGGACACATAGTGGAGCAAAGCCACACCACATGCAACTAGATCTTCCGTAGTTAAGTGAATTACAATAACCCACCATGACTACTTCTGTCATCCTTATGTTTTACAGGAAAGCCTAAATGCTTTCATACATGTGATTTGAATGACGAGAGAGGCGATCTCTCTGTGATGGATACAAATTTAGGATTACCAGTAAAAATAATGTTAATCCGCGGGTCATGTGTGTTTTGAATCGTGGGTTGTGATCTGTATGAATCAACCATAATCCGTTACACTCCTAGTATTTAAGGACATTTTGACTTGAACATTTTAACTTAATATGAAACTCTTAAAGTATCATTATTCTTCTCATTAATTTGTGGGGTTTTTTAGGAGACACCAATAGTAGATTAATTATGTCAGCTCTGTTACTGTTAGTTGTTTAAAAGCTTAAGTAACAGAATCAAATGTTCCCTAAGCATTTTCCAATAATTTCCATTAATAATTGAGTCAGTTAATAAATAATTTTCATAACATTTGTTGTCATTTGTTTAAGGAAATTAATGAAGAATGTTTGAAATGTACCCAACTCGCTTGGTGTGAATATACCTTTCATCTGTTACTTGTTTTGATTTAAACTGTGTGTGAGAGTGTGTGAATTGTCGTTTCAGATGTTATACATGCATGTGAAGCCCTCTTTCAGCTCCTAGTCTTCTGTTTTCTGAATGTTGTGTGTTGTGTTTTTGCTGTAGTTCGGAGGTCTTCAGGCTGAATCTGGAGCAGGGCCGATTCCTCAACTCTTTGCAGACAGATGCTGCGTGAGTATCTCAACACTAGAGGGTGGCATTCTGCTCTAAATGACATTGATTTGGAAATCTTGTGATTTTGCTGTGCTGGATCAGAAAATCCATCTTACTTTTTTGATAGATTTTTAGAGCAACATTAAAAAGGAGCATCCTGATCCAAATACGTTCATTTTCAGATTGTCAAATGTGGATTTTCACTGCTATACAGTCAAAAATATTTCATATTTATTTTAAATGAGCTGAAAATCACAATTCTTGCTTTTTTTAATCTTATTTATTTAAAGTTTATTTGGGGTGGACCAACTTAATTGTTTCATGTTCAATCCACTTAAATTTGTAAAAAGAGTTAAATTCGATTTTTGTTTTTGGACAACATGAATGAATTGTGTGGAAGCCTGCATTTTTTACAATGTAGTTGAGAGCTATTAAAATTATATATTAATATTATTATTATTTTTATTATTATATTTACACACACTCCCCGGTCACTTTATTAGGTACACCTTACTAGTACCCCATTTTGCCTCCAGAACTGCCTTAATCCTTCGTGGCAGAGATTCAACAAGGTACTGGAAATATTCCTCAGAGATTTTGCTCCATATTGACATGATAGCATCACGCAGATTTGTCGGCTGCACATCCATGATGCCAATCTCCCGTTCCACCACATCCCAAAGGTGCTCTATTGGGTTGAGTTCTGGGGATTGTGGAGGCCATTTGAGTACAGTGAACTTATTGTCATGTTCAAGAAACCAGTCTGAGATGATTTGATCTTCATGACATGGTGTGTTATCCTGCTGAAAGTAGCCATCAGAAGATGGAGACACTGTGATCATAAAGGGATGGACATGGTCAGCAACAATACTCAGGTAGGCTGTGGCATCGACACGATGCTCAGTTGGTACTAATGAGCCCAAAGTGTGCCAAGAAAATCTCCCCCACACCATTACACCACCACCACCAGCCTGAACCGCTGATACAAGGCAGGATGGATCCATGCTTTCATGTTGTTGAGGCCAAATTCTGACCCGACCATCCGAATGTGGCAGCAGAAATGGAGACTCATCAGACCAGGCAACGTTTCTCCAATCTTCTCTTGTCCAGTTTTGGTGAGCCTGTGTGAATTGTAGCCTCAGTTTCCTGTTCTTAGCTGACAGGAGTGGCACCCGGTGTGGTCTTCTGCTGCTGTAGCCCATCCGCCTCAAGGTTGGACGTGTTGTGTGTTCAGAGATGCTCTTCTGCAGACCTCGGTTGTAACGAGTGCTTATTTGAGTTACTGTTGCCTTTCTATCAGCTGGAACCAGTCTGGCCATTCTCCTCTGACCTCTGGCATCAACAAGGCATTTGCGCCCACAGAACTGCCGCTCACTGGATATTTCCTCTTTGTCGGACCATTCTCTGTAAACCCTAGAGATGGTTGTGTGTGAAAATCCCAGTAGATCAGCAGTTTCTGAAATACTCAGAGCAGCCCGTCTGGCACTGACAACCATGCCACATTCAAAGTCACTTAAATCCCCTTTCTTCCCCATTCTGATGCTCGCTTTGACCTGCAGCAGATCGTCTTGACCATGTCTACATGCCTAAATGCATTGAGTGTGTGTGTGTATATATATATGTATGTATGTTTGTAAATATGTATTGTACTGTCTCTTAAAACCATGTTTTACTACAGGACGCTGTATGCTAAACAGCTGTGTGTTGCTTGTGTTTGCAGAGAAATGAATGTGTGCGACATCAACCCTGTGCATCAGCTGTTTGCTGCAGGAACACTTGAGGTAGGTGTTGTTCTGGTCACGCAGGACTGCTGTCAGTGTTTGGTGTGTGTTAATGGACAAATGTGTTTTTAAAGGGGAGAGTGAACTGCTGGGATCCTCGTGTCAGGACTCGCGTGGCTGTTTTGGACTGCGCTCTCAGCAGCATCACTGACAACACTGAGTATGTGGCGTTCGTTTCTGTCTTTCTCACGAAAGCAACTTAGGCTCATTGAATGCATGTGCTTCAGCCTACATTTCTTGAACCACAAAAACATACTCAAAACGCATGTTTGACTGCAGTTTGTAGGTGAAATGAATACTAGGGGGCAGTATAACAACAGCAACTTGCTCCTTTTCACACTAATGGTATTTATAGAAACATATTATTGATGAATAAAGGATTATTTTCATGCAGTTCTTTGCATAAACACTAAATAAATACCACAAAACAACTTAACTTTTGTGATTAAATATGTTTGCGTCACCTATCCATCTTCATATGGACAACCTTTCTGGCATTTGCTCATAGCTCACTTTGTATGCCCTGTGCTGCACATTGCTCGGGTTCGAGTACAGTAAAGCACACTTCATCTATAAAAGCAATGTAAAATCAAGGTAAACCATGTGTTCACAGTGCTGTTTCTCTTTTGTCTGCTTCTGAAAACACTTGGTTGGGTTTAGCTCAGTGGTTCACTAGATGATCTGTATGACAAGCTCCGCCTTCTGGAAATGTACTAGGGCTGCACGATATTGGAAAAATCAGACATGTTTTGTTTTTCTGCAATATGAATTACGATATGAACACAAAGTAAGCAGATTACTTAAATCACTCTGGTAAGAATTCAGGTTCAGAAATTAAATCATCAAATGTAAACAGCCCTACATAGCATCTTCATTGTATAAATAATTCAACAAAACGTACTTTATTAAAGGGCCATGAAACCCCCCCCCCCCCCCCCCCCCTCTCTCTCTCTCGGTTCAAGTCTACCTCAGAATTTTTTCAAAAAGTGCATCATAATGGGCGTGGAGCTCTGCGAGCAGAGGCAGGAGTGGGCGTGGCCAGCAGAGCAGGGGAGAAAGAGGAGAGCAAACAGCTGTTGTCAGTCGGCTCACAAAATGAGACACAAACCGTGAGGAGACCCATGATTTTATAGTTTACAAAGTTAAAATGCAAAAAAAAAAAAAAAAGCAGTAATTTAATGCCCTGCTACATTTTGTTATTCGTAATTTCATATACACACAACCACAATTTCTATCATTATAAAGAAAATCGTCTTTATATAAACACTATAAATGAGGACTTCTCCCTCAATCCCCGGGTCTGAATGCAGACTCAGTGCAGCAGGTCTCCCGCCCTGCCTATTTCAACCATTAGACCTGCTGGTAATCTGGAGGATTTAGGCGAACACAGCAGCACGGCGATGTGTCTAAATGGTAACGAACTCAACTAATAAAAGACAAAGTCCGCCATTCTCCAATTCTCATACAGCTCTCCCGACAAAAATGCTTGCTGCACACAAACAGCTTTGCAGTATCGGCCCTGACAGGATCGCGGGGAAAACCATGCAACAAACCGAATTAATCATGGAAACAAACATAAGGTTATGACCCTGCATGAACGGCTAAATACTGTGTGCCATGGCTCCGTGGATGCGGTCTCACCCAGTCATCAACATAGGGTCTCACAGCTTGGCACTGGCAGGTCTGTCTTGCCTTAATAATTAAGAACAGGCTCTTCTCATAGGATAAGAAAACTCCGCTATGAATAATTATGACAAACCGACGTGCAGTTTTGCACTATGTCACCAATTTTGATTCTGCCCCAAAAATCATTTTAAACCCGGAAGCTGAAATTAGCTGACAAAAGCTCAAAATTATAAAAGTTTTCCCCACAATTAAAACTAGCAGGTGCTAACATTGCCATAAGGGATGCTCAATACACACAACTCTAAAATCTCAAAAAAAGTACTCGAGGGAACGGTACAGTTCCTAGTGCCCCTCAATGCTTTAAACTCTCTTGATATGCTCATACAGTGACATGCCTTAAAACATATAAATTATAAACATTTGCTCCATGATGGTAAGGCTATGTTCTGAACTGTGGCTCCTGGTCAAATATAATCCCAATTCAACATTGCAGATCTTTGCGATGTGACTATTGCGGATACTCACATTGCGATATCTATGCTTAAACGATATATTGTGCAGCCCTACCGTGTACAAGAAGGACGTGTGTCTGAAGCATACAACAAAATGTACTCTAAGTGACATATTTGACATTTGCACAAATGTAGACAAATAGCGCCCTCTAGTGGATTTGTTATCAGAAACGTGCAACGAAACATACCCGCAGCAATGTAATTGACGTTTTGCAAAAAATGTAGGCTGTAAAACGTATTTAAAATGAGCCCGGACTGGATAAATGTTGCGTAAAAATCAGTGTTCTGTCATTAACTGTGTCATTTTGTGTGTCTGAAGGGTTGAAGGTCTGCCGTCCGTCAGTGCACTGAAGTTTAATGAATCTCTGGGTCTGGCGGTGGGCACCAGCACTGGACAGGTCAGTACGCTCTTACACCAATGCCATCAAAGTTATTCCTATTAGTACATTTACCTTTTTTAAACAAGAAATTACAGAATATATGTGACCTTAAAAATACGTTTGTGTTCATTGAAAGTGTTTATAATAGTCTTGCATAATCATTATGTAATCAGTGGCATAAAACACCGCTTAAATCCCGTATATTTGACAGTATTTCACTCAACAAAAATAGTTTTTCATGACAGGCCTACTCTGATATGATTAGGTGCATGAAAAAGTTTGTATCATATAGGTGCTTCATCCAGAAGGATCTAGAGTCTCATTTATAAAACTGCGTAGAATCTTAAAAGTGAACGTACGGCAGAATAAATGTTGGTAACACTTTATTTGGAGGGTCCATTTGAGTATTAGTAGACTGTCTGCTTAATATCTGTTGATACAGACATTTAACTGACTATAAGAGACTTTGCAAGTACATGTCAACTTACCCTAACCCCAACCTAACAGTCTACTTATAATCTAATGAGAATTAGTTGGCATGTAGATGCAATGTACCTTAAACTCAACAAACGGACCATCAAAATAAAGTGTGACCTAACTGTTAATTTATTTATTAACGATAATGACTTGTATAATTATTTAAAGTTGTACAATTAAGTTAATATTTAAGTCAACCATCTTTGCCTAGGGCTGCTCACATTCTTCCATCAAGTAAATTATTTTATAGATCATAACTTTTGCTTGGGAAATCACATATGCACGTTTCCTCCCGTTTTGTGCGTGAGCCACATTTATAACTGAGACCCCTGGTGTTCTGGGTGAATGAATCTGCTAATTATTTTATATCTGCTTCCAAAGTGGATAAATCTTTTTCATGGATAGCATTTTCTAGTGTGAACAGCCAATCTGAATTGAATTACAGTGTCACATAGTGGTCTGGCATGTGTACTGCATTGTTTTTTAGTCCATTTTTTAGATTTTATTTGTTTATTTTTGGACATAGTCTTTTTTTATATATATTTTTATGTTCATAAATGTCAAATAAGACATAACAGCAAAAGTGTAATGCTGAGGCTGAACTGGATTTGTGTTTTGTTCTCAGGTTCTCGTGTATGATCTTCGCTCCTCGCGCCCGCTGCTGGTTAAAGATCATTATTATGGTCTTCCCATCAAATCCCTTCACTTCCACAATTCACTGGACCTGGTGCTGTCCGCCGACTCCAAAATAATCAAGATGTGGAACAAAGACAACGTAGGAACGCTTTGTTGTTTTTAATTTATGGCCCAAAAAATTGTAAAAACAAAAAAGGGACGTTTTCTAAAATGCAATGAAATCAACAATTTATGATTTTTATTTAATATTTTTTTTTATTATCGTTAACTCGTGTATATAGTTGGCAAAAGCACTGTAAATTAGCAGTTTTCTATATTTTGTGATTTTTTTTTTTTTTTTTTTTTTTTTTTTCTAATTTATTTCTTGTTTTGAATTGCATTATTTAGAGCTTGATCTTTCTTTCAACAACTTTTAACCTTGAGAAGTTTAAAAAAATTACTTTTATTGTCATTTTTAATAGTTATTACACTATATTACACTAGGCATGGGACGATAACCGTTTTCAAAGTATTTAAAAGTCAAGGTTATCATACCGCCAAAATTTTCTCTAATACCGTTCCTAAGGTATGTGTAAGATTTTTTTATTTACATTTTTTTTTAACAACAGCATCTCCAGCAGAAAAGATATCCAAAGATGCCATTTTAAATTGTAAATAAATCTGTGTTTTTGAAACTAATGAAGACAGCAGAAGTCAATGATTCATTTTCATTATTTAGCCTGGCACGTTTACTGCTCCAAAATATTATAAATGTTTTTCAAAATAAAATATATTGTGTTCAAAGGGGAAAAAACTTTTAGTTTTTTACCCAGACATTTAAAAATAATATATTTTAGAGCAGTAATCACAATACCGTGATATTTTTATCCAAGGTTATCATACCGTCAGAATCTTCTACCGGCCCATGCCTATATTACACTATAAATTACGTTTCTCTTTTAATCAAGATAAACTATTTGGTACCAATTGTTTGGGGTTACACCACATTGATGTTTTTTCAATAATCCCCTAAAAAACTTATACTTGGTCCTCAAAAAACATAATGTATGAAAGTAATTTGCTTATTTGTTTTGAAACTGGAATCTTTTTGAATTGATTTAAACCACATGATACAAGAAAATGAGTGTCAGCTCATTAAGTCATGTATACAACTAGGATGGGCTTGTTTTGAGGCATTATTTAAAATATGCAGCTAAGAAATAACTTATTAGTATTTTTTTTTTTGATGGAGCAAGTAGAAACCTTGTATTAGAAAAAAAGCTGTGTATAAAAAAAGAATTTCATTCATAATGGTCTTAAAAGGGTCTTTAAATTTATTTGATGTCGTAGAACCCGCAGAAATCCTGAAATCACACATGCAATTTAAGTTCTTCAAGTAATGCATGGAGCACACTCGCGCAGCCTACGATCATGTGATGCATTGAGTGTATGCTTTACTAAACGATAAGGCTTTAATCTAGTTTTGAACTGAGAGAGTGTGTCTGAGCCTCGGACATTATCAGGAAGGCTATTCCAGAGTTTAGGAGCCATAAATGAGAAGGCTCGACCTCCTTTAGTGGACTTCACTATTCTGGGTACTACCAGAAGCCCTGAATCAATGGATGTGCATTACCATTATGCTTACATCTTGTGTCTCAATGAAAGTCGTCATGGAATCAACATTTACTCTTATTGTTCTTCCTAGAGTTTTTGTCTTGTTTCTAGTCTAAATATCTAGTCAAAATCAAGTGAGTTGTTCCTTAAAATAGTCAAAGAAAATAATCTTTAATCTAGTTTTGAAATGAGAGAGTGTGTCTGAGCCCCGGACATTATCAGGAAGGCTATTCCAGAGTTGAGGAGCCATATATGAGAAGGCTCGACCTCCTTTAGTGGACTTCACTATTCTGGGTACTACCAGAAGCCCTGGATCAATGGATGTGCATTACCATTATGCTTGCATCTTGTGACTCAATGAAAGACTCAATGAAAGTCGTCATGGAATCAACATTTACTCTTATTGTTCCTCTTAGACTTTTTGTCTTGTTTATAGTCCAAATATCTAGTCAAAATCAAGTGAGTTGTTCCTTAAAATAGTCAAAGAAAATAGTCTTTCATCTAGTTTTGAACTGAGAGAGTGTGTCTGAGCCCCGGACATGATCAGGAAGGCTATTCCAGAGTTTAGGAGCCATAAATGAGAATGCTCTACCTCCTTTAGGGGACTTTGCTATTCTAGGTACTACTAGAAGCCCTGAGTTTTGAGATCCTAAAGAGCGGGTTAGATTCTTGATTTCATTGTATTTTTAAAAACATCCCAACTTTTATTTGTAATGTTGGTTGTACATCTGCACATCCACAGACATCAAATAATCTATTTTGACTCTATTTCAGGGAAAAGTGTTTTCCTCCATCGAACCGCAGGCCAACATCAATGACGTGTGTCTCTACCCTGCCTCTGGTCAGTAAAACACAAACAGAGCTGAAGTTTAACCACAATAAGACGCTAGTTCATTTTAAACCAGGCTAAAAGGTCATTTAATACACGTTCAGCAATGCCAACATAAACCTTGTGGATGAAATGTATATTTAAAAGCTATTATTAAAGGTTATCCTCTTACTGGAAAGCAGAGCAGAGCGATTGATCTTCTCTTTCTGAAGTTTTTTTAAACGTCTTTGATCGGGTTTTTATGATGGCTTGACTAACACTGAACACTTTATGCTCACAAAGACTGAAAAGTACAGTAAAAACTGCAATGTTGTGAAATATTATTGCACTCTGAGTTTTAAGGATTAACCAAATATTGAATATTATCATCAGTATTGAATCAAAGAAGATTTATATTCATGCAAAATGTTAGGTGATGTTAATCATAAGGGAAAAAAAAGATTTTTTTTTTATTAGTAGTGGCATATTAAAGGGACGGTTCACCAAAAAAATGTTTATTCTGTCATTATTTGCTCACTTGTTAAACCTATTTGAGTTTCTTTCTCAATGCTACAGAAGATATTTTGATGAAATTGACTTCCGTAATATCTGTTTCTCCTACTATGGATTAAAGAAATCCATAAAGGTTTGGAACCATCTGTCGGTGAAAACATAGTTTTTATTTTAATTAAAACTAATAAATAAATTAAAAATTTATAAAAAAAATAAATAAAAATTTATGTTAATTTTGTTAATTTTTTTTACAAACAATTTTAGTATAAAATAAAACATTTAAAACAAATAAAATACAATAAAAAAAGTTAATAACTTGTTTACAAAAATAATTTCCGAAGCATCAATTAAAAAAAATAAACGCATTTAAAAAAATAAATTATACCAAAAAAAAAATAACGTTTTAATAATTTGTTAAAAAAAAATAATTTCTGAAGCATCAAGTTACTTTTTTTTTTTTTTTACATTTATAGCAAGTACAATAGTAAACTTGTTAATTTATGGAAATAATTCCTGGAGCAACAAGTTAAAAATAAAAATAATACATTTATAACATAATAAAAAACGTTTATAACAAATGAAACAAAAAGGTTTTAATTTATGTTTATATAAATCATTTCTGAAGCATCAAGTAAAAAATAAAACATTTATAATAAAAACAATTATAACAAATTAACAGTGTTGGGCAGTAGCATTGCTTTAAGTAGTGATGCTTCTAGCTTTACTACATTTCTCAGCGTCGCTACTTTCTAAATCAAATAGCTTTTCGGTAGTGAAGCTATTATTTTCAGCAAGTAGCACAGTAGTGTCCACACAAGCTACATTTACCGATCGTGGATCCTCACGGAGCTGTGAGGCTGGTGTCTAGAAAGTAAAATGTGAAAGTAAATCCATATGATGGTGAGAATTTCTTCTACCTGTTTTACGGTGGTCGACAACAAACTTTTTGGTGCATTACAGCCACCTCTCGCTCTGGTCTGTGACGTCGCCAACCAACTAGACTGACACAAGAAATTTGCTTGATTAAAAGATGACTGAGGGAAAGAAGTTATTTCTGAAGCAGGATTCCTCATGACCATACCTCGAGCAGTACATGTTAAGAGATACAATAACGTTAATTCTGATGCTGTGCTAAAAAATACTTTAGTAATTTATAGTAAGTACTTATGTTTTCGAACTACACAATAGTGAAGTACTCTAATTATATATATATATATTATAGGTGGGCATAGATTAATTTTTTTAATCTAGATTAATCTAGATTAAAATGGCTCATTTCAATTTTGCCGAAGGCATTCAGAATATGTGTGCTACCCAAATAATAAGTCTTTGAGAACGGGTTTCTCAAGCCAGGTGATGCATTAAACCAGGGGCTCATCTCCTGTTTCCAAAGTGCATCACAAACTGCTTGAGGAACTGTTCTACTATGATAATTGGTGATGAAAATAAATGATGTTCAATAAGATGTACTTGTGTTTACTAACTGTTTATTCAGTTAAAGGTGAATTTTGAACTGTAGGCCTACATAAGCTCCAAATAGCAATTTTTCGCCATGTTTTCCGAGAAGATCCACACTCTGCTGTCAGCAAAGGACCGCGCACACACATACACAAACACACACACACATCGCGATATGCGGAAGTTTTTTTCTTCTCATTTGGCATGCATTATTAAATTCCATGACACTCTCACCAGTCCTTACTCCTTATTTGCGTCTAGTACCCCAGTTTGTCACGATGGCATGAATGAAATGTTCGTGAGTTAGTGAAACTGCCGAACTGCAGTTAGAGTCAGGCATCCTGCTGATTTGATTTAAAAGGGCACTCTTTTGTCAGACGGTTCACCGGTCAGGTATACATCCGCGCTAATATATCAAGGTGAAAGTCATCATAGCTTGCGTAAAATAGAGCCAGCTCCCACCCCACTTTGAGGATAGATTAACGGCGATATTTTTTTTATCACTCGATAAGAGTCTCGCGTTAACGCAGCACGTTAACGCCGATAACGGCCCACCACTAATGTGTATATATATATATATATATATATATATATATATATATATATATATATATATATATATATTAGTTTACTGAAGTGGTAAACTGGTAATTACTAATAGTTCATGAGTTAGTAATGATACTACATTATATAGTGTAATTCATTAATGAAGAGTTGTAATTATATATACAATATAATGCTCATTCCTAAATATTTTCCTTTACTATAAATTACTATAGTATTTTAAATGTGTAACGCCTGTTTTTATTGGATATTTAGTTTTTGCTGTTATATACTATACTTTGTTTCTGTTTGGTACAGCATTTTATTTACAGTAAATAATTGTACTGAACATGTTTCATTGACGTTTTTTTTTTGAGCACTAAAATATGATTGACTTAGATTGAAGTTGATTCGATTTAAAAATGAAAATTGCAAAAATAGTTTAGATGTAGCCAAGCTACTTTTGCCAAGTAGCTTTATCCGTAGCTTGCTACATTTCCCAGGGGGTAGCTTTTAGTGTAGTTAAGCTACATTTTAAGTACAGTAGCTAATAGCTTAGCTGACTACATTTTTCAAGTAGCTTGCACAACGCTGCAAATTAAACATTTTAATAATTTGTTTTTGCAAAAATAATTTCTGAAGCATCAAGTTAGACAAAACATTTATAGCAAATAAAATAAAAACGTTTTAATAAATCGTGTTTACGAAAATAATTTCTGAATTATTATACTTGCACTTGACTTGCATTTTATGGTTGTGGCTCTGTATATATTGTACATGTTTTTTGTATTGTGTTTTATTCTTGATTGTTTTTATTTTTATTTTTTTATGTAAAGCCTAACCAGGGACAAGGGCTGCAAATTAGCTTTATGCTATATGCCCTATTTACGCAACATCGGTTATCTTTGTATAACAATGTCAAGTGTATTGTCCCTGTTAAATAAACAAGCAAATAAAAATAAAAAATAAAAAAAATGTCTAGGGCATGAAATAAAAAGAATATATATATATATATATATATATATATATATTTATAACAAATAAAATTTAAAAATCGAAAGATTAGTTTATTAAAATATTTTTGACGCTTCAAGTAAAAAATAAACATTAACAAATAAAATAAAAACTTTTAATAATTTCTTTATTTCTAAAATATTTAATATAATTTAGCTTTTAGTGACCGTTCCTAGTTTTAGTACTTATATTATATTTTACTTCAGTTAACCACACTGATTGCTTTGGTCCGAACCAGCTGAAACGAACCAGAATGCAGTCATGTGACAAAATCTACATCACTCATTGGCCAGATGTTATTGAACGCATTTCCTAAACTGCTTTTCAATTGGTCAGAATTCACGTGGAACTACCGCAAATAAACAAACCGGCAGACACACAATGTCGCTGCGCTGGCTGACGCAGTATCCCTGGTCATAGTATACTACGTAGTTTGTATGCATCACTTTAGACAAACTATACATTTCGAGAATGAAGGGCGGCTGCGGCTGGAAAACAATGTTTTAATGCATTGCTATCGGCGAAAGCATTAGGAGAAGGCGTGAAATAATTTAGCTAAACTGCGACATGGTCATCTTTCAGAAATATCACCAATGATCCATCAGGTAATGTTTCTCCCTCCCTCCCTCTCTCCCTCCCTCCCTCCCTCTCTCTCTCTCTCTCTCTCTGCTTAAAACTGTTGGTAAAGCGCTGTCAACAAATATTTTTCCTCCAAACCCCATAAGATAGACAGCACATCGCACTACGGCAGCTGGATTAGTCCAAAAAGGCGCAGTACTTTTTGCAGTTGGGTCTGTTTTAGTTTGGATCACGTTCTCACCTCAAACGAACCGCTCCAGGGTTCGTTTGAAAGCGTACCGAGACCACCTCTTCAAGCAGGTCTCGGTACGCTTTTTTGGTGCGGTTTTGGTGCGCACCCGAGTGCGATTGCTACGTTCACACCTGCCCAAACGAACCGCACCAAGAGGGAAAACGAACTCTAGTGCGATTCAATCGAACTAAATAAGGCAGGTGTGAAAGCACCCTTACTCTTAGTGTTCGTTTACTAAAATAAATAACCTTTGCTTGTTAGTACACTATATTTGCCCACTGGAGTGTTTGGACCCGCATTAACTCTCTGACTCTGTGTACAGGGGTTTTAATGTCCCACGATTGGGGCTTTTGTTTCCTAATTGCTGTTCTGCGACCCGTTTTACAGGTATGCTCTTCACTGCCAATGAAGATCCCAAAATGAACACCTTCTACATTCCTGTGAGTACGGTTGGCCTGTTATACAGTACAGAGAGCACACTTTCATTCTCCTGCGTTGATTAGTTATGGCATGCCTGTAAATGCCTCGTTACACTAATTACACCTTTTCTCCTCTTTCAAAGTAAAAGCGAGTCCACCCAATGGTTTGTAGTGTTTACACTGGTAGTCATAGACAACCATAAGATTTCTGAGGAACTGCACGTCATGCGGTTGGGTGTTTACTAGTATTTACTTTGTCTGTGCATTATGTAAAGGTTAACAGTTACTCATTTTACACTGCTGTACAGAAAAATAAATGTGTAGGGCTTTAAAATGTGCATTTTGGTTTTTATTTGATGTAATTTACAGCTGGGGAAATAAGTATTGAACACGTCACCATTTTTCACCAGGTGCTGTTTACTTGAAATCTTTACTGTATGTTGGTAACAACCAAAGAAATCCATCTATGAAAAGAAAATGAATTAGTTTACAAATGAAGTTCTGTGTAATAAAATGAAATGACACAGGGAGAAAGTATTGAACACATGAGGAAAGCGAGGTGTAGAAAGACATGGAAAGCCCAGACAGCAGCTGAAATCTCTCAGTAGTTCTTCAGCAACCCTCTGCCCTTCCTCAGGGTAAATGAATATCAGCTGCTTCAGTCCAACATCTACATTAGCAGGAGGATGAAGATGAAACCGGGGTGGACATTTCAGCAAGAAAATAATCCAAAACACAGCCAAGGAGACTCTCAGATGCTTTCAGAGAAAGAAAATCAAGCTGTAGAATGGCCCAGCCAATCACCTGACCCCAATCCAACAGAGAAAACAAAATAAAGCTCAGATTTGACAGACGAGATCTACAGAACCATCAAGATTTTGACACTCTGTTAAAGTCTGTGAGAAACTCACACCTGAGCAATGCATGAGGCTTTATTCTCCATATGAGAGGCGTCTTTAAGCTGCAGCACCAATAAAAGTCGCTTATATTAAGTATTAAACACATTTCAAGTGTTCAGTGCTTTCTCCTTCTGTCATTGCCTTGTTATTACACAGAATTATTTTTCAGATTTTTTTTGTTTTGGTTAATTTTCATGTCTGTATTGTTTGAGTTTTCACCAAAATCTGCTTCAGTTCCACGTCAACAGCTGCTTTAGAAATATTATTCCCAGGAAAAAACATGACAATGTGTTCAGTACTTAATTCCCCCGCTGAATCTGATTTGGATTATACCAAAACAGTACCTCATGATTTGCTTTGATCTAACTAAATATTTTCCCCGTTGGTTTATACTGTATCTCCACCCTTTTTATTTATTATTATTTTATTTTTATAAACACTGCGTGTGTGTTTCATTTTAGTTTGTTTGTTGCTTAGTCTTGATGTTGTTCTGCAAAATAAAGCAAAAATTTGAGGTAATCTCAACTGAAATATGAAGAGAGGGCGTGGCATATAGTAGCTCCTCCCCTTTACAAAAAAACAGCCAATAGAGTTTAGCTTAGTGTTTGACCACAGCTCTGCCAGTGAGAGTGGTGGAGCTCAAGCACATCAAAAGAGATGCAAATGACAAGAGGGCGTGGTATGTCAGACACTGGAGAGCATTTGATTGGTCAGAAGACTTGATGACAAACTGAAGTATGAGGAGACGTCAAAAAAAATCGTTGATTTATTAGGCGGAAGTGACAGACTACAAGCCTTTCATATCCTCTAAATGCTAATTTTGCCACCTGTTCTACATACTGATTATAACATCTTTAAAAACTTTATTTTAATTTCAGGCTCTCGGTCCTGCACCGCGCTGGTGCTCTTTCCTGGATAACCTGACGGAGGAACTGGAGGAGAACCCAGAGAGCACCATCTATGATGACTACAAGTTTGTGACCCGCAAAGATCTGGAGAACCTGGGTGAGTCCGTCTGTCCACTGAATGTGGATTTAGTGCAAAAAACAGTGTTTTTGAATGCGTCAAACATAACTACATACACAGAAGACAACATGAGTGTTTTTAGCAAATAAACGAATATAAACAAGGCTGTCGCAATAATGAATGAACATTAAGGCCCAATCCCTATTCTACCCCTTAAGCCTGGTTTATACTTCTGCGTCAAGTGATCGGCGTGACCCACGGTGCAAGCCTCGCACGAAGCCATGCATTTATACTTCTGCCCGCTGTTTCTGTTTCTCTGCAATACACTTCCAAAACACTAGCTGGCAGTAGGTGTTTATGTTCCTCTGTGTCAAGTTTCTTCGCTGGTGTTTTGTTTTCTGAAGTGGTTCAAATTCGCTAATTTTGAGGCGGGAACCGGCAGACGTGCAACAACTTTAATCATAAGGTAAACACAAAACAATAGTCTCCATCTGGAGCTCCTTCACGGGACTCCACACTTGTAAACACTCGCTGCATTCGACTCTCACCTCTGCCCACACTCGTCAGCGCTACCAAGCCGACCAATCACAGAGCTTGCGCTACGCGTAACATTTTTTGAGAGGTGCGCGTCAACGTCGCCCATGGCCACGGCGAGGGGCTATGCGTCCACGCGTAGGCTGCGCCATAGCATACGCGTGCGATTCACGCAGAAGTATAAATCAGCCTTTAGCCTTTGCCCCTTTTTTTGCGCATTCCCTTGAAGGGGTAGGGGTGTCCCAATTCTCATTAGCTTGAAGGCGTGGGGCTAAGGGGAAGGGGTAGATGGCCCTTTAAACTGAGATTTTTCAGGAGCACACTCGAAACCAAGAGGTAAGAAAATTACCCAGAATACACCAGCCACAACGGCAGGATAGCTGCACCCGGAAGTCAGGAGATCCTCAAATTAGTATTTTATCTCAGTATTACGAATTTTTACACCAAACAAGCACATGTTTTAATATATTCATAACCGCGTTCATGTTTTACCGTCATGCTTTAAAAAAAAAAACGCTAAAATAAAAACCGATAAATTTGGCGATCTATAATCCATTAATAAGGAGCTGTTGCAGCCATCTTGGTCGCATATGCACCCAGAATTTAAGGGCGTTCTCACACTATGCACAGTTGCCTTGAACAGGGCCAAAGCACGCTTGTCCCCCCTCCCGTCTCCCCCGACGGCCTGCGCTCACATTAGGCCTGGGCACGCTTACATCATCGATGATGCGCTGTTCAGTAAGCGCTCTCGCTCAGCACAGTGGAGATTTCTTTAGTTATATTGCTTTAGTGGTTTGATATGCGGTGACACGCAGTCTAATATTTCGCCAAACAGATCAGCCACTTTTGACGCTCATAAACAATCATAAAGTCCTCGTGCTGCAGGAATTAGGAGGTTTGCTGAAGGCGCAGCTGACGTGCAGTGAGGGGTTTGCGTCTTTAATAATCTACGACAGTTTGCGTTAATTAAACAGTACGATTGATTAATTAATCCATATGAAACAGTCCCTTAAAAGTCACGTCTCGCTTTCAGTTTCGGGCTCAGGCACGCTTGCACTCACACTGCAAGCGTACCGCGCCTGAGCCCAAGTGAACCGCGCTCAGGCCAACCTCTTCCAACCGGGCCAGGGCCACCCAAGTGAACCGTGCCTGAGCCTGATTCAGAGTACTCACACTTCTAAAAAGATCCGGGAAATGGGCCTGGGCACGGTTCGGATAGCAAAGTGTGAGTACGCCCTAAAAGGCCACGAAACCCCCCAGTCTCAGCAGATTGTTTTCACACCTCTAGTTTGGAAAAACTCAGGAAGGTGGGCGTGTCCAGCTCTGTTTAGGTGGGAGTGTCGTTGGAGGGAAAGAGGGAAGGATTTGGGGAGAAAGACAGTGACTGTGTTTACATGGACATCAGTCATCAAATTATTTGCCAAATTATTAATTTGTCGACTTTAACTGCAGTTTGGCACTTTCACTTTTTATTCAGGAACATTTCCTGCATGCCCCCCATGACAAATGACATATTGTATGTGAGGAACTGCTTGAGAGTGTAGTTTTAGTGGAGTATTTGATACCGCACGGCGAATGGAGGGAAAAAAATCTTCTGCATTTCTCGGTAATGCACTCGGTAGGTAGCATCAGAAAGCTGTGTGTATAGACTATCCTGTCACAAAATACCGTGAAAATCCTACACAGTTGAAGTCAGAATTATTAGCCCCCCTGAATTATTAGCCCCCCTAATATTTTTCCCCCAATTTCTGTTTAATGCAGAGATGTTTTCAACACATTTCTAAATATAATAGTTTTAATAATTAATTTCTAATAACTGATTTATTTTATCTTTGCCATGATGACAGTAAATAATATTAGACTAGATGTTCTTCAAGACACTTCTATTCAGCTTAAAGTGACATTTAAAGGCTTAACTAGGTTAATTAGGTTAACTAGGCAGGTTAGGGTAATTAGGCAAGTTATTGTATAACGATGGTTTGTTCTGTAGACTATCCAAAACAAATATAGCTTAAAGGGGCTAATAATATTGTCCTTAAAATGGATTTTAAAAAATTAAAAACTGCTTTTATTCTAGCCAAAATTAAAACAAATAAGACTTTCTCCAGAAGAAAAAATATTATCAGACATACTGTGAAAATTTCTTTGCTCTGTTAAACAAGGGGGGCTAATAATTCAACTTTCAACTGTATATGACATTTATTAAAAACTTTGGACAAAGGCCTGTTGTGACATCTTGATTAGTTCCTCTGCTTTACTTAAATGTATATGTTATCTGCAATATGTTATTCCATTTGGAAAGATATTTCATTAAGCCACTACATTTGCAGCTTTACGTCGTGCTGGTATTAAAAATTGTTTTGATGGTATTAAAAAAAGGTCGTAAAAGGTATTAAATTCAACTTGAGAAGTGCTGTACATACCCTGGGATCCGTTTCCGGCCCAACTTTACAAAGGCCTATATACAGTAGTCAACATTTAAAGTGGATCAAAAAGGTATAAAAAAATTGCCTCAAGACAGGAATGGCTGAAATAGTTTTAGGATGACTTTGATGAAAGGTTTTGATCCACTTCACATGTTGACTACTGTTTAATCCGCCCATAGATTTATCATCACAGAGCACGTTATGGCATGTAATATACGACGTTTGGGGTGTGAGCCTGGATATAAAGTATTTACTAGGAAAACATTCCAGCAGATGATCAGTTTCAGGTGTGCTTTACCATGTGGAGATGTGCGCAGATGCTGTAGTCAACAGATACTGCTATCACAGCCTGCAGCGCAGATAAAAGGCAAGTGTGTGTGTGTGTGTGTGTGTGTGTGTGCGTGTGCGTGTGTGTGTGTGTGTGTGTGTGTGTGTGTGTGTGTGTGTGTGTGTGTGTGTGTGTGTGTGTGTGTGTGTGTGCGTGTGTGTGTGTCGAGGATGGGAAAGCAGCTCAGGAATGCGTCCGTCTGCAGAAAGAGTCTCATATGAGGCGGAGTGACGTAGATCAGCATGTGGGCACCGTTATGTAACACGTCCAGCTCTAACAAGTATTGAATTGTGTTCTGGAACAACTTCATAATTGCTTTACTCCAGGGGTTCTCAACCTTTTTCACTTCGGGGCCCACTTCTTTCTCTGATCAATTTTTGAAGGCCCACCTGTCTGACATTTTCTCTAAAATGTTTGTATAAAATGTTCCTTTAAACCTTTATTTGTTAACAAATATATAATACCTGTATAAAATACTATATATATATATATATATATATATATATATATATATATATATATATATATATATATATATATATATATATATATATACAGATTCAAAGAAAACCAGGTCAACAGGGAGATTGCAAAAGACCAGCTTCTGCTTTAACTGGACTGACTGAATATCTACTATTAAATGTATATAAATATATACAAAAATATACAGAAAAATGTAAAATACAGTAAAACACCCTAAATCTGTTGAAACGCGTCGATCTGATGGCTTTTGAGTTTGCAGCTGGATATCATTGGGAAATCGCTGACAGCAGTGAACCGCTCCGCCAGAGCGCGTCTGAAGCTCATATGCAAGTTTATTTTACATTCTATGGCAGAAACACCATTGAGCCTCGCTAGATCCTCCTGTATAAGCCTGTGTTTGTTATAAAACACCTACAGGACATTAATTTGGACAACTATGCAGATACAATAAATAGTTCACACAAAAATACACAAAGAGACTTTCACTTCACGCATAGTTTGTGAATGAACAGACTGACGTGTACTAATTGCAGACGAGATTATGAGGCTGTTTCTGCGGCTAGTTTGAAGTAATCAATCAGCGAACAGGAGAAAGTGCATTACTTTGATCATTTTAAAATAGCATATTAATAACAAAATCCAAAAATTCCACTAAGTTTACAGTATGTTAATATCACTGCAATATTATAGACTGAAAGATCCACTGTAGATGCTGCTCTCTGAGTGTAAACACAGCAATCAAACTATTACTGTCATGTAGGATTTCCGCCGCAGAAATTACCGAGAAATGCAGAGGTTTTTTTTCTCCCATTCGGCGTGCGGTATCAACCACTCCATTAAAACTCCACTCTCCAGCAGTTCCTCACTTTCAATATCTGATTTGTCACAGGGGCCATGCAGGAAGTGTTCCTGAATAAAAAGTGAAAGTGCTAAACTGCAGTTAAAGTCGACAAATGAATAATTTGCCAAATAATTTGATTACTGATGTCCATGTAAACACAGTCACTGTCTTTCTCCCCTGCGTCTGTGTTTGTTTTGTCTTTCCTGACTTTTTCCAAACTAGAGGTGTGAAAACACCCTGCTGAGACAGGGGGGTTTCGTGGCCCTTTAAACATAATTTGGGAAATATTCCAGGAGAGCGAATAGTTTTGGCTTCAACTGTATATATTCTGAATGTAAGTTGATTTTTGCTCTGTGCCCAGTTGCCTTAAGTCAGGGGTGTCCAAACTCGGTCCTGGAGGGCCGGTGTCCTGGAGAGTTTAGCTTCAAGCCTAATCAAACACACCTGAAGCAGCTCATCAAGCTCTTACTAGATATACTAGAAACTTCCTGCAGGTGTGTTGAAGTAAATTAGAGCTAAACTCAGCAGGCCCTCCAGGAGCGAGTTTGGACACCCCTGCCTTAACTAATTTGACTTGGGGTATCCCCGAGGGGGAAAATATCCCTAAGACGAGGGATTTCATGAAGAGCATTGTAACAAACTACTAAAAACTTACCCAAGTGGCTGCGTCTGAAATCGCCTACTACTTGAGTAGTTACTACATGTAAATTTTAATTTGCTACTCTATTAGAAAAGTGTGTTCTGTATAGTATGAATGGAAATGGCACGTAATACTTTACTATAATATGTAACTGCATCTGCCCCAAATAACCTGTATCGGTCAGTCTCTAGTTAACACTTAGGGTTTTTCTCATGCAACCAAAGTTTTACCAAGTTCTCTTTTTTGTTTTTATAATAATAATAATAAAATTAATAATCATGAGAATTTTGAGAGTTACTTAAAGGTGCAGTATGTAAGTTTGACACCCAGTGGTTGAACTAGGTATTGCACTCCTGGATCAAAACAAATGCAAACGCGGGTTGCCAGATTGAGCACAGGAGCGAGTAATTTACACTGTGTTCTAAATAAAACCAATGAGACGCGATAGAGGGAATATTCTCCATATTAAAAGGAGTTTAAGTTCTAACCAACACCTTGAATTGATATATTAGAAACTATTAGAGTCGGCTTCTATTTCTCACAGCTGAACAACAGAAACCTATGACAGTGATCACCTCAGGTAAACCTCGTTTGCTTTATTCAGTGCTGAATGCTAACAATATGAGTTTAAGGCCCAATCCCAATTCTACCCCTTAGCCCTTCCCCTTACCCCTACCCCTCGTTTTGCGCGTGCCCGCCAAGGGGTAGTGGTGTCCCAATTCTCTTTAGCTTGAAGGCGTAGGGCTAAGGGCAAGGGCTATACACCCCTTCGAACGAAGATTTTCCAGGACCACACTTGAAACGGAGGGGTAAGAATATTTCCCAGAATACACCAGCCACAACGGCAGTATTGCTGAACCCGGAAGTAAGGAGATCCACAAATTATTATTTTTTGTAATTATTACTAATTTTTACGACAAACAAACACATGTTTTATTATATTCATAACCGCGTTCATGTTTTACCGTCATGCTTTTTAAAAAAACCGCAAAAAAAACCCCGCTAAATTTCGCGATCTATAATCCCTAATAATAACTCCTGTACAGCAGTCCTACAACATTCTGTCACTCGATAACACTCGAAAACCCTGTCAGAGCAGTCTAGTGGCTGAAAATGAGCTTTTTACAGTGTCTGCCATAATGTTAATGTTGTTTTCGTGTGTTTACATAGATGAATATGGCCACTGTGTAAATACACAGTACAGTTACGATCTTATTGGCACATTAGATCGTTATGATAACATAATATACGCCTTCAGTGATTTCCTGAAGATAAACACCACAAAATAACACAACTGGAATAACTACAGCAGTCGCGATCGTCTGATCTCATATGAAGCAAGAGATCGTGATGACATATGATGACGTGTGCAGGTGTTGAAGTGCTGTCCCAGTTCTTAGGGGTAAGTTTTGAAGCCCTTCCCCTTAACCCTTGGTTGTAAGGGCCAAGGGGAAGGGGTAGGGGTACAAAAATAGAATTGGGATTGGGCCTAAATGCCATTTTACATTTAATGATGTTAAAGAGGGTTAACATGTATTAAACAGATTATAAACCTTACCGTTTCCTAAATGAGTGCATATTCTGTGCTTCTGAATGGCTGCATTTACATTTCTGTCGTGTTTCGTCTGGTGCAAACAGCCAAACTGCTCATCACTGCGTATCTCATCACAAAGCATGTTGTTTGAACACGCGGTTACAATGTGACCTGCTCACCTAATGTTTACGTTCATAATATTTATATCATTTGCTAATTAATAACCTCATGTGGAACTGAATCTGTCTCATTTCAACGTCTGATACTGTCCTTTTCAGTCACAGACGCATGCTTTCAGAGCCTTTCTGAATGCATGAATGAAATACGCTGTTTTGCAACAAGGCAACCTGGAGTGCTGGAATATAATTGGCTAAACTGGCATTGTGCAGGTTAAATTTACCTAACCAAAGACAGCGTTCAGGCACAGAAAAACCATTTTCAAAGCAGAATATCTGACTCCAGCATTGTTTTTCAGTTAAACAAGTATGTTCACTTAGGATGTTTCTTAAATATCTGCACACATATTATGGTGTTTTTATGCAGTCAAAAACTTGCTTACAGCACCTTTAACTCATAAAGTAAAAATAATAATTTTTTTATTTTTTATTTAAGGTTTCCATTCCAAATCCAATTAAAATCACTTGTTTGGTAAACGAAGTCTGTCATGCAATGCATCTACTCAAAGTGAATGAAAATAGTGCGATACACACTGTATTGTGCGTACATCATAACATTTGCATGTGATTCAATAATATTACTGAAATATCTATAAAACATGTAAATAACTAAATAATGTAGTAATTTGAGTGAATGATTCCAGTATATCCATTTTTGTCAGAACAGTTCTTTTAATCAACAAAACTTAAGACTTTTGATTATAAATGAATTGTTTAATAGGTTAGCTGGTCACTTTTGCTGTATAGTTTTGCACCTCAATGTTTCCTGTTGTTTTGCATTAAACGTAAAATCAAGATATCTTTGAAGAGTCATAGAATATCAGTAGACCCTGAAGGGAATGTTCCAGCCCGCTTTGTCTTGTAATTAGCTGTAGCTTGTTTTATTGCTCTGGGTTGGTTAGGATGAGTTCAGACAGAGAGTGTTGTACCGCTTCACTTTTACTGCGAATACTGACGTGCGTTTATCAGGAGTAAAATTGGAAAGTGTTGGCTGCTTCGATGACTTCAATAAATACTTTCTGTGATCAATGGAGTGGCTCGTCCTCACTCAATACAGACAAAGTTTAGCTGAATTCTTCAAATGCTTTACATTGTAAAAGAGATGCAGGGTTAAACATGTCGTCCCAACGCCAATCAATTAAGACAATGCACATTTAAGCATTAAACAATTAAGTTGTTCTGAAAAATCTCAAGAATTGTGTTGTTTTAGCTTATTTAAGGCTGCTGTATGTAAATTTTTGACTTTTCTAAAGCATAAAAACACCATAATATGTTTGCAGATATTTTTTTATTAGTTAAAACATGTTTCAGTGCTTCATCTGTAATCATACGAAGCTCCAAGAACACCCGGAGAAGAAAACAAGCTGTAAAAATGACTTTGTTCGCCTATGCTAATAGTGAACTGCTCATAGTAAACAGACACATTGACCTGACACCGGGGGAAAGATACTGTATAGGCGAACAAAGTAAATTTTACACACAAAAGTCTTGTAGCTTTGCTAAATTCGTTGAACCACTGAAGGCACATAGACTGTTTTGACAATGTTTTGGTTCCTTGTCTTGACTTTAGCATCTCTGGACTCTTGCTGTTTTTGGAGAATGAGGGAGCGCTCAGATTACATCTAGAACATCTTCATCAAATACACATAAAGCTCTCAGACTTGGCTTATAATTTATTTTTTTACCCTTAAGCTATGGCACAGGCTGATTATTCTTTTAGACTGAAATCACAAACAGATGGTTTCACCCAGGATAAAGAAGTGAGCAACAACAAGTAAACAAAGTAACTAGATAAACACTGAGAAAAGACATTCCTTGGAATGTTGTGATTGACCAATCAGAATCAAGTATTCCAGGGAGTGTGATATGTCAGAACTGCCCACATGTATATATGTTATATACCCTATAGTTGTGGAAAACTACAGTATTGGGTCATTTGTTTATGTTACTGTAGTTGTTGTGTTATTGTAGCAACTGTAGAATCAGCACAAAACATTAATTAAAACTGTTGTTATGTTACCATAGCAAATGTGGAATAACGGCAACAGATTACTATACTTGTTGTATTACTATAACAACTGTAGTATTACCACAACAGATTAATTTCTACAGTTGTTACCATAGCAACTGTAGAATCGCCACAACAAATTAATTATTGTATATTTTGTTACCATAGCAATGTAGAATCACCACTACAGATTATTTTTTTTGGTTGTTACCATAGCAATGTAGAATCACTACAACAGATTAATTACTATGCTTGTTGTGTTACCATAGCAACTGAAGAATCACAACAACAGATGAATTACTATAGTTGTCATGTTACCATAGCAACTGAAGAATCACCACAACAGATTAATCCCTATAGTTGTCATGTTACCATAGCAACTGAAGAATCACCACAACAGATTAATCACTATAGTTGTCATGTTACCATAGCAACTGAAGAATCACCACAACAGATTAATCACTATAGTTGTCATGTTACCATAGCAACTGAAGAATCACCACAACAGATTAATTGCTGTAGTTGTTACCATAGCAACTGTAGAATCACCACAACAGATTAATCACTATAGTTGTTCTTTTACCATAGCAACTGAAGAATCACTACAACAGATTAATTACTGTAGTTGTTGTGTTACCATAGCAACTGTAGAATTACGGCAACAGATTAATTACTTTAGTTGTTGTGTTACCATAGCAACTTTAGAACCACCACAACAGATTAATCACTATAGTTGTTGTGTTACCATAGCAACTGTAGAATCACGGCAACAGATTCCTTACTATAGTTGTTGTGTTACCATAGCAACTTTAGAACCACCACAACAGATTAATCACTATAGTTGTTTTTCTATGATAGCAACTGTAGAATCACTGCAACAGATTAATTACTGTAGTTGTTGTGTTACCATAGCAACTGTAGAATTACTGCAACAGATGATTACCATAGTTGTTGTGTTACCATAGCAACTGTAGAATTACTGCAACAGATGATTACCATAGTTGTTGTGTTACCATAGCAACTTTAGAACCACCACAACAGATTAATCACTATAGTTGTTGTTTTTTACCATAGCAACTGAAGAATCAACACAACAGATGAATTCAAGTACTTTACTATGCACCCTTTAAACCCCAGAAATGTGAAATGCCTCATTAGCATGGTTCAGGGGCACTACAGTAGTGTTTACTGTAAATATAGTATTTCTATTATGTGGGAGTGGTTCTAAATGGCAAACTGTTTACTGTATGTCAGAACTTATTTAAGAAGAGGGTTCTCTATGACTGATGTGCTGTATTTATACATTTCAGGTCTGGTTCATCTGATTGGCTCTCCTCTGCTCAGGGCCTACATGCACGGCTTCTTCATGGACATCAGACTCTACCACAAGGTGCAGATCCTCTCAGACCTCCTGCGTTGTCGATCTCTGTGTGCTTTAATGCTTATAAGTATTTATATGTACTGTATATGTATTACAGTGTTTATTATAAGATTTTTGGTTTGTGCCGCTGCAGGTGAAGACCATGGTGAACCCGTTTGCATATGAGGAGTACCGTAAGGACAGGATCCGGCAGAAGATCGAGGAGTCCAGAGCTCAGAGAGTCCAGTTGAAGGTGCGTTTGTCTCCACTGACAGGAAACTTCACCAGTTTCTCTTTATCTTTATTTAAGTAGTGCTTTTACAATGTAGATTGTGTCAAAGCAGCTTAACTTTGAAGAGGAAAAGAGAATAAAAGTTATACTATTTCAGATTTGTTTCATTAAATTAGGCAGGCAGCAGTGTAGTGTGCTTAAATTAAAACTGATTAAACTCGAAATTTAATTACATTAAATTCTACTATTCTCAAACATTTAATACATTATTTATATGAAGTGAAGTGTAAATGCAAATGAAAGAAAGAGGACATTTATTAGGACTGTATGTGGAAATGAACTGGCAGATGAGGCAGCAAAACAAGCAATTTCCCTTATGCTGTGTTCACCAGATGCGGCACGCGTGAATTAATCGCACTATTCATGCATAAATAGATGCGTGACAATTGTGAGTTTACTCGCTTCATTCGCTATTAAATTCACTTGACAATAGACACGGATTTGCGTCATGGGCAGGGCATCTTTGTTGCTAAATGGCTAACATTGATTATATTGAGAGAGTAGCTGTGCTTTATGTGCTTTAGGAAGGCTGAAATACAACGTCGATTTATTCGGCACCATGTCTGAGTGCACTAGATTCATTTAGAGGTGCACCAGCTCTGAGTTTATCATCGATGGATATGATGGAGGCTTTCAGCAGTGCTTTAGACTGAGCCGAGCCCAGTTTGATGAGCTCTTGTCCGGTGTCTCCAACAACAGGCGCTACGTCAGAATCACACTCCTACCAGAGCAAGCTCCTGATTGGTTAACGTGGCGCGAATGTCCGCTGAAGTTCAGATTTTTTTCCAACTCAAGCAATTCACATGCAAAACGCTCAATCACGCCGCATCAAATCGTGTCATTCGTGCCGTCTCATTCGCACAATTGCACTGCAGAATGTCCATTCGCATCTTTGCATTGACCTAACATGTAAATCACTTGCGCTTGACGCTTCGTCTGCATCATGTGTGAACGCAGCATGAGAGTGACAGAATGTTTAATTCCTCCTGACGATCTGAAACCTACAATGAATTTGTATATAAACAAAACATGGCAAATGGAACGGGACCGCTGCATGAATAATAAACTACATGAAGTCAACCCGAAAAAATACATGAAAGTTGGGATGGGTACCGAAACTGGGTACTTTATTGGTATCAGTGCTAAATTATAACCCAAGTATCGATAAGCTCTGAGGTTAACGGTTCTGCTATCAGTACTGGAGAATTATTGCTGAATAAACATTACTTACAGTAGCATAATTTAACTGACCAACCTTTTCTAATTTGCCATGTTTGATATTCGTCTGCACAGTTGGAAATCTGACATGAGAAATGCTCGTGTTTCCAGCGAGCGTGTCAAGTACAAAATCCTTCACAGTTCTCAGCTGTGCGCGCACTCAGAGGAGGCTCGCGCTAAGCGCACACACATAGCTCGCGACACAGACTCGCGCACACACACAGCTCGTAAGCTTACGGAGTGAACCAAACGGTTTGTATTTCCCGAGTGGACACCAACAATGCCCATAGCAGCAAATGCAACAAGTTGTTTTCTTGTATAAGCGGAAACACAAGCAATCTGGCTAAGTGAAAGTCTCTTTCAAAAGTGCATTAACTGCAATGAAGAGTACTGAAACGTTTTGACTGCTTAGCTACTAACGGTAACGTTACGTCATCCACATCATTATGCCAGCAGTCAATCACCTAAATTAGTATAACATTAATAGTTAAATAAACACATTCGGTCACAATGAAAACAGTATTTTTTCTGCAGCAGCCTAAATAAATCTTAAACATTAAAAATGCTTTTACATCAGCTGTGTTTACAAATATAGCCTATGAAGAGCCTAATAATAAACTATGTTTATTAAGAAATGATTAAAAACTGCTTATTTTTACATTGCAAGATGCTCCAAAAACACACTTAACTCCCAAAACACTGTTAACTCAATTATGTGAATGTGTTAATGAAAAATCAGAAACATGATCTCATTTAACTGCATTTTGCAGCTCAAAGAGGGTATTTTCAACTGCAGGGAGCACAATAAACCAAGAAAGATCCAGACTTCTGCCAGAAAAGGCAAACATGTTGATTTTTCTCCAGAATAATGGTTAAAAGTCAATTTCCTTCAAACCATTGAACATTCTTTTACAGGGAAAAAATAGTTATTTGTTTTACAATTATTGGTTTCTTTTTATTTTACATTAAAAACTTAATAATAAAACAAAGTGTTGTTCATTCTGTTTATTTTGTTTGTTTTTTTTCGTTTTTCATAAAAAAACATACAAAAAGTACTGTATAAGATATAAGTATAAGAGAACCGCTTAAGTATCGAACCAATAAGTGGTATCGATAAAAGTAGTAAAAGCGTTAAAACCTTAACGATACCCATCCCTACATGAAAGACACTTTTCAAATGTTATTTTTGAGAGGCACGAACAGACCGTGTATACCAGATGCCCAACTGGACACTCTAGGTCGCCTCATATGTATTTATTGAATAATGATGCACTGCCAACATGTCATTACTGTCAAGCTGCTCTCGCCAAAAAACATATTTCATTAGAATGAGAACGTTTGAGTGCCATTAGACACGATTTTTATAATGAAAACACTTACATGTCAAAAAAAATACAACACAGTTACGTGTCAAATATTGAATTGAAAAGTCATATTTAGCTTTTGTGAATATTATTTATTCATTCGTTCGTTTTCTATTGGCTTAGTCCCTTTATTCATCAGGGGTCACCACAGCGGAATGAACCACCAACATATGTTTCAAGCAGTGGATGCCCTTCCAGCTGCAACCCAGTACTGGGAAACACCCATCCACACTCACATTCACACACACATACACTAGTTAATCAATTCCCCTATAGCACATGTGTTTGGACTGTGGGGGAAACCGGAGCACCCGGAGGAAACCCACACCAACATGGGGGGAACATGCAAACTCCACACAGAAACACCAACTAACCCAGCATGGACTCGAACCAGAGACCCTCTTGCTGTGAGGTGACATTGAGCCACCGTGTCACCATCATAATACATTAATTTTATCTTTTACAAAATAGTTTTTTATTCTTTTCAATCTGTGACAGTGTTGTGTGATTGAGTCTGTGTGCTTCACGTGGCAGAGATCATGAAGGGTTTGTGTTTTTTTTTTTCTCCAACAGAAGCTGCCGAAGGTCAACAAGGAGCTGGCCCTGAAGCTGATGGAGGAGGACACTGAGCTGACAAACAAGAAGAAGAAGAAGAAGACCAACGTGAGATTCTCTTTCCACAGAGAGCAGCTGGATGTGTGCTTTCCTTATCTCTCTCTCGCTCTGCTATGGTCCGTGTTTGTCTGCAGGTCGCCGGGAATCTGCTGATGGACGAGCGCTTCAAGGTGATGTTCGAGAACCCCGATTACCAGGTGGACGAGCGTAGCGAAGAGTTCAGACTGCTCAACCCCATCATCTCTACTGTGGCGGAGAGGAGGAGGAAGAGCCTGCAGGAGGAGGAGCAGGATCACGAACAGGTATACACACATACACACACACTTATACACACATATGCATACACGTACACACATAAGCATACACATACATACACGCGCATACACATATACAGATACATGCGCACATACAGACACATATACTCTATAAGCATACACACACACACACACATATATGCATACACACACATACAGACACGCAAATACGCATATACAGACACACACTCACACACACGTGTGTGTGTGTATATATGCATACACAAACATACAAACACACACACACACACATATATACATACACGCACACATATACGCCTACACACACAGACATATGTGCACACACATACGCATAAACACACATATACAAACGCATGCAAATATACACACACACAAATACACAGACATGCATACACAGACACATTCTCACATACACAAATACACAGACACACTTGTGCGCATATGCATACACGTATAGACACATACATAAATATACATGCACACACATACAGACACATATATGCATAGACACACACACAAACACATATACGCATACACACTTACATGCATACACAGACATTTATACACATACATGCGCCCACATATACGCATAAACACACATACAAGCACATGCACATATACACACACATAGGCACAAATATATACACACACAAATACACAGACATGCATACACACACACATTCTCACATACACCAACACAAATACACAGACACGCTTGTGCACACATGCATGCATACATACAGACACACACAGACATATATGCATACACATACATAAATGTACATGCACACACACACACACACATATGCATACACACACACATGTGCGCACGCACATATACGCATACACACACTTGCATGCATACACACACAGACATATATACACATACATGCGCGCACACACATATACAAAAACATGCGCATATAGACACAAATATATACACAGACATGCATACACACACAAACACACTCATACACAGACACGTTCTCACATACACAAACACACGGACACACTTGTGCACACACACATACAAACACACATAGACACATATGCATACATGCACATACAGACACACACAAATATATATGCATATGCATACACATATACACACGCACACTTATACGCATACACACACTTACAATCATACGTATAGACATACATGCACATATACACACACACATATAGACACAAATGCATACACATATACATACATACACAGACATGCATACACATACATACACCCATATATGCATACACACACATACAGACACACACACGCAGACACATATAAGACACAAATGCATACACAAGCACGCACATACACAGACACATGCACATTCTCACATACACAAACACAAATACACAGACACACTTGTGCACACACACATAAAAACACACACATACAGGCACACACACACACATATATGCATACACATACACACGCACACATACGTATAAACTTACGTGCATACACACACACACAGACATGTACACATGCGCACACACGCATATACACATAAACACACACACATATATACAAACACATGCTCACATACACACAAATGCATACACGTATACACACACAAATACACACATGCATACACAGACATATATACGCATAAACACACATGCACACACACACACTCACAAATACAGACATGTATTACCACACATACAGGCATACACAGACACATGCACATTCTCACATACACGAATACACAGACACACTTGCGCACGCGCACATATATGCATACACACACGTGCATACACATATACACACATACATGCACACATACGCAAACATGCATATGCATACACACACAAGACATATATACACATACATGCGCACACACACACACATATACGCATAAACACACACATATACAAACACATGCACATATAGACACAAATGCATACACACGCACAAATACACAGACATGCACAAATACGCATACACACTCAAGACACATACACGCATATACACACACATATAGACACAAATGCATACACGTATACACACAGACATGCATACACACACAAGCACGCACACTTACACAGACATACATACATGCACACAGACACCCATACAAACACACTCGTGCACTCACACACATAAACATACACATACATTCTCATACACACATACGCAGACATACTGACAGAAGCATTCTCACACACTGACACTGAAGCACACATGTCACTATACTGACACACAGGCATTTGTAGCTCCGCCCTGTTCTGAAAAAGAGCACAATCTCATTTGCATTTAAAGCGACAGTCACCAAAATGCCACAATTAGGATCAAAGCCTAAAAGGGTCAGTTTCAGAGAGTTATGACACATTATCTGTGTGGTATTTTGAGCTGAAACGTCATGTTATGAGAGTGTGCAGTGATGAGTGGTGTAGATGAGCTGGTGTTTGTTTGTGTGTGTGCGTTTTAGGCTGAGGAGGAGCTGGAGCCGGAGGGCCGCGGCAGCTCAGAGGACGACAGCTCAGATGAGGATGATAAAGGCTGGGTTCAGGAGGTGCGCGAGCAGCGGCGTCTCCTGCGCATGGAGGAGCGAGAGCGCAGCTTCATCCAGAGGCAGGAGAGACGCCAGCAGGACCGAAACACCCACCTGCAGAGCTCAGATCCACACACACAGCAGAGCCACGGTGCGCAGCAGCCCCGCTTCTACCAGATCAAGAGCGGAGAGGAGTTTCGCAGCTTCAGCGACGTCTCCCACAAGCAGAAGACGCACAAGTAGGTCAACACTCCAGCAGAAAAACACTAGGGCTGTCCGAAATCGCCTACTACTCGAGTATGTACTACAGTTGCAATCAGAATTATTAAACCCCCTATTAATTTTTTTTTCTTTTTTAAATATTTTCCAAATGATGTTTAACAGAGCAATGAAATTTTCACAGTATGTCTGATAATATTTTTTCTTCTGGAGAAAGTCTTATTTGTTTTATTTCGGCTAGAATAAAAGCAGTTTTTAAATTTTTTAAAAACCATTTTAAGGTTTTTGTTTTGGATCGTCTACAGAACAAACCACCGTTATACAATAACTTGCCTAATTACCCTAACCTGCCTAGTTAACCTAATTAACCTAGTTAAGCCTTTAAATGTCACTTTAAGCTGTATAGAAGTGTCTTGAAAAATATCTAGTCAAATATTATTTACTGTCATCATGACAAAGATAATTATTAGAGATGAGTTATTAAAACTATTATGATTAGAAATGTGCTGAACAAATCTTCTCTCTGTTAAACAGAAATTGGGGAACAAAATAAACAGGGGGGCTAATAATTCTGATTGCAACTGTATATCTGAATTTGAATGTACTACACGAGCGTTAGAAAAGTGTGCACTATATAGTGTGAATGTGATTAGTATTAATGGAATTGGGAGGTCCTACACCCGCCATTTGTCATTATCACATGACCATGGAGCGAAAGTTGTGTTGCTTCACTCATATTCATGAATTCTCTCGTGTTGCATTATGGGATCCGTTGGATGCACACTTCAGAATCTCACCGAAAGTAGTAGGTCATCCGCAGGGTGTGGATTAGAGAGGGGTTTGGGGGAGTCTGACCCCCCTAATTAACACTTGATCCCCCCCTGAAGGACATCAAAACAAGATGTATGTGGGTGTCTACCCTTTAATAGTTAAGAATAAGTTTGCTCTGATCTGTATCTTAAATAATGTATATAGTTTACATAATAGATGACTTCGATATACAGTTGACCACCCCTGTAATGGTTCATACCATTGTGAATGCATGTTTGCGCCAAAAATATTAACTCCTCAGTTTGAAACCGGCAAATCTAGAGCACCGACAGACAGACAGACAAAACATGTTTCTTTAAAAAAGGCGTTTGTAGGTTCGTCTGTGAAACTAGACGCGTAATTTGCATTTTATTATACACTGACTTGCACATGGAAGTTAAACAATACAAATAAAAAATACGTGCAGTCTTTCATGGTCAGCCATTAATAGGTGCAGGAAAGCAAACCTGTCACCGTTTATTTAATATCACAAATGTCATTGAGCACCACTCAGTATCCCTGAAAACACTCAAAACATAATAACAAGTTTCATTACTAAATTAGGTGTCATTGAATTAAATATATAAATTTGGTTCACTGAGGCGTATTACCGAACATAATCGAAAAACTTGACACGCCTCATCGCCAATGTATAATTCACACCCTGATCATCCGGCTACTTCTTGCACTACTATGAATTCAGATATACTACTCGCCTTTAATACTGTTTTAAGCGTACTATATAGTATGGAAGTATGATTTTGGATGCAGCTTTAGGATTCATTGGTGTTGTCTGGATACTGGAGTGTTGGTACCAATCGGTACTAAGCATAACCGATTTCAAGGTTTACCACAAAACAATTGCTGCTCTGTTTATGCTTTGTCTGTGCGCGCCAGAAGTTCCGGTCAGAGGTCTGCATGGGACTTTTTTTTTTATAGTCCCGCTCCCGCAAGGTTTTATTCCGCACCGGACCGCTCCCACCGTATATTCAGTCTTTGTTCACCCGCTGCCTGCTTAGAATTATTTTCTACCCGAACATTCCTGCTAAATTTAGATCTGGTTTCCAAAATCTCATGTTTAAATTGGGTACTACCAAAAGAGAGAGATAACAGATAAGCTATAGGTTGTGCAAGGATTGTAAGCTACATGGCAGTTTTGTTTGCCCCTTTGTGATAAGACATCAGTGCCACCTTAAACCTGAGCTTCCAGTCTTGTGACTTCTAAAGGGTAAAACTTTGAGGTATTATCACATTGCATAAAGGGTCATTTTTTTCATTTTAGCGTCTATGATGGCCATACACCCAAAGCGCTTCACAATCATGAGGGGGGTCTCTCCACACCACCACCTGTGTGCAGCTCCACTTGGATGATGTGACAGCAGCCACAGGACAATGGCGCCAGTGCGCTCACCAACACCAGCTACTGGTGGAGTGGAGAGACAGTGATAGAGCCAATTCAGTGGATGGGGATGATTAGGAGGCCATGATTGTTAAAGGCCAAGTGGGAATTGGGCCAGGACACCAGGGCTACACCCCTACTCTTTACAAGAAGTACCATGGGATTTTTAATGACCATAAAAAGACTCCTGTACATTTCCTGAGAGTAAACTGACCGTTTTCTAATGCAAGCTGAACGTCCTTTGAGGACAGCACATCTTCACTTTGCTTTAACATGTTGGTGAAGCCCGCTTTGAGGACCGTTATGCAGATGATGCGCGCACATAGGCGAATAAAAAGCATGTGCACAAAGCACTGGTCATGTGTAACATGGCTCTGGCTGTACCGGTGCTCAATGAGAATGAGGAAATCACAGATATGCTCTTTCGAAATTATGTCGGGACTTGGGAACAGTATATTGTTAGACCACCCACTCCCATTCAAATTACACCAGAGTTACCGACTTCTACCACATTTTATTCGGAAATGTATTCGCGCCACAAGAAATCTGTCCAAGTCCCGCGGCTCCCGTGATACAGCCATGAGAATGCAGACCTCTAGATCCTTAGGGTTAAGAGAAAACAAATACTGCCCTCAGCTGGTGTGGAAACGCACATCCTCTTAGGGATCAATGGAGTGGCTTGCCCACCATATCAGGAGTGACGTGCTCCTGTATTCCAGGCGCACCTAGTTGAATACATCTCATCTTTCCAGAATGCTGCACCGCGAATCACGTGGCAAGAACTGACCGATCAGCTTCAGAATTTGCATGGAATGCACACATTTCGGTAGACTCATTACCTCAGACAAACACAGAACACCCAAACACTGCATGCTTCTAACTTTCTCCATAAATAAAACTTGTATCAGAGCTGCAGCAATGGTTTGTTAGTTTGTCATCCTCTGAGAAAATGGTTGCCTAGCAGTGACAGACACCATGGGATGTGCAAAGCGTGTTGAAAGCGGTGAACGAAGTGATGCGCTCGCGCTTTCAAAGCACTTCTAGACTCGATATGTGAAGGCCTCCTATGCAGTCACAGAACGCAGCTCCTGTTTTAGTCGGCTTTTGTCCTTTTGGTGTGTTCATGCACAGCGTTTGGTCCAGATGCAGTCCAACACGAGGCGAGATAATACTTGGGTTTCGTTTTTTAATTAGTTGCTTTGCATCTACTTGGTGTGTCCCGGCCCTAAGACTGTCGTGACCATTATAATTTAAAAAAATTCTTTAAACACAACCATATAAATATAATTAATGTAATACGGCAAACCTTTAACCAGCGAACTTGGAAAAACAAGGTTAAAAGTAGCCCAATTCCTGCAGACATTAACCCAGTACACTTTGTGTTATGTTTTGGAGGCAGTCTGTGAACCTGATCGCCTCGACTTGAGTTTGAAATCATTTTTAATGTGTGAAAAGGACTGATGTTAATATCGTGCTCAATGTGCAGTGAGATTAATAAGATCTGGATAAGTGCTGAGTAGCGCTGCTGTCTGTCCTGACCTTGTCAGACTCTCGGTGTGTGGTTTATTGATAGGTAACACATGTTGACTCCGGGCCACATATAAATGAGCCAAATATAGTGAGCATGTCTTCCTGAAGCTCCTAAAGTGCAGGACAATTGCCCTCTCACTCGAGCTTTACATGGTTAAACATTTACACTTTCTTCCAGCAGGGTTTTCCCGTGGTAAAGTCAATGTGAAATTGAGTATTTGTGACTTTGGTTGCTGCAACCTTTATTCCAGCATGATTAAAGATAAATTGAAAGATTACTAATATAATGGGTTTCTTGTCCTCAGTGGATTATTTGTTCACCTTAAGACTAACATGCGCTTGAGAAATAAACGTTGTACATTTTGATTTCAAGCAGACTGTCAATGGGACGCTTTCTAAAGCATTCACAGCAGCATTATACTTTACATTAATATGCATAAAAGCAAGCTTGTTATTGCACTGTCCTGCTTTTACTGTTTGTAGAAGGCAATGATGAAGGGAACTCTCTTAATAAATCAAGTACAATTACATTTATCAGTTCATTTCATCTGATATTTTTTTATTTAATATATTTATTTTTGCCATGAAGATAACGCCAATAAAGCTGACATGGCAGTAAATAAAAACACACTACAATACATTATGCATAAAGATCATATTTAATGAGCCACAAAAGCCCTGATGTGTATTTCTGTCTTTCAGGGCATCTTTAGAGGAGCGTCTGCAGCGTCTGGAGAAATCAAACACACTGAGCCTCAACGACACCGCAGTGGGCAGCAAACAGCTCACGTTCACACTCAAGAAGGTACGTTTGATGAGCACAGACAATCCCAGCAGCCACTTGTGCAGTTCGGTTATGATCTTATCGATTGGACTCATTTTGAGATCACTGACGGAGTTACTTTTAACAGTAACGAGTAATCAAATTACGAAAGTACATTTTCCTTAAACCCTAAATGTAAATTTTAAAATCAATAAAAGGGGCCCTTAAAGCGGACCTATTATGCAGAAGTCACTTTTATGGCTCGTTTCCACTGACTGGTACGGGTCGGTACAGGCAGTGTTGGGGAGTAACGGAATACATGTACCGGCGGTACGTATTTAGAATACTATTCATGAGTAACTGTATTCCGTTACAGTTACTATTTTTAAACAGGGTATTTAGAATACAGTTACTTTTCTAATACCATTGGAATACTTAGGGCGATGCGTGTCTGGCCCATAATAATATTACTAAATTGCCGCCGAAACCATAGAAACAGAAGCTACACTCCCGACTGCAATCACCAGCGTTAACTCAGTGAGACTCACGCAAATGACCCTGTTCTCACGCTCTCACGCCACACCTCCATTTTCTCACGCAGCAAAAAGGACGATCGCAAACACCGAACAACCGGACAACAACCATGATTTTCAAATAAACTGCTTTTTTTTGCCGTCATTGTTCGTGAATTCGCTGCTTGATGTTTCGTTTGCGCTTTCAGAGGTTTCATTTACACTTCTTAAATTTACGTTCGCTTTTCTGACACAAATGTGGGCGGGACACCTTAGCCAAAGTTGGCAGCCCTGGTTAACTTGAGTGTACAAATATGAAGGATTCAGACCAGGAGCTCGAGGGGTTGGAGCCGCAACCGAAGCAACTTTCTAGCAGCAGTAAAGGAAAAAATGCATTCACGTCTTGAAGTTCAAGCATTTTTTCTCTTTAAAGAATGAGAGGGGTGAGCGAAACCTGACAGTGCAGTGCAATCTCTTTTTCTGTGCAGACTGTGAAATACAAAGGGTGAGCAAAATGCATATTATATACATATACTGTATATTACAGACAGTAATGCTGTCTATGTTCAAGCACTTTTTATCTTTATTATAGAAACAGAAATTGAATTTGTTGACACTTTGATAAATAAACATTATTTAATAAACATAATTATATTGTTTTATTTATTTATCAGTCAATAATGGGCATTAGAGGCCCTCTGTTTTCCTGCAGAAATTGCTACCAACGCGTAGTGTGACATTTAATAGAGCCAATTTAATAGGCTGTTTTTAAGGGCAAGGGCAAGTTTTTAAGGGCAAGTATTCCAAGTATTTAGAATACAGTACCAAGATTAAGTAAAGTAACGGAATACGTTACAAAATACATTTTAAAGCAGGTATTCTGTATTCTGTAACTAAATACATTTACAAAGTATTCTCCCCAACACTGGGTACGGGTCACCTTTATCAGGCTTGCGTTTCCACTGCTACCCAATGGTACTCTTTTGGTGGGTGTGGTGTACGACAGAAAGTTGCAGTCGACGTCATTTTCGCTGGAGAAAATGTCTAAAGTAAAGCTGTACGGGTCGCTCACATATCATATGAGGAGCACTTCTCACAACACAGATGCTTTACACACATAAATACTTGTGTATAAATGTTTATTACTAACTTTTCTATGAACATGAGTTGATTATAACTGCAGTTCAATGACAGTGTGAAATAGCCTACTGTAACGTCTGCAATTATATAAAATAAATAAATAAATGAACATATATGAGCACATACAGACTCTTACAGTCTCCGATATGTTACCACTTACAGAAAAACTACACACAGCAGACATTTAGTCCTTATTTAGGTTCAAAACAAAAGGAAATAGAGCCCACAGTCAGCAAACCTCTCATGATTAAATGTGTGTGTAATCTTCAGCAGCACGTGTAGCCTCTTGTTAGAGAGTAATTTCATCATTCTGAGTTCATAATAGTCCAAAAGGTGATAATAATAGTTAAACATGGCAGTTTGTTCATGTTTGCTGTAATAATAATGTGCTCTTTTTTTCCGGCTTCTCCTTTTGTTTTTTGGCGCGTCACTCTCACTTTCGCGCGTTTGTCAGTTTCTGACAGGATCAGGTTTCAAAAGCACGTCAATAATCAAGCGCACATTATTATCATCAGCTCAAGAAGTTTGTTATTTCAAATATAGACGCACAAGCAAGAAAGCCAAACCGCTCACGCTTCAGACTGGCTCGTAAAAAACTACGGGGCACAGGGTAAAATCTGCTCTTCTTTTTGGCTTTGTGGCTGTTCATCAAGACGATGGCAAGGTTCATTCGAGCCCAGGTCGAACAGGGCTCGTTATTATATGGTATTATATGTATTTATAGTCTCTCGGCTGTGTATGAAAACATGGCGGCTTCTTTGTTTTCATTCGTATCTCTGTAAACTAATAGCGTTCAGCTGCGCATCTAGCTTCGCCTTTTGGTACCCTTTCTCATGTTTGGTACCCTTTCGAAAGGCTGCCGAAAAAGGGGTACAGTGCGGTTCGGTTCGGTACGCCTTTTGACAGTGGAAATGGTCATTTATAAGGGGTTTAAACACAGTTGTGTGGCAGCTAGGGATGGGTATCGTTAAGGTTTTAACGGTATTACTACTTTTATCGATACAACTTATCGGTTCGGTACTTTAGCGGTTCTCTCATTGGTACTTTTTGTAAGTTTTTTTTTTTTTTCATTAAAAAAAATAAATAAATAAATTGAACAGAATGAACAACACTTTGTTTTATTATTAAGTTTTTAATGTAAAATAAAAAGAAACCAATAATTGTAAAACAAATAACTATTTTTTCCTGTAAAAGAATGTTCAATGGTTTGAAGGAAAATGACTTTTAACCATTCTTCTGGAGAAAAATCAACATGTTTGCCTTTTCTGGCAGAAGTCTGGATCTTTCTTGGTTTATTGTGCTGCCTGCAGTTGAAAATACCCTCTTTGAGCTGCAAAATGCAGTTAAATGAGATCATGTTTCTGATTTTTCATTAACACATTCACATAACTGAGTTAACAGTGTTTTGGGAGTTATCTGTGTTTTTGGAGCATCTTGCATTGTAAAAATAAGCAGTTTTTAATCATTTCTTAATAAGCATAGTTTATTATTAGGCTCTTCATAGGCTATATTTGTAAATACAGCTGATGTAAAAGCATTTTTAATGTTTAACATTTATTTAGGCTGCTGCAGAAAAAAATACTGTTTTCATTACGACCGAATGTGTTTATTTAACTATTAATATTATACTAATTTAGGTGATTGACTGCTGGCATAACAGTGTGGATGACGTAACGTCACCGTTAGTAGTTAAGCAGTCAAAACGTTTCATTACTCTTCATTGCAGTTAATGCACTTTTGAAAGAGACTTTCACTTAGCCAGATTGCTTGCGTTTTCGCTTATACAAGAAAACAACTCGTTGCGTTTGCTCCAATGGGAATTGTCTCTGTCCACTCCGGAAATACAACCCGTTTGGTTCACTCCGTAAGCTTAACCTCAACAGCCGAACCTCACGCCTGCTCTCTAAAATAGCATCTGACAAGTGTCTTTTCATATATTTTCAGGTTATAAGCACATGAAACGTTCACATATCTTTTGTGGGTTGGTTATTTGAGATGTAGAACGCAGGGAAAGCGTGTGGACAGAGAGACACTGCAGCGCTGGTGAGGATTGTGGGTGTTTACAGGGGTTTGACGGATAAATATGAATTCGTAGCTAAACTATAAGCAAGGCCAAACAGCATTTCCCATTGTTTACATCCTTCTTTACGTCCTTGCTACAGCATACCGTTAACGCTAGAGAAACTGTGCATGTCATAGATCAATTTGAACAAATAAAAACACTCACAGGTTGTGGCTCACAATCCACAGCTTCTGCTTGTTGGAGCTGCTCCTTCTCTGAGGAGTCTGAATCCAGCACTGAACTGGGAGAGATTCTGGAAGCTGTCCTTTGTCAAATGCTAGAGCTATATCTTTATTAAAATTCTCTGGAGCATAATTAAATTAAGCTGGAAGCACTTCTCTCTTTGTGTCGTGTCCTTTGGAAGCCCAAATACAGAAACAGAAGACGCTCTGTGGAAATAACAGCGTTTGGACGCCATTTTAGTTTTCTCTGCTATAACATTACAGCGCCCCTGGCCACGACCCTCCACTGTGCATGGTGAATGCGCGTAACCTGAAGGGTTTATGACATCATTAACCCGGATGTATTTTTTGTAGTCCCCAAACTTCGTTCGCTGTAAAAGCCAATGCCTCCTGTTGCATTGAACTTTGAGCGCATTACATTCAGAGACGTTGTTTATGTTCACACAGCTACATTACACATCAACTAAAGTTTAAAATGTCATATCGCAGTGGACCACCTCTATAAGAGCTGCTGTGCTTGTTTTATCTTCACGCCTCTGCTTTAATGAAGATTGTGACGTCCTCAGAGCGCCTCAGATTTCCACATTTGTGCTCAGATTTCTGCTGACCCGCATGGACTCTGAAGAAAGGCTTTGTGTCCTTTGACCGTTTGTGCAACTCTTTCATTCCCACACTCCTCGTTCTCTGAACTCTCTCTCTGCTGGATTTATGTATGGAAATATTTTGCTAACTTGAAAGATTGAGTGCTCCTGATAAGATTTTCCAAGGATCAATGCTTGTGAAGCAGGACGTCCTTCGCAATAAAGACTCACATGCTGTTTTTAAAGGGGCAGTTCACACAGAAATTAACTTTTATTCAGTAATCTTATGGGTTTCTTCTGTTGAACACAAAAGATATTTTGAAGAATGTTTTAAAAAAGCAGCCATTGTATTTTTCTGTTCAATTTATGTTTATTTCTCTAGCTCTTTTACAATGTCGATTGTGTCAAAGCAGCTTAACGTAGAAGTTCTAGTAGACTGAAAGGGTGTCAGTCCAGTTTTCAGAGTTTAAGTTCAGTTCAGTGTGGTTTATTTTTCACTGCTGAGAGTCCGAACACTGAAGAGCGAATCCATTGATGTGCAGCTCCACAAGTCCCTCAACAAGCAAGCCAGTGGCGACATTGGAGGAACAAACTTCACCAATTGACCAAAGTGAAGGAAAAAACCTGGAGGTAAACCAGGCTCAGTCGGGCACGACCATTTCTCCTCTGGCCAAGCTTCTTGTGCGGAGCTGCAGTCTAGGCGGCGGAGGCTGGAGAACGCTGGACGTCCATCATGGAGAAGCTGCTGGTGTGAGTAGGTCACCGACATTGAAGAAATTCTATAGTAGTCAATGGCTGTTTTTTCGCAGCATTCTTCAAGTTATCTTCATTTGTGTTTATCAGAAGAAACTCAAACAGGATTGAAACAAATGGAGGATGAGCAAATGATGACAGAATTGTCATGTTTGGGTGAACTGTCCCTTTAAGTAACTTTATATAACAGATTTTTAATGTTTTGGGACTTGATGGGAGTAACGGCACCATAAATAAACGGCGTTACTGATGGTGATACTTCACTCAGTAGCAAGTAATCAAATGAGTTACTGTTTCCCCCGTTATAACGTCGTTACTGACAATAATATGCACGTTACAATAACTGAGAACACTGAAGTGTCTCTAATTTAGGAGTAAACTATCTTAGTAATGTCTCTAATTTAGGAGTAAAGTCTTTGTCCCACATCAGCAATATGATTATTTAATTTAGTAATGATTCTTGTGCTAAATAGGCCTGAGAGAGTTTATTATCTTTATGCTAAATGACATTTTGTCTTTTGTAAATCAGTCAGATGTATTAAGCGTCTCTCTCTCTCAGCCAGCCATAGGACCTCTCTTTCTCTCGGGTGTGTGTGTGTGTGTGTGTGTGTTCGGGCTGGGGCAGGACACATACAGTAACAAACCAGTGATGATGACTGGTGTGTCTGTGAACATAGTGTTGCTGAGAACGTGATGATTGGCTTAGATGGGGTACATTTCCATCGTTTGCCAATCAGAGGCAGAGTAGGGCGGGTGTTTACACACATGCGCACGCACAGTCAGTCACACACACACACACACACACACACACACACCAATGACCAGGAGTCAGAATGATGGCAAATCCAACAAGCTCAAAGGTAGCATTTGTAAACTGGATAAGCACTACTTTTCCCTCAATTATATGGGGAGGCAGGATGGATCCATGCTGCTTATGTTGATAACACCAAACTCTGAGCCGACCATGCGAATGTGGCAGCAGAACTGGAGACTCATCAGACCAGGCAACGTTTCTCCAATCTTCTATTGTCCAGTTTTGGTGAGCCTGTGTGAATTGTAGCCTCAGTTTCCTGTTCTTAGCTGACAGGAGTGGCACCCGGTGTGGTCTTCTGCTGCTGTAGCCCATCCGCCTCAAGGTTGGACGTGTTGTGTGTTCAGAGATGCTCTTCTGCAGACCTCGGTTGTAACGAGTGCTTATTTGAGTTACTGTTGCCTTTCTATCAGCTGGAACCAGTCTGGCCATTCTCCTCTGACATCAACAAGGCATTTGCGCCCACAGAACTGCCGCTCACTGGATATTTCCTCTTTGTCGGACCATTCTCTGTAAACCCTAGAGATGGTTGTGCGTGATAGTCCCAGTAGATCAGCAGTTTCTGAAATACTCAGACCAGCCCGTCTGGCACCAACAACCATGGCACATTCAAAGTCACTTAAATCCCCTTTCTTCCCCATTCTGATGCTCAGATTGAACTGCAGCAGATCATCTTGACCATGTTTACATGCCTAAATGCATTGAGCTGCAGCCATGTGATTGGCTGATTAGACATTTGCGTTAACAAGCATTTGGACAGGTGTACCTAATAAAGTGGCCGGTGTGTTTATACATGCGTGCATACAGCATTAATGAAAAAGACTAAAAGAAAGAGGGGGGGGATAATTAAAAAGGGGGGATTTTGGATATATGAATACAATACATAATAATTATGAACATTTGTATTTTGTACACATTGCCATGCTTCATGAGATCTTTCACACCACTTGGCTATCATTGGTCAGTCTCCAGATATTCAAAAAAGGCCTTCAGATCTTTGAGAATCTCTTTGGTTCACCTGCAATCTCATATCTAATGGTGTCCATGTGTAATGCATTACAGAACTCTGTAAGCCATGTCTCTAATTTAGGAGTAAAGTCTTTGTCCCACATCAGCAATATGATTATTTAATTTAGTAATGATTCTTGTGCTAAATAGGCCCGAGAGAGTTTATTATCTTTATGCTAAATGACATTGTGTCTTCTGTAAATCAGTCAGATGTATTGAGCGTCTTATTCCTGCTTGAGAAAGACAGCGAGCAGATTAGATTCCAGTTGAGTGAGTTTTGTCCTGCGGCTCTTATATTCTCAGAAAAGTGTCCTGTTAGTGGGAAAGAGTCACTATTTTTAAAGCGGATGAGCTATTTTTGTGCTGCTGAACAGTGTTTCATGTGTCACTGCTATTTTTAGTTGTGTGAAACATTGCGTAAAGCATACTCCAAAACACAAAAGCTCCCTTTGTGGAGCATATTCAGCATCACTACACTGAAATAAATGATCGATTTGGCTTTTACCCGGTACCAAAATACATGACCACATCACAGGCTGATTTATACTTCTGCGTCCAGCGCACGCGTATGCTACGGCGCAGCATATACATGGATGCATAGCACCTCTCAAAAAATGTAACGCGTAGCGCAAGCTCTGTGATTGGTCGGTTTGGCAGCGGTGACGAGTGTGGGCGGAGGTGAGAGTCGAATGCAGCGAGTGTTTACAAGTGTGGAGTCCCGTGAAGGAGCTCCGGATGGAGACTGTTGTTTTGTGTTTACCTTATGATTAAAGTTGTTGCACGTCCGCCGGTTCCCGCCTCAAAATGAGCGAATTTGAGCCACTTGTACATTAAGGAAGTGTTCAGAAAAAACAAAACACCAGCGACGGAACTCGACACAGAGAAACATAAACACCTACTGCCGGCTAGTGTTTCGGAAGTGTATTGCAGAGAAACAGAAACAGCGCGCACAAGTATAAATGTCTTGCCGATCACTTGACGCAGAAGTATAAACCAGGCTCTTTGCACTGGTTTCCTGTGCACTATCATGTCACTTTTAAACTTCCTCTCTTAGTTTTTAATCACTAAATGGCCTGGCATCTTCTTATCTGTCAGACCTGTTGACTGAACATCAGCCTGGTCGGTCTCTTCGGTCATCAAACCAGAGATTATTATGCATCCCTAAGTCGAGGCTGAAATGCAGGGGTGACCGTGCTTTCGCAGTCGCTGGTCTCTCTGTATTAGATCTGTCGATTAGTTTCGATGTCAATTATTCCTGTACTATTATTTTCTTCTTTTTATTGGTATTGTACTGTTTTTGTTAGATATCTTATAAATGTTAAATAAAACAAAACTGAGTGCCAAAATCTTGATGATTCTGTGGGTCTCGTCTGTCAAATCTGAGCTTTATTTTGTTTTCTCTATTGGATTCGGATCAGGTGACTGGCTGTGCCATTCTACAGCTTGATTTTCTTTCTCTGAAAGCATCCGAGAGTCTCCTTGGCTGTGTTTTGGATCATTGTCTTGCTGAAATGTCCACCCTGGGTTCATCTTCATCTACTAATGTAGATGTTGGACTGAAGCAGCTGATATTCATTTACACTGAGGAAGGGCAGAGGGATGCTGAAGAACTACTGAGAGATTTCAGCTGCTGTCTGGGCCTTCACTGCCTTTCTTCATGTGCTTTTTTTGAGTGTATTAAGTGTATTATACTATAGTGTATTATAACGTCGCAATTAGAAATGATCAATTATGTGAAGTAGTTGTAAATAATTGTAATTGAGTAGGTTTTGTCAGAAATTGTACTTTATTTAATTCTTTATTTATTTATTGGTTTATTTGGCAGGGACAGTGAAACATTAAGGCTCAATTCCAATTCTATTTTTGTACCCCTTCCCCTTTGCCCTTAAAACGAATGTGAAGGGCTTCAAAATGTACCCCTAAGAATTGGGACAGCACTACAGCACCTGCACACGTCATCAGATGTCATCACGATCTCTTGCTTCATATGAGATCAGACGATGGCGACTGCTGTAGTTATTCCAGTTGTGTTATTGTTTGGTGTTTATCTTCAGGAAATCACTGAAGGCATATATTATGTTATCATGACCATCTAATGTGGTAATAAGATCATGACTATACTGTGTATTTACACAGTGGCCATATTCATCTGTGTAAACATTATAGCAGACACTGTAAAAAGCTCATCCTCAGACACTAGACTTTTCTGACAGGGTGTTCGAGTGTCAGAATGTTGTGGGACTGCTGTGCAGAAGTTATTATTAGGGATTATAGATCGCCAAATTGAGCGGTTTTTATTTTAGCGTTTTTTTTTTATAAAAGCATGACGGTAAAACATGCTCGTGGTTATGAATGTATTAAAACATGTGCTTGTTTGTTGTAATAATTCATAATAATGACATAAAATAGTAATTTGTGGATCTCCTTACCTCCGGGTGCTGCTATCCTGCCGTTGTGGCTGGTGTATTCTGGGAAATTTTCTTACCCCTTGGTTTCGAGTGTGCTCCTGAAAAATCTTTGTTCGAAGGGGTTTCTACCCCTTCCCCTTAGCCCTACGCCTTCAAGCTAAAGAGAATTGGGACACCTCTATCCCTTCATGTGAACGCGCAAAACGAGGGGTAGAGGTAAGGGGGAGAGTTGGGATTTGGCCTAAGTAACATTGCTGTAAATGCACCAGAATTAGCCATTTTTCGTCCATTTTAAAGTTATCTTCCTAAAAAAAATACAAGAATTAAACGATAAACAAAGAGAGCAGTGTTTGTGTATCTGTGTTTGCACTCGCTGAACAGTGGTGAACCGATGACCTTTACAGCCAATCACAGTCATTTTTGATGAGCACATGAACACAGGCTATTAAAATTGTGCTCAAATGTTTGTGGAAAATGTACTTTTTAAAATGTCTCAGTACTGATTGATATCTAACAACACTACTTTCCACCATTCTACCGTTGGAAATGAGATGCGGATGATTGCTGTCGATTGATTTTGTTTTGTGCATTTTGTGTGTGTCGAGCAGACGGAGAAGCAGCGTTTCCAGCAGCAGGCCGAGCGAGACCACCACGAGGAGAGGAGGAGGATCAGACGCTCCGCTGGACACTTACACTCAAACAGAGGAAGAGGACGAGGCGGTGGAAGAGGAAGAGGCGGTGGAAGAGGACGAGGCGGAGGAAGAGGACGAGGTGGAGGAAGAGGAAGGAGACCGTTTTAACCTGACAAACAGGACTTTAAGAAAAAGGTCGGATCACAGACATCTGCAGGAAGAACTTTTACATTGAAGAGACTGTTGTGAATGTTCTATCACAGATGGAGGGTGTGTGAGCGTGTGTGTTTTTATATCACAGTTGGGACTTGAATGCACACAGACTCATGGGGACTTCCAAAATCGAGGTCTTCATGGTTAAATCATACAGCTTATACAGTAAATCACACAGAATTAAACAGACTGAAAAAAGATTGATTTGATTTACTCAGTGTTTTTTAAGGTAAGTGCTTGTAAACGATTGGCACAGGCTGAATTTAAACAAACAGATGAAGCTAAACATTACTACATTTAATCAAATTCAGCCCATATAAACTGCATACAAGCACTTCCCTTAAAAAATACTGAGTAAATCAAATGAATCCTCTTTTTTCAGTGTGTTTTGTAAATGTGAAAGTGCAGATTGTTTCCTGTGAGGGTCGGGTTTAGTTTGTTTGCATAGTAGAAACGTCATAGCGTCTATGAGAGTCTTTACTGTGATATAGGAATGAGTGTGTGTGTGTGTGTGTGTGTGTGTGTGTGTGTGTGTGTGTGTGTGTGTGTGTGTGTGTGTGTGTGTGTGTGTGTGTGTGTGTGTGTGTGTGTGTGTGTGTGTGTGTGTGTGTGTGTGTTTGCGTGTGTGTGTGTGTGTGTTTGCGTGCACCAGACTTCCCTATTTTCCACAACATCTCTCCGTACAGTCTAAACACAACCCTGTGTTTGGTGAAGAATCATAAAACATCTTTTTTTATCAACGTCTGCTCTCTTCTGGTCTTTGACATTCACAGAAAATGAGTCCTCGCTCAACATTACTGATGCTGTGCATTTTAGTGCGTCAATTCAATCCATCTTTATTTCTATAGCGCTTTTACAATGTCTATTCATACCTGTCAACATTGGGATGTGAAAATAAGGGATATGCCCACCATAATAAGGGTTTACCCTGACCCCCCCTTTAAAAAAATCCCCAAATTACTACATATGTTGATTTGGAGCCGTTTCATTGTAAATTACAAGTCAATTTGTCAGTAATATGTTTTATTATTATTATTATTTACAAAAGAAAAAATAAATGGTGTACATTAGCAGCAAATACATTAGCAAACAGTTAATAGCTTTTATAATGAAATAGAATCAAGTTATCAAATCTCTTTAACCTTTTCTTCACTGTATAACTTACACATTCTGATTAAAGAGCAATAATTGAATCTCTTATTTATTTAGATTTTTTTTTGGTTGATTACATTAAATAACAGTGTCACTTTAAAAATGCAACCATCTAACGTCATTCCATTGCCTTCCTAACTTTTTAGGCAAGGCAAGTTTATTTATATAGCACATTTCATACACGGTGGCAATTCAAAGTGCTTTACATAAACAGGAATAAAAGAGACAAGTGTAAGAAAAAATAAAAACAGATAAAAATGTGTTAAAACAGGAATGAAAAAGAAGAGAAAAACATAATAGTGCGATCTGTTGGACGTAGCACAGTGCTCATTCAGTAAAGGCACAGCTAAACAGATGTGTGTTCAGTCTGGATGTGAATGTGCCTAATGTTGGAGCACATCTGATCATTTCTGGAAGCTGATTCCAGCAGCAGGGGGCGCTGTTAGTAGCTGAAAGCCGCTTCACCCTGCTTTGACTGAACTCTTGGAATTTCTAGTTTATATGATCCTAGAGATCTGAGTGTTCTTCTAGGTTTGTATTCAGTGAGCATATCTGTAATGTATTGAGGTCCTAGGCCATTTAGTGATTTATAGACAAGTAATAATACTTTAAAATCTATTCTGAATGTAACTGGGAGCCAGTGTAGAGACCTGAGGACAGGTGTGATGTGCTCTGATTTCCTGGTTCTGGTCAATTTTATGCTCATTAGGACAAACTTAGGTGTGTTTGAAAAAAAAAAAACCCACCAAGATCGACATCTTTAGATATTATTATTATTAATTATGTGTATATGTCTGTATTAAACATGCACCCAAAACCCAGCCTCCGCTTCAAATCGCGTGTACAGAATCCGTTTGGGAAACAGCGTCTGTTTATCACTATGGAGCGCGTCAGCTGACAGTCACGCACCGCTATAGGACTGTTTTGAGGATTGCATATGAAGGCGAAGACGGCACCTGGAATAAAAGGAAAGGGAATCCCGCCGTTTTTATATTTATTTCAAAGTGATTTCATGCCTAAACAAAGCGAAAGCACAGAACAGACTCATATTTAAGAGCATATGGCGGCCCCTTGTGGTTCGGCGGTATGGGTTGCGTATAGGGAGGATTGGCTCTTTAATGTTTATTGCCACCCTTCAGAGAAAGACTGAAAATACGGGAGAATACCTTTACGGGATTATAGCGAGATAGAACTGTAAAATACAGGAGAATCCCGGGAAACGCGGGAGGGTTGACGGGTATGTGTAGATTGTGTCAAAGCAGCTTAACATAGAAGTTCTAGTAAAGTGAAACTGTGTCAGTTCAGTTCAGTGTGGTTTAATTTTCACTGCTGAAAGTCCAAACACTGAAGAGCAAATCTATTGATGCGCAGCTCCACAAGTCTCAAACCAAGCAAGCCAGTGGAGACAGTGGAGGAACAAACTTCACCAATTGACCAAAGTGAAGGAAAAATCCTTCATTTCTGAAATTTTTTTTTTTAACTGGCCGACTGATGATCTGCTGCACCTCAGAACTAATATGTTAAAACATATTAACCCTTGTGCACTGTTCAAATTCACTCCCCTTTCATTGTGTTCGGGATGAAAACCTCCAGTATATTAAACTGCTGTAAAAATGAATCAGATTAAAGTTATTGTTTTGTATAAATCTGTTAATCAACCTCAGTTCTGATCCAAAACTACTAAATTGTTTAGACAATTACAGGATTTTAACACTTTAATTGCCAAATTCATAAATGATGTCACTGATTTGGTGAAAAACACACACAAAATGACGTATTTTCAATATAAAGTAATTGTGGACTGGTTTTTATTTGACCTTTTATTACAGTCTTGGACATGTGAATGATTAGTAACAACATTGCCTTGATGCATTGTTAGATTTTCTTTTTTTCTCCTTATCTTACTGTTGGTGGCTGTTTTTGCCCCATTGACTTCCATTATAACCACATGTTTTTGATTACAAAGCCATGGGACCATATAATCATGCATTTTTGATTGTTGATGATTTCCCTGTACAATCTGTCGTTTTTACTGTTGAACATCAGTTCACGCCATTAACCCTTTAGATAAGCCGGTGCAAAAAACAAAGCTTAGTTTCTGGTAGGGATGCTCAAAATATCTGATTAGCCGTTAACCGAAAGGGTGCGTTTGGAACCGATTAATGGTATCAGTTAAACGATTAAAAATATTATTTGATATATTTTTAAAGTTTGGCTGCATAAGGGGCAGATCACTGAACGCGCTTTTTGCATTGAGAAGGGCATTTTTTAATGGTTTATTAACTGTTATGCGCCCTGCGCGCCTCACGTTATGCTGCTGTGCGCTGTGTGCTCGCGGTTGAAATAAAACTCAACCCTGAGTGGAATAGTGCGTTACGTCAGTCACGTCTTTTTCATTCTTCAATCAAATGAAAGCAGAGCAGGGTTTCGGTTGAGGTGCCTGCAGTATTTGTGTTGTCAGGAGGACGATGGATAATTTTTAATGATGGAGGAGAACCTTGTGGTCGCAGTTTTAAGTTATCCAGAGCTGTAGGCTACTTTACAAATCATGGATATCACAATGTTATTCTGTATATTACAATTATAACAACATGGACAGCAACACTCGCGCACAATAGACCAGCTGATTCAGCCCTTTCTTATAGTGACATAAAAAAGGAGCGCCACACTTTTTTTTTCTTGTCAATATAAAGGGCAGTGTGGTTCACGTTCGCTGTGATCGACCCCTGATGTGCAACAAATATTTGTTAACTTGCGGGACAGTAACACGTGCAACCACACAGATGTATTTTGTCAAAGAAGCAAAATGAAAGAAGAATATTTCTAGTCACAGTTTGACAGACAAGTTGACACAAACCAGCGCTGATGCTGAGACGGAGGAAATAAGTCATTATGACATAATCTTTAAACTAATGACTTCTATTATCATGTTAAAAGGGGTTTTGTGACATAATAACAACGAAGCATTAATCAAATGCATATTTTCAGTGGAGCGATCGATTTAATAGCCTGATATTTTTATATGACGGACGAAAAAAACATGATTGGAAAAATCAGCAAATGCCGGCTCTTAAAAAGGATTCAGTCAGTGTTTTCGTTTTGTAATCTAAATTGGTCATTTAGGTGAAAAATATCCAGACCTGTTTATTTTATTATTTTTATTTAGTTTATTCTTTTTTTCTATGCTCTAACACTGCAGGTGCGTGAAGATGTTCTGTTATGTTCTGTATGCTGCTGTTCGCATGTTAAAATAAATCAGCATTTTAAAATATTTAATGTGTCACAAAATAGAAACCTCAATTATTGTTTTTATTAAGTAATATTTTAATATTTATCTGTTAACGGTTAATATTCGGATAACGAGCTGCAGTTGTCGGTTGGTAAATTAAACCGAAATGAGCATCCCTAGTTTCTGGATTTGATATATATTTTATATTGAATATAACAGCACATTAAAGTGTTTGCCAGTGAGTGTGAGACTGACCTTTGCGCACTTGCCTTGATGCGTCTGAGAAAATCTAAATCTGCATCAGAGCTCTCAGAACTACATGGAGTAAACAAAAACAAAGACTGTGTATTTATACTTAAAAGGTCAAGATCCGCACTCGTCGAGTAAAAATTTTTACTTCACATTCTTCAGGAAATAAAACCACAAACGTTTCAGCTCGACGCCTTCCTCAGTGTGTGTGCAACAATTTTGTCCCTCCGCCCTCTTCTCCAAAATGTCAATCGCATTTTGTCATTAATAATTAAATTCTCGATGACTAAAAACAATCCAATCATGTGTATGTAACGAATAACATCATGAGGATTATCACGTCCACCTACAAAAAAAAAACTCTCCATAATGAAAAGCAGATTCACAATAAAGAATCAGAATAAAATCACCAGCACTTACTCGTTTAGATATTCACCAAATGATACAATAAGAAAAACAACAAGTGGAATTACTTACCCATGCGTTATCATCAAGTACTTCATTATAAACTCTAAACCAGGGGTGTCCAAACTCAGTCTTGGAGGGCCGGTGTCCTGCAGAGCTGAGCTCCAACTTGCCTAAACACACCTCCCTGGACGTTTCTAGTATACTTAGAGCTTGATTGGCTGGTTCAGGTGTGTTTGATTGGGGTTGGAATAAAAATATGCAGGACACCGACCCTCAGGACTGAGTTTGAACACCCCTGCTCTAAACTAAACTATCAAATACACTCTTCACAGCATTATGGGTGAATAAAACAGTACGTTAAAGAAACAGGAGGAGATTCGTGCGGAGGTGTAACGGATGAAAGTGAAGAGGGTTGGGGAGTCGTGGAAGTGAAAATGAACAGCGGACTGGGGAGGAGGGCGGTTGAGGAGGGGGATCGGTAAAATGAGGTTCCGGATCTGGCGTGTTCCGTCACAAATTAAGCCCTGCATCTAATAATAAAAATTAATTAATTGTATTGCTTATAATCAGACTTGATCGAAACAGTCTGCAGAAACACTTTGATTGACATTCTCCTTTTGTACGTGTCATCAGAGGGAGAAAGCCCCGCCCACTAGTGACCATCTCCCTCATTAGCATAGCCTTGTTTTTGAATCTGCCACTATGCTGACACACCGGCATATGTAGCTCCGCCCTCTTCTAAAAAGAGCACAATCTCATTTGAATTTAAAGCGACAGTCACCAAAACGCCACAATTATGATCAAAGCCTAAAAGGGTCAGTTTCAGAGAGATATAAACATTATCTGTTTGGTATTTTGAGCTGAAACTTCACACACACACACACACACACACACACTCTAGGGACACCAGAGACACATTTTACATCTTGTACAAAGAGACAGAATAAGTCCCCTTTATGTGGCACCTTCAGTACTTGCCTGTTTAGTAAGCATTGAAATAGTCCCAGATAAATCAAGTTTTCCAGGCTTTCGATAGCATCTGCTTTAACGAATATGAAACTTTCAGCTGCTGATATTTGAATATTGAGAGTAATATCGAGAAGCGAAAGCTCCAGATTTCCTGTCAACTGTTTGTCACTTCCTCTCGCCCTCAGGGTCAGGTTTTCTCTGACTTCCTGTTTTAGACGTGTTCTGCAACCAGCCGTCATATCAGATCACTCTGAGGTTTCATAACTGTTGGGTAATGGGTATTTTAATAAAAGCAAGCATCTTGATTTACTTGAAAACACTGTGAATGTTTAATAACTCATTACGTGTGGAAATCAACTGGCTCCCACTAATTAATTTACACTTTTAATTGGTAATTGTTAATTTTTAAACCTGCCCATATCACTTAACCTTTTCCACCTCAGTAGTATTGTAAGTATTGTTCAATACAATATGGGCTCACTAAATATATGTTGCATTTCTTTTTATTATATGCGAGTACATGCAGTAGTGGTTAAGGCTACTTAAAGAAAAGTGGGACCAAAAAAGCAAATGTAATAAACTACTATAATAACTAATTTTAGTAAAAAATAATGTAAAATGTCATCTAAAAAACTATTTTCCAAAATGATTAAAAAGGTCAGAATCTTTACTAAAACATTGAGACTATAATGATAATCGAAAGTGCACGATCTAAAACATTGCACTATATATACACTCACCGGCCACTTTATTAGGTACACCTGTCCAATTGTAGACATGTTCAAGACGATCTGCTGCAGTTCAAAGCGAGCATCAGAATGGGGAAGAAAAGTAATTTAAGTGACTTTGGCTGCTCTGAGTATTTCAGAAACTGCTGATCTACTGGAATTTTCACGCACAACCATAGGGTTTACAGAGAATGGTCTGAGAAAGAGAAAATATCCAGTGAGCGGCAGTTCTGTGGGCACAAATGCCACATTCGGATGGTCGGGTCAGAATTTGGCGTCAACAACATGAAAGCATGGATCCATCCAGCCTTGTATCAGCGGTTCAGGCTGGTGATGGTGGTGTAATGGTGTGGGGGAGATTTTCTTGGCACACTTTGGGTCCATTAGTACCAATTGAGCATCCCGTCAACGCTGACCATGCTGACCATGTCCAAAGACCAAAGGCCTATAGATTGCGCTTATTTTATCAAAATAAAACATGATCATGCCATGGATGGATTGATGGATGGAAAGACTGATGGACAGAACTAAAAATGAATAGATAGACAGACTGACAGATAGAAAATGGATGGATGAATGAGTAGATAACAGTTGTATAGATTGGTGAACCGATAGAAAATGGATGGATGGATGGGACAGATAGATAAACTGATTGGCAGATGGATAGAACAGATAGAAAACTGATGGATGGATGGATGGATGGACAGTCAGAACAGATAGTTAAACAGATAGATGAATGAACAGACCAAATAGATGGATGGATTGACAGAACAGATAAATGAATGGATAGATGAACAGAACAGACAGGTAAAAGAATGGATGGATCTTGGATAGATAGATGGAGGATGGAAAGAATCAAGAAAATGGATGGATGGATGGATGGATGGATGGATGGATGGATGGATGGATGGATGGATGGAAAGACTAGATAAAAATGGATAGATATGTGGACAGATAGACAGAAGAGATAGAGAAATATAGATGGACAGATGGATAGAACATAGAAAATGGATAGATAGAAAAATGATAGAAGAACAGACGGAACAAATAGACAAACTGATGGATAGAAGAGAGAGAAAACTGATGGATGGATGGATAGATAGAACAGAAAGATAAATGGATGGATGGAAGAATCGAGCAGATGGATGGATTGACAGAACAGATAAACAGATGGATGGACAGAACAGACAGGTAAAAAGAATGGATGGGTCAAGCATAGATTGATGGAGGACAGATAGCTGATGGATGGATGGATGGATGGATAGGTAATGTTTAGGTGATGGATGGATAGATGATTGAAGAATAGATGACTGGATGGATAAATAGATTGATAGATGGAATCTAATTGAATGTCTATAAACCGCTTTTATAAACTAAGGCAACTGTGTGTGTGTGTGTGTGTGCTGGACAGTTTCTGACTGGAGTTTCAGTGTCTCTCAGAGTGCTGATCTCAGAACTGTGGGCTTAAATCCTGCAATGATGACCTTTTTGTTCTGGTCTGCCGGCAGTGAAAGAGCACTTTACAGCTGGAGCTCCTCCAGGAGGAGATGTGTTCAGAGAAAGACTCAATGATCAGAGCCAGTAAGTGTCCAGTAGCTGCAGAAAGCCAGTGTCAGCAGGTAAAGTGACGCTTCAGGTATCCGGCTCAATAATCAATAGAGTCTTTATGACCTAAGATGAGGAAAGGGATATAATGGACATCCAGCAGTCATTCTTCTGAAAGGATGATCAGCAGCTGTTGTGTAAGGCTGAAGGGTTTATCCTGAGAAAACAACCAGCTGAATGGAGTATCCAGGCCTGTCGATTGAGTAAAAAAAATGTAACACATTAATTGCAAACACAGTCTCTGATTAACCGCAAATGTAACGTCGTGTCATTTTCATCCGCTTATCCGGGGCTGGGTCTCGGGGGCAGCAGTCTTAGCAGAGACAGTCTTAGGGGGATCCCAAGGTGTTCCCAGGCCAGCCGAGAGACATAGTCCCTCCAGCGTGTCCTGGGTCTTCCCCGAGGCCTCCTCCCGGTGGGACATGCCTGGAACACCTCCCTAGGTAGACATCCAAGAGGCATCAGAAACAGATGCCCGAGCCACCTCAGCTGACTTCTCTCGATGTGGAGGAGCAGCGGCTCTACTCCGAGCTCCTCCCGAGTGTCAGAGCTCCTTATCTATAAGGGTGTGCCACACACTGCAAGGAAACTCATTTCGGCCGCTTGTATCCGAGATAGGTGAGAGTAGGAACGTAGATTGACTGGTAAATCGAGAGCTTTGCCTTTCGGTTCAGTTCCTTCCACATTCCATCCTTCCCTCATTAAAAAAAAAACCCAAGATACTTGAACTCCTCCACATGGGGTAAGGACTTTCCTCCAAACCACCTTGTTCCAGAGGTGCTGATTCTCATCCCAGCTGCATCACACTCGGCAGCAAATGTAAAGTACAAGTTTTAACTGTAGATGTTACATTAAAACAATCTAGTTTAGGAAAACAGATCTTCTTGTTTTATTATTTTATCATTTATCATTCTTTAACTCATCTTTATGAACATCAGTTATACATCAGTGACTCATTTTTGTACCAAATGTTCAACTCGTCTGTGAAACAGCAACAGTGAGGGGGGAAGTTAAGAGATGGTGCTGAAGCTTGTGTCTGGACTGACATGTTCTGTAAAAAAGTTATTTTCTAGTCGTCTTAAGTTCATTCATTCATTCATTTTCTTGTCGGCTTTGTCCCTTGCGGGGTCGCCACAGCGGAATGAACCGCCAATTTATCCAGCACGATTTTACGCAGCGGATGCCCTTCCAGCCGCAACCCATCTCTGGGAACTTCCACACACACATTCACACTCACACACTATGGACAATTTAGCTTACCCAATTCACCTGTACTGCATGTCTTTGGACTGTGGGGGAAACCGGAGCACCCGGAGGAAACCCACGCAAACCCAGGGAGAACATGCAAACTCCACACAGAAACGCCAACTGACCCAGCCCAGCTGAGGTTCGAACCTGCGACCCAGCGACGTTCTTGCTGTGAGGCAACAGCACTACCTACTGCGCCACTGGGTTGCCCGTCGTCTTAAGTTACATTACTAAAATATTAAACTGCATAACTTTTAAAAATGACCTGATTAATATTAAAGTAAAATGAAAGATTTGGTTTTTACAGTGTAGTTTATGAAAGTGACTTTATTCAAAAAGTCAATTTACAATTTACAATCTTGGCTATGCAGACTTTTCTCAAACATGCATGAGTTTTACAGCTTGGACTTTCTCCTGCAATTTCAGATGCGTGAGATGTGAAAATGACTAAATCACTCACATTTGCCACGTGTCAACTCAATTCTGAGAGACAAAAATGTAAACTCATCTCAGCAGGCATGTCGAGATGTCAGGTGAGCAAAATCTAGCCAGTGTCTTAAGTACAACGTTATTTTGACATCAAAAGATGTTGATATTTGGTTGATCATCTTAAACCAACGCCGTATTGATGTCAAATACTGACATTTATTGTTGATGCCAGAGGTCAGAGGAGAATGGCCAGACTGGTTCCAGCTGATAGAAAGGCAACAGTAACTCAAATAAGCACTCGATACAACCGAGGTCTGCAGACGAGCATCTCTGAACACACAACACGTCCAACCTTGAGGCGGATGGGCTACAGCAGCAGAAGACCACACCGGGTGCCACTCCTGTCAGCTAAGAACAGGAAACTGAGGCTACAATTCACACAGGCTCACCAAAACTGGACAATAGAAGATTGGAGAAACGTTGCCTGGTCTGATGAGTCTCCATTTCTGCTGCCACATTCGGATGGTCGGGTCAGAATTTGGCGTCAACAACATGAAAGCATGGATCCATCCTGCCTTGTATGAGCGGTTCAGGCTGGTGGTGGTGGTGTAATGGTGTGGGGGAGATTTTCTTGGCACACTTTGGGTCCATTAGTACCAATTGAGCATGGTGTCAACGCCACAGCCTACCTGAGTATTGTTGCTGACCATGTCCATCCCTTTATGACCACAGTGTCTCCATCTTCTGATGGCTACTTCCAGCAGGATAACACACCATGTCATAAAGCGTGAATCATCTCAGACTGGTTTCTTGAACATGACAATGAGTTCACTGTACTCAAATGGCCTCCACAGTCACCATAACTCAATCCAATAGAGCACCTTTGGGATGTGGTGGAACGGGAGATTCACATCATGAATGTGCAGCTGACAAATCTGCAGCAACTGAGTAATGCTATCATGTCTATATGGAGCAAAATCTCTGAGGAATATTTCCAGTAGCTTGTTGAATCTCTGCCATGAAGGATTAAGGCAGTTCTGGAGGCAAAAGGTATACCTAATAAAGTGGCCGGTGAGTGTATGCTGTCATGGCTTTGTGATCAAAAAATGTGATTACAATGGAAGTCAATGGAGCAAAAACAGCACCAACATAACGAAAGCATAGTCAGTTTGATCTTTTAGATTTGTAGACTTTAATGTGCTATTACAAGGGAAAAGCCATTTCTGGAGACACTGTGTGTGAGTCTAATATTTTGACTGATGTTTTACTACACTTGCATGTCCAGTGAAAGGGGGAAAAGAGGTTTTGCTGGAGTTTCACACAGACAGACAAAAGAGGGTGTGTTTATTCAGAGTAATCCCTCTTCAGAGATCCAGGTCAAAAAGCCGGCCCTTAATACGTCACTGTCTGATCCGGGACCGTCTGAGGTCCCAGTCCTAAATTTCTAGGAAAAGGAGGCGCTTCTCTACACTTCACTGCACGCTTCAGCTCGTGTAGGTTGTGCTCGGACAGATCAAACAATGCCCTGTGAAAAAGTTTGGGCGCCCTTTGAAATGACTGCCGTTTAAGAGAGAATATATTATCCTTACAAAAACAAAGCTTGTTCAAATTACTGAATTAAAATAAGCTGAAACCACACAATTATTGGGATTTTTAGGGGACAATTTGGTTGTTTTGTTAAATCCAAATTACAAGGTACTGGAAATATTCCTTAGAGATTTTGCTCCATATTGACATGATAGCATCACACAGTTGCTGCAGATTTGTCGGCTGCACATCCATGATGTGAATCTCCCTTTCCACCACATCCCAAAGGTGCTCTATTGGATTGAGTTATGGTGACTGTAGAGGCCAGTTGAGTACAGTGAACTCATTGTCATGTTTGAGAAACCAGTCTGAGATGATTCACGCTTTATGACATGTGTTATCCTGCTGGAAGTAGCCATCAGAAGACACTGTGGTCATAAAGGGATGGACATGGTCAGCAACAACACTCAGGTAGGCTGTGGCACCCGGTGTGGTCTTCTGCTGCTGTAGCCCATCCGCCTCAAGGTTGGACGTGTTGTGTGTTCAGAGATGCTCTTCTGCAGATCTCGGCTGTAACGAGTGCTTATTTGAGTTACTGTTGCCTTTCTATCAGCTGGAACCAGTCTGGGCATTCTCCTCTGACCTCTGGCATCAGCAAGGCATTTGTGCCCACAGAACTGCCGCTCACTGGATATTTCCTTTTTGTTGGACCATTCTCTGTAAACCCTAGAGATGGTTGTGCGTGAAAATCCCAGTAGATCAGCAGTTTCTGAAATACTCAGAGAAGCCCGTCTGGCACCAACAACCATGCCACGTTCAAAATCCCCTTTCTTCCCCATTCTGATGCTCACTTTGAACTGCAGCAGATCGTCTTGACCATGTCTACATGCCTAAATGCATTGAGCTGCTGCCATGTGATTGGCTGATTAGACATTTGTGTTAACGAGCAGTTGGAGAGGTGTACCTAATAAAGTGGCCGGTGAGTGTAGCTACAAAAGCATCGTAATCTGCTGATGAAAACGTAATGTGATGCACACATTCACTGGTCAAAAACCCGTCTCGAAAGAGATTTTAAGATTCAAAGTGCTCCACAAGTGTTCACTCTTCATGCACACTTCTTTGTCAGGAGAGCGACAAATGGGCTCGTCTCATTATTTGTCGTTCTTTCTAAATGTCCATCCATGTGTGTAAAGAAGTGGTCTCGATCTCTCTCTCTCTCCTCTTTTTTGCTCTATGTCTGGCCTGGTTTATCCTCTTTTGATCCTTTCTTTCTGATCTCCCTCTTTTGTTTCCCTGGAGGAACTGCAAAGAGAAATGTGCTGACTCCAGCACCGCGGATCTGTGCTGTCTGAGCAGCCCACAGCCATTGTAAACCTCAACCGCTCATAAAGGAAGATCTTTTACAGACTTTTTGGGTTGCAAAAGTGAAGAGAGGAGCTTGTGAGATAAATGTCCTGCGCTGTGATCATCACCTGCTAAAGCTATCGCCCCGACACATCAAACACTGGTGATTATTCAATCCAGTGCATTCTGAAACCAGGATCAAATCTGACCGCAGAGGAGCGTGGTCACAAACCCTCCCGAGACATGATGTAACGGAGGAAAGACATGCTAATCCCTCTGCTAAAGTTAAAAACGCTGATTGGTAAAGTCATTATGCTTTTAGCTCATTCAACAAGTTGCCAGAACAGAGCAGGCGAAGCATTAAAAGGTGGAGTTAGTCGCTAATATAACGTTTTATTGTGTCTGCTTCGTAGATCAGAAGTTACACTGCAAACAGAATTATTTCTTCAGTTTCTCCGACAGTACAAATATCAGCGGAAATAAAGCATATAATTAAATGAGAAGGGGTGGCACGGTGGCTCAGTGGTTAGCACTGCCGCCTCACAGCAAGAAGGTCGCTGGTTCGAGTCCCAGTTGTCATTTCGGTGTGGAGTTTGCATGTTCTCCCCGTGTTGGCGTGGGTTTACTCCGGGTGCTCCGGTTTCCCCCACAGTCCAAACACATGCGCTATAGGCGAATTGATTTATTAAATGGGCCGTATGGGTGTTTCCCAGTACTTGGTGGAAAGGCATCCGCTGCGTAAAACATGTCAGATAGTTGGCGGTTCATCCTGCTGTGGCGACACCTGATAAATCAGAGACTAAGCAGAAAGGAAATGAATGAATGAAACGATAGAAAGCTGGTAAGTAATTATGAAGAGAAAGATAGAAGTAGATTGAAGGAGTGAAAGATTGAGGGAAGAAAAAGAAAGATGGTAAGACAAAAGAGGGAATACATAAACACATAAAAGTGAAGAAAAGAAAGAAAGAGTAAACTGAAGGAAGAAAGATAGTAAGAAAGAATACATAAACAAAATGAAGGAAAAAACTGAAAGAGAAAGAAAGAAGAAATTGATTGAAAGAAAGAAAGATGAAGGATGAAAACATAAAAGGAATAAGAGAGAAAAGATTGAAGTGAAAACAGAAAGATACCGAAAGAAAGAATACATAAATGAAGTAAAAAAAAACTGAAAAGAAAGATAGCATAAGAAAAGCATTGAAGAAGTGAAAGATTGAGAGAAGAAAAAGATGGTAAGAAGATGAGAGAATACATGAAGGAAAAAATGTGAAAGAAAGAAAATAAAAGATAGAAAGATGATAAGAAAAGCCCAGAGAATACATGAAAATGAAGGAGGAATTATGACGAGAAAGAAGAAATAGATTGGAGTGAAAGATCGAGAGAAGAAAAAGAGAGAATACATAATAAATAAGGAGGGAAAAATCTGAAACAAGGAAAAAAAGAAAGAAAAAAGGCAATGGAAACAGAAAGATAGAAGAAAAAGAAGGCATAAACAAGAATGAAGCAAAAAATCTGAAAAAGAAAGACAGAAGAAATACATTAAAAGAAAGAAAGAAAGACTAAACAAAGGTAAACAGCAACAAAAGGAATATGGGCGGAGCTCTGTGGATGATGCACGTGTGACATCATCAGCCTGATCATCCAGTCAGAAGCAGTTTGTTCTTGTTTGCTGAAGACTTTACTGTAAACCCTGATCCACATTCAGCCTCTACTGTACTGCAGGCACCTGATTATATATACAAAATAATACTCTTTTAACTCACTTTCCAGAATGTTATATACCAAAAAATTATTCCTGTCTTTAATATATATATATATATATATATATATATATATATATATATATATATATATAAAACCCTGAAATACAAAATGCATCATGATTCCCCCAGCAGAAATGTATATAACCATATCTAAAGGATCATGTGACACTGAAGACTAAATAAATTGCATTTTATAAATGTATATATATATATCCCAATTTGTAAATGTATTTTTCAGCAAATAAATAAAATCAATATATGATAAATAAATATAATTAAGTGAATATAAATAACTATATTATATAAATATAAGTTCATTCCGCTGTGGCGACCCCGGATTAATAAAGGGACTAAGCTGAAAAGAAAATGAATAAATAAATATACTCAAATATATTCATATATAAGTAGTAGCTATTTTTTAATGATTTTTTAGCAAATAAATGTAAGAATATATATTAAATAAATATAATTAAGTAAATAAATATATATATAAATTATAAGCTAGGATGGTTGGCTGGTTTTAGCTGGTCGACCAGCCTGGTTTTAGAGGGGTTTTGGCCATTTCCAGGCGGGTTTTAGCTGGTCAGGCTGAAAAATGACCAGCTACAACCAGCTTCACAGGCCTGGTTTAAGCTAGACATAGGGGCTACCAGCCTGGCTATAGGCTGGTCAAGCTGGATTGGTCATCTCCCAGCCTGACAGCTAAGACCAGCCTGGAAATGGCCAAAACCCCTCTAAAACCAGGCTGGTCAACCAGCCAACCAGCCTAGGGTGGTTTAAGCTGTGTTTTTCAGTAGGGTTGCCAATTTGTAAATGTATTTTTCAGCAAATAAATAAATAAACATTACTAGGGAAGTATAATGTAAATATAGTAAATAAATATAGATAGTGTATATATTAATATACATATTTATTAATACAAAAACAAAGATACTCATCCATTATTAACTTTGATTGACAGTAAAGATTAATTGCAGGCTTATGATTGTAATACAGTCCATTACTCTGTTACCAACACTGTAATTTACTATAGTATTTTTTCAAGCGACAGGGACACTCAGAGATCAACCTTACTGTGAATTTGGTCTTTGAAATTCGTCATTAAATCAATATTACATGAATATACTCGCCACATACCGTGTCAATGTGTCCTGTTACGTAACACTCTGACGCCATTTTCTCAGAACACTTCCTCTTGAGAAAGCTCTGTGCTTTGTCAAACTAACCAGCACGTGTGAACATGAAAGCCAGCGTTTGTTATGAAATGTACACTAAGTACACACACACACACACACACCCGAGATGAAACCTTCTGATATCGAGTACCATGTCGTTTTCATCCTTGTTTTATGTGTTTGGCTTCATTTACGTCTTGAGGCTGTTTTTATTTTGCAACACTGTCTTTCGCAATAAACTTTTATTTTGCTTTGTTTTCATTCCTGTTCATTAATGAGAGGTAAATTATTTGTATTTAGTCTTTTTCCACACATGAAAATATACTATAATTAATTCCTGTTCATAATAATGGGAAGGGGGCGACGCAGTGGCACAGTAGGTAGTGCTGTCGCCTCACAGTAAGAAGATTGCTGGTTCAAGCCTCGGCTGGGTCGGTTGGCGTTTCTGTGTGGAGTTTGCATATGTGACCATTCCTTCAGCATAAAACTCCAGCTGCAACCCATTACTGGGAAACACCCATACACACTCATACACTACGGCCAATTTAGTTCATCAATTCCCCTATAGCGCATGTGTTTGGACTGTGTGGGAAACCGGAGGAAACCCACGCCAACACGGGGAGAACATGCAAACTCCACATAGAAACTCCAACTGACCTAGCCGAGGCTCGAAACAGCGACCTTCTTGCTGTGAGGCGAGAGCGCTACCCACTGCGCCACCGGGCTGCCCCCATATTAACAATGTACAATTTTAATTTTATTACAGTGTCAATGCAATTTTATTTCAAAGAATGAATCATTTGATTAATTAATTCATTTCAAAATTCAAAAAAGTAGTTTAGTAAAGGTTGTCCTTTAAAGCATTCATTCATTCATTTTTTATTCGGCTTAGTCCCTTTATTAATCTGGGGTCACCACAGCAGAATGTACCGCCAACTTATCCAGCATATGTTTTATGCAGCGGATGCCCTTCCAGCTGCAACCCATCTCTGGAAAACATCCATACACTCTCATTCACACTCATACACTACGGACAATTTAGCCTACCCAATTCACCCGTACTGCATGTCTTTGGACTGTGGGGGAAACCGGAGCACCCGGAGGAAACCCACGTGAACGCAGGGAGAACATGCAAACTCCTCACAGAAACGGCAACTGACCCAGCCGAGGCTCGAACCAGCAACCTTCTTGCTGTGAGGCGACAGCACTACCTACTGCGCCACTGCGTCGCCTCCTTTAAATTGTTGATAATTTATTATCATTCAGAAATTGCTTTAAGCTAGTGACAGTAGGTCATTTGTGGTATTTACTATAAGCTACTTGCGTAAATAACATCGAAATTGGTTTGCATTGGTCCTGTTTTCATTTTTTTTTCTTCGGTTTTTAAGATTTGTCATTTTTTATAGGTTTTATTTACAAAGTACCTTTTCTTTTCTTGAGGTATCAAGACATTTGTGCTGCCCATTACATTACAAACCACAGGAGAGGGACAATTCTCCAGCAGGATAGCGCTCCTTCTCATACTTCAGCCTCCACATCAAAGCTCCTGTAAGCAACTGCTCCTGGATTGGCCAGCCCAGTCACCGGATATCAACATTAGTGAGCATGTCTGGGGTAAGATGAACCCAAAGAGTCTTGATGAACTCTGGGAGTCCTGCAAGAACGCTTTCTTTGCCATTCCAGATGACTTTATTAATGCGTGATTTGAGTCATTCAGAGATGTATGATGCAGTCCTCCAAGCTCATGATGGAGTCAGACACAATATTCATTCTGTTTCCACTGCAGCATGACTTTATAATCTATACTGGACATTATTGAAGGTTCAGTGATGAGACTTTTGTCTAAGCAGAGTCAGACCTTACTGTCCTAATGAAATCATTCAACATCAAGGCATGATCATATTTTATTGTGCTCAAATAAGCGTCATCTAGAGGGGTTTGCCTTTTTCAAGTTATTATTTGTTGTTCCTTAAATTTAGATAGATATGCGACAAGACTCTATATATACCCTAACTACTGTATATATTATTTTCTTTTTTACAGGAAATGGTACAAAAACCAGTGTCATTGTAAATACCTTCAGTTTTATTACTAATTTATGATCTGAAGTTTTTCCCATAACCTACCTAGAAAGCACGGTCGTGCATGAATTTCTTGCAGCTCTAATAAAGCATAACTGAAGTCTGGGGTCAGTGTCCAGAGTACAAACACACACCGGTAAGGTCTAACACTAAGTAGCTTTAGGGTAAAAGTGTCCGCCGTGAGATTCGTGTAAATAAACACAGTTATAACATGACGCATGCGCGTGATCTGGACGCTCTTACACATTGTTGATGTGAGTCTTAACAGGATCAAGAACAGGTTTAATCCAGACTGGCTCTGAGAGGGGGGGGAATCTCTTCACAGGTTTACACACATCAATCAGCTTTACAGATGCAGTCTGAGCCACGCCGTGACCTGTGCTGACATTTTACCTGCCCTCAACGTTGCCTGGTCTGATGAGTCTCCATTTCTGCTCCCACATTCGGATGGGCGGGTCAGAATTTGGCATCAACAACATAAAAGCATGGATCCATCCTGCCTTGTATCAACGGTTCAGGCTGCTGGTGGTGTAATGGTGTGGGGGAGATTTTCTTGGCACACTTTGGGTCCATTAGTACCAATTGAGCATCGTGTCAACGCCACAGCCTACCTGAGTATTGTTGCTGACCATGTCCATCCCTTTATGACCACAGTGTCTCCATCTTCTGATGGCTACTTCCAGCAGGATAACGCACCATGTCATAAAGCGCCAATCATCTCAGACTGGTTTCTTGAACATGACAATGAGTTCACTGTAATCAAATGGCCTCCACAGTCACCATAACTTAATCCAATAGAGCACCTTTGGGATGTGGTGGAACGGGGGATTGGCATCATGGATGTGCAGCTGATAAATCTGCAGCAACTGCCTGATGCTATCATGTCAATATGGAGCAAAATCTCTGAGGAATATTTCCAGTAGCTTGTTGAATCTCTGCCATGAAGGATTAAAGCAGATCTGAAGGCAAAAGCGGTCCAACCCTGTAGTACTAAGGTGTACCTAATAAAGTGGCCAGTGAGTGTATCACATGTATTATATATTTACCAATTTACCATACTTGCAGAGTGCCAATCCACCTATAAGTGCTGCAGAAAAGCAATGACCTTATCGTAAATGACGTGATGCAGAGCCAAAGAGGATATTAAGCGAAGGAGTCGGAAAGATACAGGAAGGATCTATGTCAGTGGTCTCAAACTCAATTCCTGGAGGGCTGCAGCTCTGCATAGTTTAGCTTCAACCAGCTCCAACTCACACCTGCTTAATAGTCTCTAGTAGTCTTGAACACCTTGATTTTTTGGATCAGCTGTGCTTGATTAGGGTTGGAGCAAAACTGTGCAGAGCTGCGGCCCTCCAGGAATCCAGTTTGAGACCTATGATCTAGAGTCAGGCAGGAAACTAATCAATGATCACAGTCAGAGAGAGAAGTGCAGATGCCACAGAAAGTGGAGAGAGACGTACCATGGCATCAACGACAGAAAAGAAGCCCTCAAACATCGTGTCACCCCTCCACACAGCCCACAGTTACCGCCAGAACAGGCTGAACATCCACAGCCAAGCTCTCGGTTGTGACGAACTACACAGACAACAAATTCCTACCACACAGACAAACACACACACACACACACACACAGAGAAAGAGAGAGTGTCTGGATATTCATTCTTGTTACTGGGTGTTCATTCTTGTTACTGGGTGTTCATTCTTGTTACTGGGTGTTCATTCTTGTTACTGGGTGTTCATTCTTGTTATTAAATAATTTTCTTTCTAAAAAATGAGGTTAAATGATTGTTTTATTTGGTCTGTGTTACGTTCATCATCATTTATCCAATAGTTGACTTATTTACATGACTTAAAATATTTTAATCCTGCAGTTTGAGTCTCATTCATTCATTCATTTTCGGCTTAGTCCCTTTATTAATCTGGGGTCGCCACAGTGGAATGAACCGCCAACTTATCCAGCATATGTTTTACACAGCGGATGCCCTTCCAGCTGCAACCCAACACTGGGAAACAGCCATACACACTCATTCACACTCACACACTACGGACAATTTAGCTTACCCAATTCCCCTATAGCACATGTGTTTGGACTGTGGGGGAAACTGGAGCACCCAGAGGTTGACCCAGCCGAGGCTCAAACCTGCGACCTTCTTGCTGTGAAGCGATCGTGCTACCCACTGCGCCATCGTGACGCCCTTAAATAAGTAATTTGAAGTATAATATACCCTCTCTTAGGGCAACGCAGTGGCGCAGTAGGTAGTGCTGTTGCCTCACAGCAAGAACGTCGCTGGGTCGCAGGTTCAAACCTCAGCTGGGCTGGGTCAGTTGGCGTTTCTGTGTGGAGTTTGCATGTTCTCCCTGCGTTCGCGTGGGTTTCCTCCGGGTGCTCCGGTTTCCCCCACAGTCCAAAGACATGCGGTACAGGTAAATTGGGTAGGCTAAATTGTCCGTAGTGTATGAGTGTGAATGTGTGTGTGAAAGTTCCCAGAGATGGGTTGCGGCTGGAAGGGCATCCGCTGCATAAAATTGCGCTGGATAAGTTGGCGGTTCATTCCGCTGTGGTGACCCCGCAAGGGACAAAGCCGACAAGAAAATGAATGAATGAATGAATGAATACTCTCTCTTAATTGTAAATGGCATTTGTTTCATAGGGTGTTCAAACTTTTTCACATGTAATTTTCCCCCAAAACAAACAGATTAAGTAAACTATTTAAGATTATATGCAAGATATTTAAGATTTCTTGCTGTGAGGCGATTGTGCTACCCACTGCATTACCGTGCTTCCCAGTTTGGGTCTCCTGTTAAATAAAAAAATGGCTTTACATTTTTTTAAATATACACTTTGTGTACTTATTTAGTGATTTTTAGTATCAAATACAAATTATTCAAACATTTTACCAACTATTTCTTTCAGAGAAACACTTTTGTGAGTGGAAGACAAAATAATTAGTTGACATTTTTTAAAACATCCTTGAAGAAACTTGATTTTTGGCAACAGGACTTAGAAAAAATGGATCCGAGTGCTCCGGTTCCCCCCAGTCCAAGCACATGCGCTATAGGGGAATTAATTAAGTAAATTGGCCACACTTATGCTGGACAAGTTGGTGGTTCATTCCGCTGTGGCGACCCCAGATTAAAAAAGGGACTAAGCCGAAAAAAAAATGAATGAATGAATGAATTATCAGACGTTTCTAAAACAGTTTAACAGTTTACTCATACTAGATAAATCCAGTATATCCACTGGTAGCTTTACAAAATATTTACATTTTAAGATTTTTATTCATTCATTTTCTTTTCGACTTAGTCCCTTTATTAATATGGGGCCGTTGCCACAGCGGAATGAACCACCAACTTGTCCAGCATAAGTGCGGCCAATTTACTTAATTAATTCCCCTATAGCGCATGTGTTTGGACTGGGGGGAACCGGAGCACTCGGCCTGTTTATATCTAAATACAATAGTAATAGCGAATTAATGTGGCTACCTCTGATGGACAATGTGTGCGTGTATGTGCGTGCGTGCGTGTACGTGTATTTGCGCACGCTTGTGCGTGCGTGTGTGAGCGCACGCGTGTTTGTGTGTGTGTGTGTTCGTGCGTGCGTGTATTTGCGCACACATTGTGAGTGTGTGCTCGCACGCGTGTGTGTACTTGTGTTTATATCATAGTGAGGACTTAAACACATGTACTCACTTGAAACAGTTGGATTAATAATACCTCAACAGGTAATGGGTCGTTTTAGCACCAAAATGGCTAACCATTAATATTTCACATATGTGTATGATTTCCTCCAAAAAAAACTGTAGAAATGAACACGGAGGTAGAGAAAGTGCTTATATCCGTATATAGATCTGCTATAAAGCGCGTTTTTGTAATATCAAATTAAGAGTGCTGGTGAAATGGATATAAAAACACGACATGGAGAGGTAATCTGATCAAAAATAACAATATTATTGCATTAGAGCTTAAATAAACTTAATTTATTCATTCACTTTCCTTCAGCTTGATCCCTTTATTAATCTGGGGTCATTGCCACAGCGGAATGAACCACCAACTTATCCAGCACATGTTTTACACAGCGGATGCCCTTCCAGCTGCAACCCATCACTGGGAAACAGCCATACACACTCATTCACACACACACACACAAACATTACGGCTGATTTAGCTTACCCAATTCACCTATACCACATGTCTTTGGACTTTTAGGGGAAACCGGAGCACCCACACCAACATGCAAAACTCCACACAGAAATGCCAACTGACCCAGCCGGGGCTTGAACCAGCGACCTTCTTGCTGTGAGGCAACTGTGCAACCCACTGCGCCAGCGTGCTGCCCGCTTAAATAAACTTTATCAAGCAAAAACATTACGTATCCATATTTATACTGCTGTTCTGTGTCAGTTAAATCTGTTGACTGTTAAAATTCAAAATTTTTAACCCAACTGGTTGAGTTATTAAATAAATAACCCAAAAAAGGCTAAAAAAAAATAACCCAACAAAGCAGCAAACATTTAACCCAATTGGTTGAGTTATTGATAAATAACCCAATAAAAGTTCTAAATAACCCAACAAAGCACCAAATATTTTTAACTCAACCATTGGGTTAAATAAATAACCCAAAGTTTTTTAGAGTGTAATAATGTTTATGTAGTGTGTAATAATAATAATGTAGTGTGTGTGTGTGTGTGTGTGTGTGTGTGTGTGTGGTCCTGGTATTGATCATGTTGTGAGCACTAAATATCCCCACGTGTACAGTAATACAGTCATTTTTGATTTTGCATGGATAAATTCGTTTGGTGGGTTATTTGGTTGAGTAGGAGGACTCATAAATCATCTGAAATGAAATATTGTGAAGATGTAAAAGTGCAGATTATTTCCTGTGAGGTTTGGGTTTGGTTGGAGGAAGTGGGCAGAATATGCAGTCTTTACACTACAAACATCATTACAGCTCTGGGAAGTCATGAAGCCAATGTGTGTGTGTGTGACTTGTAGTGACACACATAATGTGTCTTAATGCTCTTATGTCTGTATCCATCACAGACGCTGTCCTGGAAAACGGTCAGCCGGTCCGCTCTGGAATACAGCAGGCTTAAAGGTGACACACAAACCTCCTTCCTCTAATCGCTGCCACGACACACACTTCAGAAAACATCTGCACTAATGCTACCTTCAGCTGCTCACTGCCACGGCTTACACCCAGAGCTGTGATTCAGACATGTAGAGAAACATCTGCAATTTTCCATCCCATGAGTTCATGCCGTGGCCTCACAGCAAGAAGGTCTCTAGTTCGAGTCCCGGCAGGGTCAGTTGGCATTTCTGTTTGGAGTTTGAATGTTCTCCCCGTGTTGGTGTGGGTTGGTGCTCCGGCATACGCTGCGTAAAACATATACCGGAATAGTTGGCGGTTCATTCCGCGGTGGCGACCCCTGATAAATAAGGGACTATGATCTTGTTTGATCATGTAAATTATGGTACAAAAATCAGGTAATCAGCTGCCAGTGCTTTTTCTGTAATTGTATTAATTTCTCTATATAGCCAGCTATCTGAGACAGAAGTCACTTTGTTCAACGATCAACATCATTGTCAGAGCAGACACCAGCATCCCATAATGCAACTCGAAAGTGTAAATAAACAGAAAACAGCCCTGTATGATCACAGGCTATACGGGAAACTGAATGTACTGATATTGTGTAGGCTACTGTGAGAGATTATATTGATAAAACACTAGCCGCGTGTACGCTTGTGTAACTTTACTCGTGTATTTACCCAGCATGTCCTCAGTGTTTATGTCAGGTGTTTGGGTTTGAGGAAATAAGGCTCATCCTTCAAGCTGCGTTGACTCCAAACTATCGGTGTTGCTAGAAATAAAGCATTTGGGGAAATAAAAGTTCAGGACTGTGTCTACTGTACACAGAGCAGAGCAGAATATAGCCGGTAGGTCACGTATATACCCTATTTCGGAAACTAGCATACACTCAAATAATAAAAACACACAGCTGAAGTCAGAATTATTCGCCCTCCTGTGAATTTTTTGTTTCTTTATCAAATATTTCTCAAATGATGTTGAACAGATTCAGGAAATTTTCACAGTATTTCCTCTAATATTTTTTCTTCTGGAGAAAGTCTTATTTGTTTTATTTTGGCTAGAATAAAAGCAGTTTTTAATTGTTTTAAACCCATTTTAGGGTCATTATTATTAGCCTCCTTAAGCAATATTTGTTTTGCATTGTCTACAGAACACACCACTGTTATACACTGTAAAAAAAAAATCCGTAATTTTACGGTTTATTTACGGCAACTGGGGTGCTAAAAAAAGCGTAAAATAATGGCCGTTAAATTACAGAAATTTAATGTAAAATAACAGGTTGAATAACAGAAATTTACTAGAAATCTAAATTTAAGGAAATTTCTGTAATTTAATGGTCGTTATTTTACAGTAAATTTCTGTAATTTAATGGTCGTTATTTTACAGTACATTTCTGTAATTTAATGGTCGTTATTTTACAGTAATTTTCTGTAATTTAATGGTCGTTATTTTACAGTAATTTTCTGTAATTTAATGGTCGTTATTTTACAGTAATTTTCTGTAATTTAATGGTCGTTATTTTACAGTAAATTTCTGTAATTTAATGGTCGTTATTTTACAGTAAATTTCTGTAATTTAATGGTCGTTATTTTACAGTACATTTCTTTAATTTAATAGCCGTTATTTTACTGTAAATTTCTGTAATTTAATGGTCGTTATTTTACAGTAAATTTCTGTAATTTAATGGTCGTTATTTTACAGTAAATTTCTGTAACTTAATAGCCGCTATTTTACAATAAATTTCTGTAATTTAATGTTCGCTATTTTACAGTAAATTTCTGTAATTGAATGTCCGCTATTTTACAGTAAATTTCTGTAATTGAATGTCTGTTATTTTACAGTAAATTTCTGTAATTTAATGTTCGCTATTTTACTGTAAATTACTGTAATTGAATGTCCGTTATTTTACTGTAAATTTCTTTAATTTAATAGCCATTATTTTACAGTAAATTTCTGTAATTTAATAGCCGCTATTTTACAGTAAATTTCTGTAATTTAATGTCCGTTATTTTACAGTAAATTTCTGTAATTTAATAGTCGTTATTTTACAGTAAATTTCTGTAATTTAATAGCCGTTATTTTACAGTAAATTTCTGTAATTTAATAGCCGTTATTTTACAGTAAATTTATGTAATGTAATGTCCGTTATTTTACAGTAAATTTCTGTAATTGAATGTCCGTTATTTTACAGTAAATTTCTGTAATTTAATGTCCGTTATTTTACAGTAAATTTCTTGAATTTAATAGCCATTATTTTACAGTAAATTTCTGTAATTTAATAGCCGCTATTTTACAGTAAATTTCTGTAATGTAATGTCCGTTATTTTACAGTAAATTTCTGTAATTGAATGTCCGTTATTTTACAGTAAATTTCTGTAATTTAATGGTCGTTATTTTACAGTACATTTCTGTAATTTAATGGTCGTTATTTTACAGTAATTTTCTGTAATTTAATGGTCGTTATTTTACAGTAATTTTCTGTAATTTAATGGTCGTTATTTTACAGTAATTTTCTGTAATTTAATGGTCGTTATTTTACAGTAAATTTCTGTAATTTAATGGTCGTTATTTTACAGTACATTTCTTTAATTTAATAGCCGTTATTTTACTGTAAATTTCTGTAATTTAATGGTCGTTATTTTACAGTAAATTTCTGTAATTTAATGGTCGTTATTTTACAGTAAATTTCTGTAACTTAATAGCCGCTATTTTACAATAAATTTCTGTAATTTAATGTTCGCTATTTTACAGTAAATTTCTGTAATTGAATGTCTGTTATTTTACAGTAAATTTCTGTAATTTAATGTTCGCTATTTTACTGTAAATTACTGTAATTGAATGTCCGTTATTTTACTGTAAATTTCTTTAATTTAATAGCCATTATTTTACAGTAAATTTCTGTAATTTAATAGCCGCTATTTTACAGTAAATTTCTGTAATTTAATGTCCGTTATTTTACAGTAAATTTCTGTAATTTAATAGCCGTTATTTTACAGTAAATTTCTGTAATTTAATAGCCGTTATTTTACAGTAAATTTCTGTAATTTAATAGCCGTTATTTTACAGTAAATTTATGTAATGTAATGTCCGTTATTTTACAGTAAATTTCTGTAATTGAATGTCCGTTATTTTACAGTAAATTTCTGTAATTTAATGTCCGTTATTTTACAGTAAATTTCTTGAATTTAATAGCCATTATTTTACAGTAAATTTCTGTAATTTAATAGCCGCTATTTTACAGTAAATTTCTGTAATGTAATGTCCGTTATTTTACAGTAAATTTCTGTAATTGAATGTCCGTTATTTTACAGTAAATTTCTGTAATTTAATGTTCGCTATTTTACTGTAAATTACTGTAATTGAATGTCCGTTATTTTACAGTAAATTTCTTTAATTTAATAGCCGTTATTTTACAGTAAATTTCTGTAATTTAATGGTCATTATTTTACAGTAAATTTCTTTAATTTAATAGCCATTATTTTACAGTAAATTTCTGTAATTTAATGGTCATTATTTTACAGTAAATTTCTTTAATTTAATAGCCGTTATTTTACAGTAAATTTCTGTAATTTAATAGCCGCTATTTTACAGTAAATTTCTGTAATGTAATGTCCGTTATTTTACGGGGAGTTTTCCAGCACCCCAGCTGCCATAAATAAACCGTAAAATTACTGATTTTTTTACAGTGTACAATGACTTGCCTAATTATCCTAACTTTACACTAATTAACCTAGTCAAGCCTTTAAATGTCACCTTAAACTGAATACTAGTGTCTTGAAGAATATCTAGTCTAATATTATGTGCTGTCATCATGGAAAAGAGAAACATTCTGTTAAACATAAAGTGGGGAAAAAAATACAGGGGGGCAAATAATTCTCACTTCAGCTGTTTATTCTTTGCTGCTTGTTTAAACTACTTATTTAAAATAAGCTGAAACAACACAATTCTTGAGATATTCTTTGGGACAACTTAATTGTTTTATGTTCAATCAACTTAAATTAGTTAGGTTAACTTAATTTTAAGGTGTTGGGACAACATGAATGAATCATGAATGAATGCATTTTGTTAGTGTGCCGGCCGGTAGTGTTCATTTTACACACAAAATGCAGCCATATGTACCCACTCATATGTTCTCGGTTCTCAAAAATTGTAGCCCTGGGCACATTTTCCCAGTGAACCTGTGTTGGATTAATCCATGTAAAAATCTAACATAAAGCCGCTTTAAATGTGTGCCCATCACCAATTCTGATCAATTAAATACAAATCACATATCACATATCACATATCATGAATTCATTTATCAATATAGCTGCAAGCAGCAATTAAGGGGCCAAGCAGTCCAGAGGCAGAAACAAGCAAAGCAGTCCAGAGGCAAAAAGCAACAAGCCAATGAGCCAATATGTGACATAAACCAAGACCCCATCTTCTCTTCCCTGCCTCACCACACTACAACCTCAATTCTGAGTGTGCATCACAGGTGGGTGGGATTGACAAACCACCTGTAGAAAACAAACTCCCTTATCTCTATGACCCTTTAATCGACAGTTGCACCAGTTTTGCACATTTGCACTAAACAGTTTCTTACAAAAAGAAAATACTTGTGCATTTATGAAGTGTGCCTCACAGGTGAGTGGGCTTGACAAACCACCTGCAGAAACACTCTTCTTTCTCTTTCAAAAAAATAAATTTGCTTACTCTAGCATTTAGTTATCTGAGCACTAACAGTATATCTGTATAATCAGCACTTGTTGTGTGTATTGCCTCTTCCTGTTGAATCGCTAAATGCCTCCTCCTTGGCATCTACTAAATGAAAGAATGTAATTCATGGAGAAATGCGCTTGAAATTAATTCCTGACTGTTTATAGCCATTGCAAAGGTCTTCTACAACTGTAGAAGTCATAAACCTCTTCATTTCCACTTGCTCTGCCTTTGGCCGAACTTGAGAAACTCTGTGATCCACAAAGTCTGCATTTTCAGTGACTGCAAATACAGAGCTCTTCTAATTCCTTCTCTTGCCGTCACTGTGTTTCCAGAATCCCGACCGAGCTGTGATTTTTCAACTACAACATGAGCTCATTGTTTAGCACCGTCCTCTAACCCCACAAACCACATCACTTTTCCTCAAGTGGAATAAAGTTTAATGGGTAAGGAGGCTCCTGTGTCAGGTTTTCCACCTCTCTGTACTGCTTTAAGGCTTCTGATGTGGAAACCTTTTCCACCCTTATCAAGATGAGCTCTCTAACTTGGTTTTCCTAATTATTTGACATGCATTTTCCTGGAATTCAGCAGAGAGACTTTAGAAAGCTCTTTAATTCACACTCAAATCTCAAAAAGCAAAGTATGATTATTACAAACTATCACAAAACTACGTCTTCTTCACATAACGTAGATGAAGCTTCATTAACACACCATTTATATTTGAAGTCAAGTAAATAAGTTGATATAATTTATATTGAAATAAATGCTGGGCTCCACACAATCGATTTGTGTTGAGACAACATGAAAAAATTAAGTTAACTTATTAGTTTTCACTAATTTAAGTGGATTAAACATAAAACAATTAAGTTTTCCCAAAAAAACTCAACAATTGTGTTGTTGCCAATCATTTTAAATAAGTAGTTTGAACCAACAAACTTCTTAAGGTTTATATTTGGGACAACTTAATTGTTTTATGTTCAATTCATTAAATTTGTAAAAATGATTGAGGTAACTTAATCGATTTGTGTTGGGAAAATATTAATGAATTGTATGGAACCCTGCATTTTTACAATGTACTTACCTCCATACACTCTCAGAAATAAAGGTACGAGAGTTGTCACTGGGGTGGTACCTTTTCAAAAGGTACACATTTGTACTTAAAGGGTCCATATTGGTACTTCAAAAGTATATATTAGTGCCTAAAATTTTTAAGAGGAACACTTTTGTACTTTATAGGTACTAATATGTACCCTTGAGGTATTAATATGGACATGTTAGGTACAAATGTGTACCGTTTGACAAGGTACCACCCCAGTGACAGCTCGCGTACCTTTATTTCTGAGAGTGTACTGGATTTCTGGAACCATCCTTCGCCAGTTTCAAACCTTGGTCCGGTTCTATCCACTCCACGTTCCATTTCTGATTCCATTCATGGTGAGCTACTGAGCAAACCAACTTCTGAGAGTGTAAAGAGAAAACCATAAAAAAAGCAATGTGGCATCATGGTAGAAGCATACGGCCGCAATACCTTTTCTCTCTTACTGTACGTTCACACCGAAAGCGGCGAGAGCGTCAAAGTAGTCGGAAGTCATTCATTTTCAATGGGAGTCGGCGGCGATAAGCGGCGAGGAGCAGCGCGGCCCGTCTTCGCCGGTGTGAGCGTCGAGGAGAATTGAAATCAAGTCAACTTTATGGTAATGAGCTGTGACGCGGTTCGGCGGCAAGCAATCAGAATGTAGAAGTCCACCGCTTGAGAGGAGTCAGAGAACACAGTCACTGTGAACTTTGGTTCCGACCACAGTTGTTCCCAAGGGTTTAATTACTGCGGTCGCTGGATTTTTAATTATTTGCAATGTTTTCTTACTGGAACGTAGATTAAAAAAAAGTTACTGGCGAGTTACTGATGTGCATTAATGTTATATATAATTTTTTTCTTTAAAAAAAGCGGGAATTTCATGCGATAATACAAAACAGTATTGCTGCTTCAGAATATTTCAGGCATATGGACACATCGTGGAGCAAAGCCACACCACATCCAACTAGATCTTCCAGAGTTAAGTGAATTTGATAAGTGTGCAACATCTTCACGATAGAAAGCTTGTTTTATGCGGGAGTGTAACTGATATGATATGCAGCAACGGCTCCTTTAAATACGAGATCAATGTGTAGCGAATTTTGACGCTCTCGCCGCCGGAGCTCAAGGTAGACAGCGTTGTCGCCAGGGCGGCCAGAGCGACCTTTGACGCTCTCGCTGCTTTCGGTGTGAACGTACAGTTAGGGGGCTTTCACACTTGGTTCAATTGCCTGGTCCATAACCAAGTTCAATTGTCCCCCCTTGCCACCTTCTCGCCTGGTTTGTGTTTACACTGTCTTTTTTCCTTCAGAACCCCGGTATGCTTGTGTCATCAAGCTGCTGTTGTGTGTACAGCTGTTAGGTGACGACCACAAAAGCCAAGGCACCAAAATGGATAAATGTATGCACATCTTCTACTTTTCTTCTTTTACTGAACTTTTTGGTTTTGGTAACATACAGAGAGCGACTATCTGCCGCAACAATATTAAAACCTATCAGAACATCACACGATGTCTGCTGAAATTTAAGACAAACGAGACAAATATAAGGTGAACAAGAGCCCTTTCATTTTTTCTCAAATGCTGCACATTTTTTTTCTCGGTTTTCAAAAATGTATCCCTGGGCACATATCTCCAATGAGCCTGGGTTGAATTAATCCCTTTTAATTTAAAAATGTGAAAAGGGGCAGGATTAAACGAGATGATTAGACATTTAAAAGTGAGCGATTGCTCTATATTTTAAATTTCTGTCCAGAGAGGTCATGTTTTGATCTTCGATTGGTCTCACGCAGTCAAGTGATGCAATTTTGCAGGTCAGAGTTCACCAAGCTTGCGTATGAATGGAAGTCTATGAGGTGGAAAGTGCAGTGTGACTGCGGATTTACTGTACACTGTGTAATAATCAGGATAATGTACATCCAGCCGATTTTCATCTCAATCAAGCTCTTTACTCTAATTAAACAACTATAAATCTGATAAATCTGCTAGACTTTATTCATGCCTATAGGCGTACATTCTCTTTTATCAGTGTGATTTTATAAAGAGCTCGTCTGATGCCAGTGAATTGCAGAGCTTGTGCAAACATATCCTTATGTCTCTGAACATCTGCTGTAGTTTGTGTGTGTTTGTATTGTTGTTAAGAGGGAAGAGCGCAGCACATTTTGATATCATATATCATCATACCTGCCAACACTCCCGTTTTTACTGGGAGTCTCCCGCATTTCACACCCATCTCCCAACACCCTTCCATTGTTATTTCTCCCAGAAACTCACGTAATGTGTACGGCCCAATCTAGTTACAAAAAAATCACTTGTTGACCATGTTTGCCAAATTGTCAGATCTTGATTGAAGCTCATTACCTATTTTATGATTCATGTTTTTATTTTTCCTCATTTATTTATGCTTTTGAACTGCATTATAGGAGCTTGATCTTTCTTCCAACAACTTTTAACCTTGAAAAGTTAAAGAAAAAGTGACTTTTATTGACATATTTACCTATTTTAGTGCTATATTGTCTGTGTTGGTGTTGTATACACTACAGAAACCTTGTGGTAAACTGCAGCACATTTTACAGGCTTATTCCTCTAAATATTATTTCTTTATACATTATATTATTACTAAAATGTCAGTAAAAGTCACTTTGTTAAACTGTAGAGTTGAATTTTCAACATCAAAAGTCAACAGAGCAGAGATCAACATCCCATAATGCAATTCACCACCGTAAATAAACACTTGTGAATCACAAAATACAGAAACTGTAAACTGAGGCCCCGTTTACACTAACACGTTTTAGTTTTAAAACAGCGTTTCAGAATGAAAACGATCTGCGCCCACACTGGCGTTTCACCTAGCATTTCTGAACAACAAATCTTCCTCTATATATTTAAGAGCTTAAGGAGAATCACGTGTTTCAAAACACACTGTTTCTTCTTGGGGCGACACGGTGGCTCAGTGGGTAGCACTGTCGCCTCACAGCAAGAAGGTCGCTGGTTTGAGCCCTGGCTGGGTCAGTTGGCATTTATTTTATCTTTCTATTTTCAGTTTAATGTTAGCCATTTTGTTAGGCTATATGCTAATGTCAGAATGTTAGTATTACATTTTTTATTCAAGCGGAAAACCCTTTTTAAACTAACTTTTCATAAATCTTCCTCTATATATTTAAAAACGTAAGGAGAATCACGTTTTTAAAACACAGTTTCTTCTTTTCATATAATAATACAATATATAAATAATAAACACACATGAGAATGCTACAGTAACACTTCAAACTCCATTTCAGTTAACTTAGCATACTAATAGTTTTGTTGGGACATTTGGGAAACCACCAGACTTTAGGTTGTTTCATTTTAAGTTCAATGTTAAGTTGAGGGTTCCTATCGTCGATAGTTTATAATAAATTGTTGATACTTTACAAACTGAGGGATTCACTTTGTTTCTGAGGGACGCGGGAAGTCTCCTTTATTCTGCTCCGCCACAGTCGAACAAGACCAAACCGGTTCGCGCGTTCAGAGGAAGCCGGTTCCAGCCTGCGCGTCACCCTGGAAACCACGTCACTATATATACTGCAGCGGCGGAGCACCGGCTTTTACTCAGTCCGAGAACCAGCAGATCACACCAACCCGTCGAGACAGGAGAGATAAAGCATTTTTCATTTCCAGCACTCTGGTCTAATGGGAACACTCTTTGTAAATGCGTTTTAAGGTGAGTCGTGTTATATTTCAGAGCTAATAATAGCGTCATTGTGTCAGGATATACTTTGTGTGTGATGTAGTACAATCGTGTGAATAATGAAGAAACTATTCGCTGTTTAAGCCGCGGTAAATGTGTTTAATTGTGTAATCTGTGGCTTGTTTAAGTTGTGTCGTACATTACGACATTTTGGCCTCTGCTGTGTGAGTCAACGTGGCCGATGTGTCACACTTTCCTTCTCCTATTTCCTTAATTGGATATTTTTTTAATATTTATTGTGTGTTGACTATTGCGGATTTGTTAAAATGTTTAATATATATATTAAAGATATATAATTTCCTAACGGTTTCTCTTAAGATCAATGAATGAAGTCAGCATGGAGAGTTACACGCTGCAGACAGACTAGCCTGAATAAGTTCATTCTATTGGCTGAGCTTAAAGAAGGACTTGCTCGTGATTGGCTGAGAGGGTTGCCTGTTATAGTTTGTGCAAATAGGGGTTTCCTTATTGGGTAACCGGCGTTTTCTCGGGGGGAGGGTCTTATTTAACCGGCTTTCTGTGAAAAATGTGACTGAGGATATGTGTGTGCGCGTTTCACCCACCACAGCTACTAAATTATATCCCAATTTTACGCAAAATTCACCGTTACAACACGCATTTTGACCTAAATATTTATTAAATGAAAGTTTCATGGGTAAATTGACTTCACAGAACACACTTTGACACCGCAATGCCTGAAAAGTTCAACTTCATAATACTTTCCTTGTCGTTTTCAATGCTTTCAGAATTCTTGCTTGAGAGAAGTACACACCGGCCCTGGCCTTGAGGCTTATCTGAAAGGTTTCAACTTCACTGGTGAACCTCCTTGGCTGTCCGACATCTGTTAGCCACGTTTCAATCCCATCTCTTCCGTTCGTCTGGTGAGTCACAGTCCTGACTTTTGGGAGCATCCAGTGACGTCAGAAAACTACTTGACGTGTGTCATATTTATGAGTTACAGTCAGTTTTATTGACATTTAATCAATTCTTTGTATTTTTGAAGTATTTCTTTAAGAAATTCCATATGGAAAAATTACTATAGTAATTTGTAGTGTTTTTGAACCATATTATATAGCTGTATTGTATGTATTATAGTATTCACAATACTTTAATGAATGCAGCAGCACATTTTATTCAGTATTAACTATAGCAAACTAATTATCTGTAATAAAAACTGTTGTATTCATTTGTTTAATGACAGTAGATTGGTGTATTGATAAAAAGAGTGCTGTATTGATAACAACACTTTGATTGACATTCTCCTTTTGTACGTGTCATCAGAGGGGAAAAGCCCCGCCCATTAGTGACCATCTCTCCCTCATTAGCGTAACTGTTTTTGAATCTGCCACTATGCTGATACACAGGCATTTGAAGCTCCGCCCTCTTCTGAAAAGAGCACAATCTCATTTGAATTTAAAGCAACAGTCACCAAAACGCCATAATTAGGATCAAAGCAGAAAAGGGTCAGTTTCAGAGAGTTATAAAACATTATCTGTGTGGTATTTTGATCTGAAACTTCACATACAGGTACTAGGGACATCATAGATTTATTTTATATCTTGTAAAAAGGAGCATAATAGGCCCTCTTTAAAGCATTAGTTAACATTAAGGATAAATATCATTGAGTAACCAGCAGTTCCAATGATCCGACTGTCATTGGATTAAAGATAAGCTTCTGTGCAGATGGTCTTTTATTGAGTGCAGTCTGTTATCTTAGCGGTCACATTATATAACAGCCATGTCATTTTCTTTAACAGTTTCTTTTGCAATCAAATCTTGAACAAACACTATGACGGCTTGGACCGGATCAGACTTTGACTTCGCCTTCCTGGAGGAGGGATTCTGTGCGCGTGATATCGTGGAGCAGAAGATCAATGAGTCCTCTCTCTCAGTACGCTAACCAGTTGCTTAATATATACACACACACACACACGCACCTGCATGTTGGCTTATGAACATTGTTTTTATTTCATATGCAACTAAATTCAAGAAATTGCTTTATTGGCATGACAAATGTTTACATAAAAAGAACATGTATACATTATTATTATGTAATATATTTTTATTATTAAGAAGACAAACATAGCAAACACATTAAATAGTAGTAGGAAAAAGTAAATCAATCCAAAATAATAAAATAAATCAGAAAAAACATTTAACAAACATCATTTTAGGATAAAATGGTAAAAATAAATAATAATAATCAGTTTATTTACAGTGATTCATTTATAACCATTTAGCAGTGTGAATCGCTCGTTACACATTGCAAATTAGTAAGTACACTTGTGTGTTAATGTCTGTGCTTTAGTTATATATTTAAACCTTTTTTCCCTCAAGCTTTTGCTGTGGTTGGTTCATATATCATTTGCATGATTTAAAGGGACAGTTCACCAAAAAACGAAAATTGCCTCATTTACTCACTCAAGTGGCTATAATCTTCTGTGGAGGACAAAACGAGATATTCTGAAGAATGCTGGACATCCCAAAGAAATTACTGTGGAAGTCAATGGCTGCTTTTTCAGCATCTTCAGTAGATCTTCTATTATATAGTCTGTTTTTATATTTTATATAGTCTTTATTCATGTTTTATAGCCTATTTTTAATATTATATAGTCTGTAAATTAGTCTATTTGTGCTCAACATCAAAAAGAAACTCAGTCAGGTTTGGAAGGATGAGTAGATGATCACTCAATTTTTGGATGAACTAATATTTATTGCTTTAAAAAATATTCTGAAAATACATTTTAGTGACATCATCATAATCAGTCTCATTTGCATATATAAACAAAACCTTTCTGATAACTTAAGTGTTTGCAAGTCTTGATCTAATCAATGGTTTGGGCAGCCATGGTGGTGTGTAGTTGAACACATTGCCTAAATTGTCAAACACTGAGTAAAATGTTAGATTTTTAATGCAAAAAGTCTGATCTTGGTGTTGAATTGTGAGATTGTCAAGTGTTGTGAGATTCATGTGCTATAGTTTATATATAAAGTAAGTGATTTGTTAGGACATTTTTTTTGCTATTTCTGTGCAGAATTCTGTAAAACAAAATATGCAGATTTTGGGAGTATCGTGACTAAAAATTAAACAAATGAAATAAAAATAAAAAATCAGTTTTTACATTTTATTTAATGTTTACAGTGCAAATCCAATTAGATCCACTTATTTGGTGAACAGGGCAAGTCTCTAATATAATATATCTACTAAAAGACTGAAAATATTACTTTACAAACTGTATTGTAGATAAATCATATGAATCATTTATAATTTTCATATTAGTCAATAATATTACTGAAATTAATTTATATATATATATATATATATATATATATATATATATATATATATATATATATATATATATATATATATATATATATATATATATATATATTTACAGACATAAATAGACTCAATGATGGGCTAAAAAGCTGCAGATGTCTGCGTGCACAGATTCCGTGTTTATTTTCAGAATATGTTTAGGCGTATTAATTCACCCAGTTAAAAAACTAAATATTAGTTCACCTAAAAATGTGAATCTGGTCATCGTTTACTAATCCTCTACTTGTTTCAGACCTGTTTGAGTTTCTTCTATTGAACACAAATGAAGATATTTTGAAGAATGCTGGAAAAGAACAGACATTGACTTCTATTGTAATTCTGTGGATGTCAATGACTGTTTTTGTGTTCAACAGAAGAAACTCATAAAGTTTAGAATGACTTGAGTGAGTAAATGTTTATTTTTGGGTCAACTGTCCCATTAAATCAGGCAAATAATATATGAAACAACTTCTGTAAAAATATTTTGTTTTTTGTTCAGCAGAAAAACAAAGGTCAAACCGGTTTGAAACGAGTAGAAAATACGTAAATGAAGATCGAATTCACATTTTTGGGTGAACACAGCGAGTGACACAACGAATGTCTTATTTGCATATATAAACAAAAGTTTAGAACCACTTGAGTGTGAATAAATGCTGAGTAAATCTCTTTATTTGGGCTACACACACATCCAGTGCACTGTTCTCACCCCATCTCTTTTTTCAGGATGATAAAGATGCCTTCTATGTTGCGGATCTGGGGGACGTCCTGAAGAAGCACCTGCGCTGGCTGCGTGTTTTGCCCCGCATCACCCCGTTTTACGCAGTGAAGTGCAACGACAGCAGGGCGGTGGTCACCACACTGGCGTCTCTGGGAGCTGGGTTCGACTGTGCCAGCAAAGTATGTCAAAAAAATCCCTCAGCTTCACCTTGAGCCTGTTTACACCGTCACTTCATGCGTTTTTTCTGATCGGATAGCCATCTAGTTATTATGCCGAATAATGATATAATATTACTCTGCTTCTATGAATTTATACCATATTGAGTCAAGTAAGGTGGCACGGTGGCTCAGTGGTTAGCACTGTGGCCTCACAGCAAGAAAGTCACTGGTTTGAGTCCCGGATGGGTCAATTGCCGTTTCTGTCTAGAGTTTGCATGTTCTCCCCGTGTTGGCGTGGGTTTCCTCCGGGTGCTCCGGTTTCCCCCACAGTCCAAACACATGCGCTATAGGGGAATTGATTAACTAAATTGGCTGTAGTGTATGAGTGTGTGTGTAAATGAGTGTGTATGGGTGTTTCCCAGTATTGGGTTGCAGCTAGAAGGGCATCTGCTGCGTAAATCACATGCTGGAATAGTTGGTGGTTCATTCATCACTGTGGCAACTCCTGATAAATAAGGGACTAAGCCAAAGGGAAATGAATGAATGAATGAATGCATGTCATGTGTATGTAATACACATACACAGAATACACAGAAACAAAACCTACATAAATATTTAAACTTTAGTGCTGGGCAAGAATTTATCTCAAAACAAATTTTTATTTTGGATGCGATCTAAAAACCTCCCGGTCTGAGCGATTGCATTTATATCCACCTCAAATGTATTTTGTAGTGCATTTACACCTTTCCTTTTCGCAATCAGATCGCTATCCCATCAGAAAGCAACTGGTGTAAACAGCCCTCGTGTATATCTCAGAGAGCAGATGACATCCGCTGCAAACTTTAAGCACATTTAGCAGCTTAAATCCTGTATTAACCTGAGCTGTAATCCTGCTATAGACGGAGATCCAGATCGTGCAGTCGGTGGGTGTGGATCCCAGCAGGATCATCTACGCTAACCCGTGCAAGCAGGTTTCTCAGATCAAATACGCCTCTGCTCACGGCGTGCAGATGATGACGTTCGACAGCGAGGTGGAGCTCATGAAGGTGGCCCGTAGCCACGAAAATGCCAAGTAAGAAAATTACTTCATTACAGAACACGAGCGGTCCAATCATTGGTTTCTTTGTCTTTTTTTTATTGCCTTTTGTATTAAAGCAGGGTTTGATTTAGACTTTAAATGTCTATTTCATTAACCCTCCTGTAAATATTTGTTTTCTTTTTTTAAATATTTCCTAAATGATGTTGAACAGATTCAGGAATTTTTCACAGTATTTCCTCTAATATTTTTTCTTCTAGAAAGTCTTATTTGTTTTTGTTTTTTTTCTGCTAGAATAAAAGCAGATTTTAATTTTTTAAACACCATTTTAAGGTCAATATTATTAGCCCCCTTAAGCAATATTAGTTTTGGATTGTCTCCAGAACAAACCACTGTTATACAATGACTTGCCCAATTACCCTAACTTTACCCTAATTACTCTAGTTAAGCCTTTAAATGTCACTTAAAGCTGAATATTTTACTAGATATTTTTCTAGATAATCGTATTATGTAATGTCACCATGGCAAAGATAAAAGAAATCGCTTATTTAAACTATTATTATGTTTAGAAATGTGTTAATCTTCTCTCTGTTAAACAGAAATTGGGAATAAAAATATACAGGGGGGCTAATAATTCTGACTTCAACTATATATTATCGGACTGTCTCACTTTTAATGCCCCTATGTTTTTTATTTAGATGAAATAAACTCACTTAAAGAGATATTCAGTAAATCTTAGAGCAGATTTTTTTATCTTGTATTAATATGAAGAATTATATCTAATTTATCTTGTTTGTTTGTCTGTGGATATTATTGCATTTATTTTTTTTAATAAATTGTTTTTGCCGTCAAAATAGCTGTAGTTGCTGACATGGCATTACATAATATTATATGGTGTGATTTTTATAAATCGGGGTTTGCAGATGGCTTGACACTATTCGCTTTAATTTCCATAGATTTTTAGCTGTATGTTCTTTCACCCAGTTCTAACTTCAAGACATATTAAATGCTGATATTTAATAAGATGCCAGACATCAGCTGTGATATTGGCTGACCACTAAAAGTGCATTGATAAACTGCTATTGAACCATTAATCCCATCCAAAGTAGTTTGTATTTATAAAATATATGTGTGTGTACGGTGTATATTTTTGTGTATATAAATCTGTGCATGTCTATATTGTATGAAATGCTTGTTTATATTCATATATAAATATTTATATAATAACAGTTTTAATGTATATGTAAAATGTTTCTTTTGTATTTTATGTATGGGTATGTATTTATACATGTATACATGATTATAAACGCTGCATATGATGTAAATACAAACTTTTATCTTGGATGCGATTGTTTGACAGCACTGATAAGTAGATGAATAGATAGAGATCACGTGCATTGCGATTTTCATTATTGTTTCACTCCACAGGCTGGTTCTCCGCATCGCCACAGACGACTCGAAGGCCGTTTGCAGGCTGAGTGTGAAGTTTGGAGCGACACTGAAGAGCAGCCGGCTGCTGTTGGAAAGAGCAAAAGAGCTCGGGCTGGACGTGATCGGGGTCAGTTTCCATGTGGGCAGCGGCTGTACGGACCCGGAAACATACAGCCAGGCCATCTCAGACGCGCGCTATGTTTTCGACATGGGGGTGAGTGCTTCTGTACTGTTCAACTCAAGCAACTCTGATTTCTGCATTAGTGTGTACTTGAACTGAAATGACTCTCTCCACCAGGCGGAGCTGGGCTACAACATGAGCCTTCTGGACATCGGTGGAGGATTTCCAGGCTCTGAGGACACCAAACTCAAGTTTGAAGAGGTATTGTCTTTTAATCTGCTCTCTTTTTTTCCTTTCTTTTCAATTAGAGATCTTTTTATGCAGAAAAAATTTTAACCCTTGTGTGCTGTTGGGGATGTTTTCATCTACTCTGGAGTGATTTTTTTTTTTTGAGTCTTTGGCCACAACTTTCTCTGTTTCAGCACATGAGCTGATTTTTGCTGACAAATCTTATTGTGACGCATATTTTATGGCTGTGAAAATTTTCAAAAACTCAACAATACACTCTGGCCAAATTTACTACCCTTTCGTTATGTTTGGGGCTGTTTTTGCCCCATTGACTTCCATTATAATTTTTGGGTTGCAAAGCGATGGCAGCATATAATCCTGCAAACATGGCAAAGAAAATGCTTTAAGTCTTCTGTTTTTAGATGCATTGTGTGTGAACAGCCCCTTAAACTTCAGCTTTTGTTTGTCTGTCAGATTGCTGCTGTTATTAACCCTGCACTGGATAAATACTTCCCTGTGGACTCTGGTGTGAGGATCATCGCTGAACCCGGCCGCTATTATGTGGCATCTGCTTACACACTGGCAGTCAACATCATCGCCAAAAAGGTCATCATGAAGGAGCAGTCGGCCTCTGATGGTACGAGCAAACTATGCTGATAGTTTACTGGTCGGTGCAGATTGTTCATGCCTGCTGTAGAATCGGTTGTTTCAGGATGACGCACACGTTTTTAATACCAGGAGAAGATCCTCGCATGTGTTCTCTATGCAAAAGCACTTGGTTTATATAAGTAGACACATTAACTAATGGACCATTACTCTAAAGTGTTACCCAAAATTCTCATAAACTTTTGAGTCCTGTATAAATGAGTGTCTTGTCGTCCCCCTACAGAAGAGGAGGATGTGTCCAATGACCGAACCCTGATGTACTACGTGAATGACGGCGTTTATGGCTCCTTCAACTGCATCCTGTATGATCATGCACACGTGTTGCCAACTCTGCACAAGGTTTGGAAATCAGAATTAGTCCATCAGATTTTCTTGCTGCGTTCGAGTTCACCTACTTCTACCATGCTGTGAAAGTGCATACTTTTGAGTGTGTAACCGAAGAGTATGCGGGCCTTTATTGAGACCTATGCGTCTGACATGCCCCGCCCCCTTCTAATTGGCTGTTCATTTAATGCGCTTGAGCTAAACCACACTCACTGGAAGAGCTGTGATAAAAACCAAATGCTATTGGCTGCTTTTTTAAAAGGGGGAGGAGCTACTCTATGTCCCGCCCTCTCTTCATGTTTCAGTTGAATTACGTCAGACATCAAAGGGAAAGTGCTCATTCCAAAGCACTTCACGAGTCATTTCCACATTCTGTGATTTGGATGGAACACGTTCTTTTTCAGAATGCGAACTGGGACGCAGCATTTGATTATTTATATTTTAATGTATTTATTTTTATTCCTCGTTTCCTTACCTGTAACCCTTGCTCTCCATGCAGAAACCCAAGCCTGATGAGCGCATGTACCCCTGCAGTATCTGGGGGCCGACCTGCGACGGTCTGGACCGCATCGTGGAGCAGTGCAGCCTGCCAGACATGCAGGTGGGCGACTGGCTGCTGTTCGAAAACATGGGCGCCTACACCGTCGCCGCATCCTCCACCTTCAACGGCTTCCAGAAACCCGATATTTATTACATCATGTCCCGAACAGCCTGGTAAGTGCCACATGGGAACTCATTTTCAGGACTTTGGGGGGTCTATTTGTGAGTTCTTATTTGATTTGTCGTGTGTTAAAGAGACAGTTCGCCCAACAATTTTTAACTCTGTCATCATTTACTCATCCTCCACTTGTTCCAAACTTTCTTTCTTCTGTTGAACACAAAAGAAGATATTTTGAAGAATGTTGGAAACCTGTAACCATTGGCTTTCATAATATATATTTTTTTCTTCCGTTTATGGAAGTCATTGGTTTTCAGCTTTCTTTGAAATATCATCTTTTGTGTTCAACACAATAAAACAACTTTTTATAAAGGTTTAAAACCACTTGAGGAACAGTAAATAGTGAGAGAATTTTCATTTTGGGCGAACTGTCCCTTTGTTGGTGTGTTTTGTTAAATGTCAAGGGCTCTACTGTTTAATATGTGATCACCAGGGGGCGTCGGTAAGAACGCACAAGTCAGGCTTTGTAGTTGGCTGATTTTCTACAGTATATATTTTGCACATTCATAAAGGCACATGTGTGTGGCATTTTCTAGAAACAATATAGAATATATAACAATAAATTAAACCGTTATTTGTATAACATATATAATAATGTAATATATAACGTCGGTTATGGCACATAATCAAATATTAACAGGGCATCAGTTCTGAATATGCATTAGTAAGCATATACAAGACCGATCCGAAATGTCCAAATACTGATTAAACATGGCATTTACATCGCTTAACATTTCACTAAATTATACATCAACACAATCTAACACGTATAAACGTTTACTCGGATCGTGCAGTGATGACACATTTACAACTATGCGCTCTGATCGTCATTCAAAGTTTGTGATGCAACCCTAAACGTATAAACCAGGTATTAGAAGCACACAGACACTTACTACTTGTAATCCACACACAATAAGCCACTATATCAGTGGTCTCAAACTCAATTCCTGGAGAGCCGCAACGCTGCATAGTTTAGCTTCAACCAGCTCCAATGCACACCTGCATAATAGTCTCTAGTAGTCTGGAACACCTTGATTAGTTGGATCAGCTGTGTTGCAGAGCTGCGGCTCTCCAGGAATCCAGTTTGAGCCCTATGATCCATGTCGATCCGTTAGCCAGATTGAATAAAACTGCAATGTCCAATCTAGCAATTCAGGAACGGATGTGCTACTCTTCTCCTGGGCGGGCTTGACTTAGCTGTCAATCAAACTAGCGTCAAATCAGAACGCCATAATACACCAGGCCTGTTCAACACCCTTTAAGGACCACACTATTCATACCGTGTGAACAAATCCAGCTCACTGATGTCAAGCAGCAAATTAGTTAGATTAATTCTGGATAACCTCTGAATTTGTTCAGGGTTATGATTCTAGTTAACTTTAACAATATATGTATGAGCAATTCCTAGCGTTATGGATGTGACCATTTGCAGTAAAAACTCAAACATAAATTCACATAGAAAGTATACGTTAACATTATATTGACACATCTGTTTATATTTGCTAAACAACTGACACAGAGTTAAGGAAACCAGAAAAATATCAATCTGTAAACGTTTTTTTTATACTTTAATGAGGGAAATAACATGCGTTATGGATGTTGACAAAAAAGTTTGTGAGTTTTCAGTCTACAACATACTTTGTAGAAATTCTGTCAATTAAACTGCACAACCCAAAAGAAACAATGCTAATCAAACCTATATGAGCCGGCTCACTATAGAACAAACATGATTAATTTATTTTATTTAATATTTTTTGCATTTATGAGGAAAAAGTGTCGTTATGGATGTGACACTTTTCCGTTATGGATGTGACACCTGTGAAATTGCCACTTGTGTGATTTTGGCAAATTAAATATAATAGTTTTAACACTGACAGATTACATTTATGAGTATTTTAAAGTACTGTAAAAATACTTGCTTACACTAAAAATGTAGAAACGGTTTCACTATTTTGGTGAAAACTTAATTTTTTTCATGGCAAGGTTGACCTTTGCATGGAATTGCTCGTATATTATATTTAAATGATCCAGTGAGCCAGTTTTGTTTTAGTACCACAAAAGGACACCCCTAAAGGACTTGCTTATGGACAGTTACTTAAAGAAGTTGCTCCAAAATGCCAGTATTGTTGTAAATGTCATTCAATCTGCCACTATGCTGACACACAGGCATTTGTAGCTCCGCCCTTTTCTGAGAAGTGCACAATCTCATTTGAATTTAAAGCGACAGTCACCAAACGCCACAATTAGGATCAAAGCCTAAAAAGAGAGTTATAAAAGATTATCTGTGTGGTATTTTGATCTGAAACTTCACACACACACTCTGGGGGACATCAGAGGACTTATTTTACATCTTGTAAAAAGGCTCGTAGGTAGGCCCTTCTTGATTATATAGAGTATTAAAAAACGTTTCTGATCACCTAACGGCATCTCTCATACTAGTAAACGATTGTTAATGGCTATATGGAGTTGTTTTTGACTGATGGTGTGTGATTTGTTTGTGTGTTTGCAGGCAGTGCATGCAGCAGATTCGTGCCCAGGGGATTCCTGCACTTCCATTGGAGGAGCCGAGCGCTGGAAACGTGCCATCCCACTGCGGGCGCGAGAGCAGTCTGGATGTTCCCGCCAAACCCTGCCCGACTCAAGTGCTGTAGCAGAAACGCTCAACCAAACCTGCTCTCGGGTCCAGCTAATGCAGATCTGTGTTACTGAGCTCCAGCTTCTGATCTAGAGCTAGGGGGAAAACCAACGCACAGTCTGTGGCTGCTTGATGTTGTTCTTATTTCCTGTTATCTTTTGTTTTAACTGAGTTTTGTTGATTATCTGTACTTGTGTTTTAAGGCCAGATGCTTGAGCGAGGACTTCTTCCTCTTCCTCAGTGACCATTTCCATTTTATACTTGATTAGTAACTTAATTTTTTAAATATTGAGTTGAAGTATGTGTATTATAATTATTCAGAGCTGAGCTGTATGCCACTGGTGCATTTGAACGGACGTGAAAGAGATGGGATTGCATCTATTATGCTTTCCTATGGAAACTGCTTTTGTTTTTTTTTAAGTATTAAGTTTTTTTGTATTTTTATATAAATAAAGATGCTGTAAAATGGCAAGTGCTTTGCTTTTTTTGTTCACACGATGACAGATCTGCAGCATTAATAATAAACGTGAAGGCGTGTGTGTAATGTGATGCACAAACTGAAACAAACAAGGGTGTCCTGACATTTTTATTATAAATATTACATTTTATCTTAACTTAAAGCTCATGTTGAAATGTGCATTTTTATTCGATGTTCGATTAATCTCAAATGAAACCTGAAGAGAGGGCCATAGTCAGCCATCCCTGTGTAAACGCTGGCCCTCCCAATAAGATTTTGCTAATGTTATTAATTTAAATGTACTTGCAGAAATTCACAATATTTTAATATTTTGCTTTGCATTGTTTAATGATTTCACTTTTCTACAAAACACTGGCTTTTGCTGATTACTGCACAATAATTATGCAATCTGGTGCAAAGTGGGTAGCACGATCGCCACAATCATAAATCATAGGAGTTAATGGAACAAAATAGTATCAGCAAAAAGTAGAAGGTGTCTTATTCTGCAATATTGATTCAGTAAAGTAATACTAATGTCAATGCACAAAAAAGTGGCTCAATGGTAGCACTGTGGCCTCTCGGCAAGAAGGTTGCTGGTTCGAGTCCCGGCGGGTCAGTTGATGTTTCTGTGTGCATGTTCGCCCCATGTTGGTGTGGGTTTCCTCCGGGTGCTCCGGTTTCCCTCCCAGTCCAAACACATGCGCTATAGGGGAATTGATGAACTAAATTGGCCGTCGTGTGTGTGTGAGAATGTAAGAGTGTATGGGTGTTTCCCAGTACTGGGTTGCAGCTGGAAGGACATCCACTGTGTAAAACATATGCTGGATGAATAAAGGGACTACGCCGAATGAATTATTTTGATAATTTATTTTAGATTTGCCTCTTTAATATAAATATAACTTTTGCACACGTTTCAAGAGTTTCACAAGTTATTAAATGGTATAAAAGATGTTGGTGACAGGAAAAAGGCGTGGAAGTTAATTTTCAAAAGTGCATACATAATAACATGAAGTATGTAATTAAACGACAAATTAAATAAAGATAATCTAGACGGTCTCCTATAACGTGGTGGAGTTTTATGTCATCAACACAACCTGTTCAGCAAATGTTTGTTAATGTCCAGTAGTTGCTTTTGCCAGGCAGAAAACAATAGGCCAAATAATTAGTGACGCATTATTGATCTTTTCCTTGAGTTCAAACATCAAACATGACGGCGGGAACGCACATTCCGGGAACATTAATGTTGATGACGTCAGAATCACGTCAACTCCGCGGGTGATGATCTCATAAGAGGAAAACATCTGGTCACGGGTCTGTAACTCCAGTAAACTCACTCACCGTGAACTTTTCTGATAATCTGGATGATACTAGTTTAGTACTTCGACTTAAAAGAGCGAATGCGTTCTACTAACTTATATGGAGGACAATCAGTGCCAAAAGTTGTTAAAACGCGCACACATTTTTATATATAGGGTATCCGCGGGGTCTTAAAAAGTCTTTAATTGTCTTAAATCTCAAAAGCTTAATTTTTAGACCTTAAAAAAATCTTAAATCTACTGAAATGTTATGTTGTATCTTAAATAATTTTTTGCAGGTCTAAATTTTACTTTGTTGATGTATAGCTACCCAATCTGTCCATTAACACCCCACACAATCACCAAACAATCCCAATCTCAGTAAAACTTTTAACTTTTTATTTAACAATAGCATTTAATAACTTTCCTTTTAGTGACAGTTGATTAAAGTTCTCCATTTATTTACTGCTGAGGATACTGACCTGACCTAGATTTTTTTATTGTTAATTTATTATTATTATTATTATTATTATTATTATTATTCATTCATTTATTTTCTTTTCAGCTTAGTCCCTTTATTAATCTGGAGTCGCCACAGCGAAATGAACCGCCAACTTATCCAGCACATGTTTATGCAGCGGATGCCCTTCCAGCTGCAACCCATCACTGGGAAACACCCACACACTCTCGTTCACACACATACACTACGGACAGCTTACCCAAATTCACCTGTACTGCATGTCTTTGGACTTGTGGGGGAAACCAGAGCACCCGGCGTAAACCCACGCCAACACGGTGAGAACATGCAAACTCCACACAGAAACACCAATTGACCCAGCCCGGAATCGATCCAGCGACCTTCAGCTAACCACTGAGCCACTGCCGCCAAACTAGTTGAATAAAAAATAAAGTATTGTGTCTTCAAGACAGAAATAGTAGGAGAAACCGTGTTCCTGAATGATGAGTTCCAATGGTATGGTGTAAATAGAGAATAGTAAGGGTCTGAGAACTGAACCCTGATGAACCCCCATGACCTTTCTATAATCTTTTGAGAACTTTCCACTCCAGAAAACCCTTAAAGACATGCCTTAAAAATATCCTCACAGAGGAGAGGATGGACAGTAGTGTCGAAGGCAGCAGTCCAGCAGACAGATCACGCAAAATCAGACATCTTCTGGAGTCAAGGTCAATTCGTTTAATTTATTTAAGTGTCTTCTGTTATGACGACGCAGTGGCGCGGTAGGTAGTGCTGTCGTCTCACAGCAAGAAGGTCGCTGGTTCGAGCCTCGGCTGGGTCAGTGGTATTCTGTGTAGAGTTTGCATGTTCTCCCTCCGGGTGCTCCGGTTTCCCCCACAGTCCAAAGATTTGCAGTACAGGTGAATTGAGTGTAGGTGAATTGAGTGTTCGTAGTGTATGAGTGTGAATGAGTGTGTATGGATGTTTCCCAGTGATGGGTTGCAGCTGGAAGGGCATCCCCTGCGTAAATACATATGCTGGATAAGTTGGCGGTTCATTCCGCTGTGGCGACCCCAGATTAATAAAGGGACTAAGCCGAAAAGAAAATGAACGAATGAATCTTCTGTTGTTTCTGAAGAACAGTATTAAATGTAATACTCAATGTAGGCAGGTCTTTAAAGCATGCCTGGAATGTTCATCAGCTGGTCATTGGATGTTCCTCAGGGTTCAGTTCTCGGACCCTTGTATGGTCAGTTCACACAATGTTAATTTTGATTCTTAATTTGTTTAAAATATTCACATTTTGATGGATTCTGCAAGAGATTGACAAAAATTTTACTTGACAAAATATGAACAAAAATATGAAATAGCAATATAATATTTTTTATTATTTATTTAAAAAGTATTTGGCGATTATAGGTAGGGCAATCTAGCGAGTAACTTTGGCAATAACCTGTACATTGAAATGGAGTTCATGGTTTATTATTTTCAACGTAAACGTGAGTGTAGCGCCATCTAGTGGTGAGTTTGATCCATTGTAACTAAAATAATATTTTGAGATTTTATTTTAGACCCTCTCGAATATAAATCGTTATATTACAGTATATATACTTTTTCCAATAATTCAAAAGTGTCACATTAGTTACTAAATAGTAAATAATGCTTGGTTACTGGAGGCACGGAAGGAATAAAAAAAAATGGAAATATAATAATAATAATAGCGACGCGGGTGGCGCAGTAGGTATAGCTGTCGCCTCACAGCAAAGCAGGTTGCTGGTTCGAGCCTCGGCACTGGACATCGAGTTGGCCGTTTTCTGTGTGGAGTTTGCATGTTCTCCCCACCTTTCCTCCGGGTGCTCCCCCACAGTCCAAACACATGCAGTACAGGTGAATTGGGTAGGTTAAATTGTCCGTAGTGTAGTGTGTGAACGAGAGTGTATGGATGTTTTCCAGAGATGGGTTGGCAGCTGGAAGGGCATCCCCTGCATAAAAACATAATCTGGATAAGTTGGCGGTTCATTCTGCTGTGGCGACCCCAGATTAATGAAGCAAAATGACATGAATGAATAATAATATATTTAAAGTATGTAAACAATTAATGACAAATGAAATAAAGATAATTCAGTATATGCTTTTGCCAGACAGAAACATGAGGCAATAACATATGCAATAACATTTACATGTATGCAATAATGATTATATATATATTTATACTCACCGGCCACTTTATTAGGTACACTTGTCCAACTGCTTGTGAACGCATATTTCTAATCAGCATGTAGACATGGTCAAGACGATCTGCTGCAGTTCAAAGTGAGCATCAGAATGGGGAAGAAAGGGGATTTAAGAGACTTTGAACATGGCATGGTTGTTGGCACCAGACGGGCTGCTCTGAGTATTTCAGAAAACTGCTGATCTACTGGGATTTTCACGCACAACCATCTCTAGGGTTTACAGAGAATGGTCCAACAAAGAGGAAATATCCAGTGAGCGGCAGTTCTGTGGGTGCAAATGCCTTGTTGATGCCAGAGGTCAGAGGAGAATGGCCAAACCGGTTCCAGCTGATAGAAAGGCAACAGTAACTCAAATAAGCACTCGTTACAACCGAGGTCTGCAGAAGAGCATCTCTGAACACACAACACGTCCAACCTTGAGGCGGATGGGCTACAGCAGCAGAAGACCACACCGGGTGCCACTCCTGTCAGCTAAGAACAGGAAACTGAGGCTACAATTCACACAGGCTCACCAAAACTGGACAATAGAAGATTGGAGAAACGTTGCCTGGTCTGATGAGTCTCCATTTCTGCTGCCACATTCGGATGGTACAATCTCATTTGAATTAAGGCGACAGTCACCAAAACGCCACAATTTGATCAACGCTTAAAAGGGTCCGTTTTAAAGTTATAAAACATAATTTTTGTGCTATTTTGAGCTGAAACTTCACACACACACACACACACACACACATACACACACACACACACACACTAGGGACATCAGAGGAATGAATTGACTCTTGTAAAAGTAGTAATATATACATATATAGTTCTTATTTCATAATAGGCCTCCTTTAATACAACTCTAGTATTAGCTGTAGTGAACAGATATATTAAACTACCAGTTTTTACTACAGTAAAACGGTGGTGTATTGTGGTATAATATACTCTATAGTTGTAGAAAAACTACGTGTATTGGGTCATTTGTTTATAATACTTTAGTTTTTGTCATTTATAGCAACTTTAGAATCACTACAACTGATTAATTAAAGTGCTTTACAATTACTGTTAAAGTCAGCATGAACCGGAAGCTGCAACAGTTGTTTTTTTTTTTTTCATATTGTGATACAGTCCAAGAGAAACGGAATATTAAATTAGAAAACAGTGGGCGTGGCTTGTTTTGTCTATTGCAAGCTGATTGGATGTAAGGTAGGCGGTTCATTCAGAAAGATGGAGATCGGGTTTGGGGAGAGTTATTATTATACCTAACAGACTCTTCCTGCTCACCATTTCAGTTCGCTGTCAAAACTGACAGCTGGAGGGGGCGTGGTTAAGTGTGTTAGCCACGCCCAATACCTCAGACAAACCTAATCTGAGAATTGAACTGAAAACAACAGGGAAGCGCTTTCAATTTAGATTACAAGGGCACTTTTTTTCTTAATCACAAGCACAGATGAATTGTTCACCACAAGACTAGCAATGTGAGCTAACAAATCAATATGGTTAGTTCTGATTTCATGTGGACTTTAAAGGAAGCGCGCTCTCGTGACGTTCCGTTCATTCATTCATTCGTTGAGTGAGAAGATGAATGAGGATCCACGCGCGCACGTGCACACGCCTCCACCTCTGTGTTTATCCTCACTCCCACCCAGTCTCCTCCTCCTCCTCCTCCTCCTCCATCAGCATGTGTGCGGGGATGGATGCCGCACAGGCCCGTCTGGAAGGACAATAAAAACGCACAAAGGCGAGGGTGAGTTGCTCTGCTTTTTCCCGCATTAAAGGCCGCATTAGAATAAGCGCGTTACAGTGGTGCGGTGAGCGCGCTTTGTGCTCCTCATATCGGAAACATGATTTTTGGTTGTTGCCTGTTGCCAGAAATAGGTTATAGTTACATCTTGCGTGAATGTACAGTGCGTGTTTTGCGGGTATAATAGGTAAATACATCCATACACAATGCCACACAATGGCAATGGGAATTCAGTAGAACCGAATGGTGAATGGAATATTTCTCTATAGCTGTGGGTTGTTTTCAAGGTGTCAGTCTGCAGCAATGTTAGCTATTCTGATATTAGCCTGTTCTGTTTAGGGATACATAACTGGCATTACATTATAGAAAAATGTAAATTATACGCGGTTAAATGGCTGCCTCATATTATTGAAGGGTTATGGTTGTGTCTTTCATAGTCATGCTTACAAAGCCCAATTCCTATGAAACGTGCCCTATACTATAGTGATTTATGGTAAACACTGTAGTGTTCTTGAACTGTACTAGTGTGGATTTTATAGTTGCTATGGCAACACACTAGTTATAGTACTATAAACAAATGACCCAATACAATAGTTTTCTACAACTATAGGGTATATTATACTACAATACACTACTGTTTACTGTAGCAGAACGATAGTAATACTTATTTATCCCAAAGATATTTCCAATAGCATCCACATAACACCACAAAAGTGAAAACACGTACACTACAAATACAAAAAAAATTATGAAAATTAAAAAAATACTGCTTAGAGAGAAAATTATAAAATAGTGTGTATTCAAGTCATTACTGTCATAAATATGCACATTTTCAGATCCAACAATAAAACAGAGTCTAATTATTCTAAAATAAATAAATAAATATATAAACGTATAAATCCAAAATACTTTTAACTAATTTATAGTAAATAGTGTTTTTGAACCATACTATAGTAAAGTACCTGAAGTAATCTGTTGCAGTTATTCTGCAGTTGCTACGGTAACACAACATTCATTCATTTTTCTTTTCGGCTTAGTCCCTTTATTAATATGGGGTCGCCACAGCGGAATGAACCGCCAACTTATCCAGCACATGTTTTATGCAGCGGATGCTCTTTCAGCTGCAACCCATCACTAGGAAACATCCATTACACTCTCATTGACACTCTTACACTACGGACAATTTTAGCCTACCAATTCACCCTGTACCGCATGTCTTTGGACTGTGCGGGAAACCGGAGCACCCACGTGAACGCAGGGAGAACATGCAAACTCCACACAGAAACACCAACTGACCAGCCGAGGGCTCGAACCAGCGACCTTCTTGCTGTGAGGCACAGCACTACCTACTGCGCCACTGCGTCGCCCCACGGTACACACACTATAGTAATTAATCTGTTGGTGGTGATTCTACCGTTGCTATGGTAACACAACCACTATAGTAATCTGTTGCGGGATTCTACAGTTGCTATGGTAAACACAACCACTAAAGTAAGTTAATCTGTGGCGGTAATTCTACGGTTGCGATGGTAACACAACCAAAAGTAAGTAATTGTTGTGTGGTGATTCTACAGTTGCTATGGTAACAACAACTATAGTAATTATCTGTTTGTGGTGATTCCTACAGTTGCTATGGCAATATGACAACTATAGTAAGGAATCTGTTGTGATGATTCTTTAGTTGCTATGGTAACACAACCACTATAATATTTAATCTGTTGCGGTGATTCTACAGTTGCTATGGTAACACAACCACTAAAGTAATTAATCTGTTTCGGTGATTTCTACGGTTGCTATGGTAACACAACCACTCTAGTAAATAATCTGTTGTGGTGATTTCTTACAGTTGCTATGGTAACACAACCACTATAGTAATTAATCTGTTGCGGTGTGATTCTACGGTTGCTATGGTAACAACAACTATAGTAATTAATCTGTTGTGGTGATTTACAGTTGCTATGGTAATATGACAACTATAGTAAGGAATCTGTTGTGATGATTCTGTAGTTGCTATGGTAACAACACCACTATAGTAATTAATCTGTTGTTGGTGATTCTACAGTTGCTATGGTAACATGACAATTATAGTAATTAATCTGTTGTGATGATTCTTTAGTTGCTATGGTAACACAGCAACTATAGTAATTAATCTGTTATAGTGATTCTACAGTTGCTATGGTAACAACAACCATAGTAATTAATCTGTTGCGGTGAATCTACAGTTGCTATGGTAACACAATAACTATAGTTATGTAAACAAATAACCAAATACTGTAGTTTTCTTCAATTATAAGGTATATTATACTTCAATACACCATGTTTACTGTAGCAGAAGCTAAAGTAATACCTTATCTATCCCAAAGAAAAAGAGTAGCAACCAGTACATAAAATAGACAAAAACGTAAACACGTACAATTTAAATAAAAAAAAAAATGTGGGGAAAAAATGATGAAAATTAAAAATACCACCTAGAAAGAGAAAAATATTTATATAAAATAGTGCTTATTCAAGTCATTACTGTACAAACTTTCTTATCGGTTGTGGAGATGATTAGTTTAGATAAATGTAATACTTTATTATGCCCCACAAAAAAAATCAAGCATCCAATAGCATCTAGTACATAAAATACAAAAAACGCAAACACATGTACACTCCAAATAAAGGGGAAAAATGTAATTAAATAAAAAAAGAATCTCCCTCTCTCTACACTACCTGACAAAAGTCTTGACGCCGATGCAAATTTAAGAAAGAACAAATACTAACTTGACTTCTAGTTGATCACTTGGTATCAGAAGTGGCTCATATGAAAGGCAAAGGCCTCTAGATTTGCTTATTTGAGCACAATAAAATATGATCATGTCTTGATTCTGAATGATTTCATTAGGACAGTAAGGTCTGACTGTACTTAGACTAAAGTCTCATCACTGAACAGAAATAATGTCCAGTATAGAATATAAAGTCATGCTGCAGTGGAAACAGAATGAATATTGTGTCTGACTCCATCATGAGCTTGGAGGACTGCATCATACATCTCTGAATGACTCAAATCACACATTAATAAAGTCATCTGGAATGGCAAAGAAAGCGTTCTTGCAGGACTCCCAGAGTTCATCAAGAGTATTTAGATTCATCTTCAACGCCTCCTCCATCTTACCCCAGACATGCTCAATAATGTTCATGTCTGGTGACTGGGCTGGCCAATCCTGGAGCAGCTTGAGCTTCTTTGCTTTCAGGAGCTTTGATGTGGAGGCTGGAGTATAAGGAGCGCTATCCTGCTGGAGAATTGTCCCTCTCCTGTGGTTTGTGATGTAATGGGCAGCACAAATGTCTTGATACCTCAGGCTGTTGATGTTGATCATCCACTCTGCAGATCTCTCGCACCCCCCATACTGAATGAAACCCCAAACCATGATTTCTCTTTCACCAAACTTGACTGATTTCCGTGAGAATCTTGGATCCATGTGGGTTCCAGTAGGTCTTCTGCAGTATTTGTGATGATGGGGATGCAGCTCAACAGATGATCATCAGAGAAATCCACCTTCTGACACTTTTCCAAATGATCAACTTGAAATCAAGTTATTATTTTTGCTCTTACAACTGGGACCCATGACAAGACTTTTGTCAGGTGTGTGTGTATATATATATATATATATATATATATATATATATATATATATATATATATATATATATATATATATATAATACATTAAATAAACAAAAAAATAGAGACTCCACATTAAATAAATTACAATTTGTAATTCAAAATATTAAGGCTGATTCAGTCACATTCAGTCCCATGTGAAAAATCCTGCAGAGGTTACTACAGTATTGTTTAATGCGTATTACTTATATAGACAGATTTGTGGGCACTCAACATTTGCCAGTCTTCATTTATTATCTACAGATCTGCAAAAACCTTTAGTGCATCTCATGTTGTCTTTCTCAGATTCTGCAGACCTCGTGATGTCCTCACTGAAGAGAGTGTGTGTGCGTGTGTGTTCAAGTGTGTGTGTGTTTCCTCACAGCCATTCAATGAAATGCAGTCAATGAAGCCTCCGCAAACTCTCTGAATGGAGCCACCATAAAACCAGGTGTGGTTTCCTCACAGCATCCAGATTACTGCACAAGAATCACATGACATTATCTCAATACACACCAACTGTGCTGGATATTTAAATTCAGAGACACTCGAACTCTGTTTTTTGTGCTACTTATAATTAATTTTACACAACTTATTAAACTTAATCATGTTTCTAGCGTAATGTTTTAGGTTAAAGGGCACCTATTATGTGAAAATCACATTTATAAGGAGTTTCAACACAGTGTTGTGGCAGCAGTGTGTGAATATAACCAGCGTCTAATGGTAAACATGAATTGTATTATTTATAATCAGTCTGCAGAAACACTTTGATTGACATTCTCTCTTTGTACGTGTCATCAGATCGGGAAAGCCCCGCCCACTAGTGACCATCTCTCCCTCATTAGCATAGGACGTTAGTCTTGTTTTTGAATCTGCCACTATGCTGACACACAGGCATTTGTAGCTCCACCTTCTTCTAAAAAGAGCACAATCTCATTTGCATTTAAAGCTACACTCACCAAAACACCACAATTAGGATCAAAGCCCAAAAGGGTCAGTTTCAGAGTTAGAAAAATTATCTGTGTGGTATTTTGAGCTCAAACTTCACACAGACCCTCTAATAATTATATTAATAAGTTAAACAGCTACCCACTTTACATTTTAGGTTATACAAATGATGAAAACCTGATGTTTTAAGTCACTTTAATTTATGCTGAAGTTGACATTACTTGTAAAGTTAATTTGATTTAACATAAAATTTTTACAGTTTGAAACCAATGACATGTTGTATTATGTATAAAATAAGATCAAATGATGCATGCATGTCTTAAAAGTATATTAAAGTTAATAAATCAATGATAAGATAATTAAGGCCCTTAAAAGGTATTAAGAAGTCTTAATCGCGCTTTTATGAGGTCTTACATTTTGTTCAAGCATTGTGCAAAGTGTTTGACTCCAAAAAAGCAGAAATATATTTATTTTTCTCCTAATATTAACAACGGTATGCTCGATCCACGTGATTGGTTTGGACCGGGGCCTGTCCGGCCAAGCACCTCCGTCCGGGTGATGTCATGTAATTTGCGACAAACGCAGGAAGGTGATGTGACGCTCTTTAAATGTAGCAAAACCATAGAGCGAAACAGACGGCAAAATGGAAAAAAAATGTATTGGTGTTTCAAGAGTTCACACTTAGCTGATTGATTATAAGCAAGTTTGGCATGCTGTCCCGGCCCGGGAGAGAGCCTTGAGCTCAAAAGGTCCTTGAGCCCTGGGCTCCCTCCCGTTTGCAGGGCGAGAGGGAGCTTTGAGCTCAGGTAGATCTCGAGAACTCCCCTTTTTGATAAGAGCTGGTGACAGAAAATAATTGCTATGAAGAGATATACTGATGGATGAGAGTTTGACTAGTGCTAAATTTAGATTGATCAATTAACTTGTGGTGCATGTTTTTGGAATGTGGGAGGAAACCGGAGAACTGGGGGAAACCCACGCGAGCACGGAAGAACATGCTAACTTCACACAGAAACGACAGCCGGCCTGTTAAAGGACTAGAACCGGTGACGTTCTTGCTGTGAGGCAACAGTGTTAATCACTGGGCCACCGTGCTGCCCCATGAAGGGAAAGGTGGAGGGGTAGGAGTGGAAACGGGGGTTTCTTCAAATCAAAGATGACTGTAGTGAGAAACCCTGGCTCTTTATAGTGAGTTAGGAATCGTCTGATTGGTGGATCATACGTAGTTAATGCAGAACCAGCCGTGTTCAATCATAATCACGTGATCCTCTCCAATTAGTTTATAAATAAACTTCACTTAACAAGACAATACATCATAGTATACAATACAACAGGAAAAATTACCGATTGTCTTATTTTTCTTATTTTTCCACTATCCCCTCAAAATAAAATAAATTAAATGTATGAATTATAAACAAACGTATCCTCTATATCAGGGGTGCTCAATCCTGTTCCTGGAGATCTACCTTCCTGCATAGTTCAGCTCCAACCCTGATCAAACACACCTGAACCAATTAATTAGGACCTGAACAGCACTTAATTACAGGCAGGTGTGTTTGATAGGGTTGCAACAGAAATCTGCAGGAAGGTAGATCTCCAGGAACAGGATTGAGCACCCCTGCTCTAAAGGAAAAAAAAAATAATAATAATAAATTAAAAATTAAATAAAAATTAAAAGATATTATTTTTAAGAAAAAATAATAAATGAGCAAGTTTACGATAAGAGCAAAAAAAGAAAAATAATAAAAAATAAATACATAAAACTGAAAAGTTCACATTAAGGAGTCAATATTTCCTCTTTCTAATTAATTACTGTGTATTAGATCTGATATCAGCTGAACAGGGTAAGCCTTTGATATAGTCTAAAACAGTGTTCCAGGTCTTGTAAAAAGATTTGAGAGATCCTGCAAGTAAACATCTTAATTTCTCAAGTGTTATATAACTAAAGACTTCTCGGATACACATGTTGTGTGATGGAGGAATCACATTTCCATTTGATAAGAATGGCTCGATAAAGACGAGTTTAAACAGTGGCTGAAGCCTGTCGCTGAAAACAACTGCGTAATTTACTCTTTCAAGCTTTGTTTCTTCCGAGCTTATCTGAGTTCTGTTGCACGGTTGTGTTCCATTGATTCATTTAACTACAACTGTTTATTAGCAACTGTTTATTAAGTTAAAGCTTTGATACTGATTAGAACTTGAAGTGGCTTCCTGCATATACCCTGAATTGTCTTCTCGAATGTCTTTATTTACAGTTGAAATGGAGGATGAAGATGGCACTTGTTTACTGGATGTTTTGTGGTAAGTGTTGCTATATCTACTAAATATAATGTTTCCAGTTTTCTAGTTCGTGTAAATAAAGCATTCACACTGACGGTTTTGCTTAATGTTTCACTCACAAGTTAACATCTAAATGTTTTTCTTTGAAACAGTGACCCTCAAGCCCTAAATGATTTTCTTCATGGGACAAATGAGGTATGAAAGGATCATAAAACACTATATGGACATCATCTTTGCAGTTTGTCGTATTGGCGATGACCTTTTGCAGTCATTTCTCCAAAATGTGCTTCAGCTGTGGTAAATTTGAGGTCATATGTTAGCCTGGACCACACATACCAACATTGGCTCATTCTGAAAATGTACCCATGTATACATTTCTGGAGATCGTGAATTATGTAGCCAGAAGTACTTATGGCTGCATATCGTCGTTAAAATGAACACTACGGGGCGGTATGATGCTGTTCCTTTTCGCGCTTAAAATTTGACCTCTTACCTCCATATGGACGGATTTCCTGCTGTTACCAGTTTGTCCCGTTAGCTCGCCATGTATGTTGCCAGACTTGAGACGCAGTGAGGAGTTGACTACAACGACGGGGTTCGAGTCTGGTGAGGAACAGTTCCAGAAAGTGGGTAAGACAAAAACAGAATGCAAAAAATAAAATAAACAAGTAAATAACAGGGTGAGAATGTGGTAAAATCTGAAAATGCGGTAAAAATTAGGCGAGGGCTTTTTTTCCTGGATTGCTTTTAAAACTGTCGGTTGGGTTAAGGACACTGGGTGGGCCCTGGTCAATCTGTGCTTTTGAAAACACTATCGGTTGGGTTTAGGGAAGGAGGAAGAGGCTGGGTCAGTCGATCGGTCAGTCAGTCGACAGCGACCTCTGGTGGATTTACATGAGAACAGCAGGCACTAATGGCAAAAAAACTAAAACTGCAAAAAAAACGTAGCTCCTAGGACGTATTTGGCGCTCTTCAGAAATGTATATAGAGGTACGTTTTCAGAATGATCCTAGGTTGACAAAACCAGTCATAAAGATAATTGTTTTTAAATTAAGTTGAGGTTCAATTGAGAATTAATACACTTTTAATAGACTTATGGTTTTTAGGACAATATTTGGCAGAGAATCAATGTGGTTCCTTTGCAAAAAGGTTAAAATGTATATAATATTGATAAAAGTTGGCAGTTAGTTCTTTGCAACTCTCACATGGTCGCCCACTGAAGCTAAACAGGGCTGTGCCTGGTCAGTACCTGGATGGGAGAACACATGGAAAGGCCAGGTTACTGCTGGACGTGGTGTTAGTGAGACCAGTAGGGAGTCCTAAAGCCCCAGTATATTGATGGGGACTCTTATACTGCTCAGTGAGCACCATCTTTCTGATGAGACGTTAAACTGAGGTCCTGACTCTCTGTGGTCTTTCACAGGATGTCCTTCAAAAAATGTAGGGGTTTAACCCCAAGTTTGCCCACTGGCCTCTGTCCATCAGGCTTCCTAACCATCCCCAAATCATAATTGGCTTCATCACTCTGTCTCCTCTCCACCAATCAGCTGGTGTGTGGTGTGCGGTCTGGCACAATATGGCTGCTGTCCAGGTGGATGCTGCACACTGGTGGTGGATGAGGAGAGTCCCCCCAATGTGTAAAGCTCTTTGAGTGTTCAGAAAAGCGCTATGTAAGTGTAAGGAATTATTATTATTATTATAAAATCATCTTTAAAGTTGTATAAATGAAGCAACCAATCACAAAGGTTGTTTTGTTTTGATTTATTTTTACAAAAATTATCTTTACTTAATATTCTACAGATTTTTGCCATTAAATTACATTTTTTGATTCATACAATGTATTTTTGGCTTTTTCCACAAATATACCCATGCAATTTAAGACTGGTTTTTGGGGTCGAGGGAACTTGGATAAGGAGCTTATTAGTAGAAACTCTTGTGTTTGTTTTTGTGTGACAATTCAAGATCCATAACAGAGGCCTCCAAATCTGTTTCTGAAGGGCCACTGTCCTGCAGACTTAGACCCAAGCAAATATGTGGGTGACATTTTTATAAAACATAAATTCATCCCACAACTTTTCATTGCACAGCTGTTCATGATATGCTGAAGTATTCTATGGAGTAACATAAATAAATGCAAAGTTAGTTAAAATTCAAAGTAATTCAATTAATCAATTCATAATATGGTAAGTTGGCATGTGCATGTAAAAATAGTAAGTTGGCATGTGCTTTAACTTTGTATTTCATTTCTGAAAAATGCACTGCATTATAAAGCAGAATATGAATATGTGATAAAACACATACACAAAACACAATTTGAAAAAAATATAGACTCTAAAAAATACATGCCAAAAACTGTACCTTTAAGAACGTGCCAAAAAAAGTAGCTAACCCTAACCCATGTTAAGCAAAAAGGTATAATGAAAAATAAAACCATGTATAAAAATAAAATAATAATAATAATAATTATATATATATATATATATATTATATATATATATATATATATAATATATATATATATATATATATATAATATATATATATATATAATAACATCATATGTATAAGACTTGACACTCCCCCCTGGAGCCAACCTTAATTAAACACACCAGCTAATCAAGGTCTTCAGACTCACTAGTAACTTCCAGGCAAGTGTGTTGGAGCTGAACTCTGCAGGATACATGCCCTCCGGGAGCAGGATTGGACACCCCTGATCTATAACATTACCCCATGCAATTACCTATCCCTGCTCCCTTCTGTTCAAACAGCTGTCAAGTGGAGACTTACTCATTAATTCATCCTCTGGAGAACCATCGCTCTTCACAGACACTCCGGTGAGTCTAGACC